>JBBPBQ010000003.1:15495349-15502849 GCA_037974755.1 Cicer yamashitae
GCTCTAAGCCTGCAGACGGATATCTGTCGGGACCCGAGGATACCTGCGATGATGAGGTTCCCGTGATGATGACATGCAACGTCATATCCGTCCGAACAGACTGAACATCTAAAGAGCTCATCGTTGAGCTAGACCGGAAAGATGAACGCCGAGCTAAGGGCGAAATAGCCCGAGACTGTAAGGGGTGCTGAGAATGAGGTACAGGTCTCTGTCGATTTAGACGGCCGTGGACCCCTAAATAGGCCGGCATTCAAAGCATGAGAAAGCCTTAGTTAAGCAAGGTAGGAGTAGGAGGGAGTAATTCTGTTAGGAAAGAAAGGTAAATCATTCTCGTAGGGCAGGCAGTAATTTCAGGTCTCGAAGGTACCTTATAAAGGCATCATCTAATCTAGTAGGGCATACGTTCCCCCATCCGTATCTATAATATGTGTTGGGTGAAGAGCTAAGACAATGCCTGGGCCGGGGGAAGAGTCTGCAACAAAATCAATTGAATAGACAGAGAAGTCCGGTAAGCGTATCGATTCAAGCAAGTCCGACTAGTTTAGGCGCCGCCTTCCAGACTTATGATGAACCGCCGGGTGGTATGAACTCCAGAGCCCTATTCTGGTTACAGAGTGCGGGTAGCCGACAAGTAGGTTAGCAAACAGGTGAATCAATAGGCTTTGCTCCTGCCTTCGCTTCAAGGAGAGAAAGAGTACTGGCCTGAAAGCTATTTTTACACAAGATAGGATGGCTGGGAGGGAGTTCTTGAATGCCGAATCCCTGTATTTCATACCCGTCGGTAGGCTTTCTTCCCGCGACCCGATTCCAGTGTATCGTAGAAAAGATACTTAGCTGCTGGTTTGGAACCCTGAGCAGACTCCGGTGATATTGAATCAGCCAGAAAGAAGGTTCACCCCTCACCTTTGAAATGGAGCTTGAGCTGCTAATAAGTCAATACCCTCTGTTCTTATTTCACACAATCCAGGAACTTCCATAAATAAGGGAAGAAGTCTGTAGGAAGCTACCCGAAGATAGGACATTAATTCCTCTAAGGCAACGCCTTTAGCTACTCAACTACTTGAGCTCATTCGATACCAGACAAGCGCTCATTGGCTACCAGGGCGCTACCAGAACTACTCAGATCGCTTCCTAACTCCTTTAATTTAATAGGAGTGCGTATGAGAGAATCATGTTAAAGAGAACTATGAGGAAGCATAACCTAGTAAGAAGAAGAGCTAGCAGCGGAGAAGATCCGCTATTTGAACACCGCTTACTGTACCAGCGGTTGCTGATTCAATTGGCTTAGATTCAATAGCTGCCGAGTCGATAACCGGATTCTTCAATACGGATACAAAAGCTCACTCATTCCGGAATGGTCGAGTAGATTAATGAGAGGGGAACCACTGCTTGACTGGAAAGACGAAAGGCGGAAAAAGGCTCCTTAACCCACTCACTCTGAAACCCAGAGAAAGAAAATGAGCCAAGCCTAAAGCCCGTAGGGTGTAAATTGATAAGACCAATAGGGAATCAAAAGGCTAGATTGAGAGATAGAAGGCCAGGCTTGTCGCCAAGGGGTTAACTCTGAAAGAGGACATCGACTACACTGAGACCTTATCCCCGCTTTCTATTCCTTCCCGGCCTGCTGTCGTCAACGGTCCGCTTCCTTGAATGAGAGTTGGTCTTCCCGATCCACGAATACTGTCTGTTGTCCTTTACTTGTTTAGTGGCATCTGTCTTAGGGCATCTGGAATTCTCAGTTTCGGTATTTTAATTTGTAAACGGCCGAACTAAGCTAAGCGCTTGGCTTGTCTTATTAGGTTCCCAACCGACCTGTACATTAAATATCGAAATCCGTTACAGAAAAGAATTAACATAAGGAGTATCTAAAACTAAGTCCAGCGAACTGGAAGTCTCTTCAGACTCCCTCATTGCTTGGCTATCGAAGTGGACTTGTACATTGATAGCCTTTCGCGTGCGTCGACACGACATGCTTACCTTTCATTCTTTTACCCTTCTTCTCCCTCGGCTGGAAGGAATAGAAAGAACACAACTATCATAAATAAAGCCGGGAGAACTCCTATATATTACATTACAGCGGGATAAATTCCTACATGAAAGAAAGCTACACCCATCCTAAAAAAAATATCATTGAATAAAGGTACAAGGCTCTAAGAGAGAGCCATGCTGAAGGAGAGACCCGAACAGAGACTGGGACGAACAAACAGAGACGCGAAGCGCATCGAAGAGCTTCGTTAAGCCCGTTAATTCTGTACGTAAGAGAATATCCCACAGGTCGATCAATCAATGAAATAATTAATACAATTGTGGTGGTACCAACATGGCCAGTTAGCTCAGAAACCCTCTACCCACTATAAGAAAAGTAGAGGCGCTTACCCACTCTAATAGTTCGCCTTACGGCTGACCTTGGAAGTATGGCTTACCTGAAAAACTTCCACTCCCCTCGTTGACAATCACCAATGAACTACGACCACGACCAAGATTCTTTCTACCACGACCTCGCGCGGTAACCTGTGTTGCTTTAAAATAAAAACCGTTATGGTACTGTTGTCACCAGTCCTCTGGCCTTGGGAAGGCCACCTCCTACACTACAATAGGTCATTGAAGGCGAAAATTCGACGGATCAACCGTTACGGGACAGAAGCTTTAGCACTCAATCTGTCTCTGTTGCTGCTTCCCGGTAACATTGATCAATCAATTTACGGGCGGAACCTTCCTTTAAGTCTATCGAGTGCCTGACTTCTCTATTGATCTGACCGGCTCGATTGAGACAGAGAGTAAAGGTGCGAATCGGCTAAAAGGCTGAGTCCGAGACTGGGAGAAGAACTAGCAAGAAATGCAGACTTCGCTCCGCACCTTTAGGTAAAGATCCCCATTGTCCAATCTTCCTTTAATGGAGATATTCTTAAATGTCACTTCCGGTAAGAAAGGGGATAGATTCTCGAAAAAAAGATGTGCGCTTCTTCTTGATGCGGCAGACTGCCTCTTTCTAGATAGATTCTATGGATGCTGATCTGTCTCTTTATTGGACCAAAAAGTGGCTCTCCGCGGAGTTCGTTCCGATGCCTGTCGTGCCTTGCAAGATTGAGATATCAAGGCTGGTACCAAAGCAAAGAGAAGAATAAGAATCTAATCTCTGCTGCCCACAACATAAAGGGGCTCATTACTCGTTTTCGTATTGGATTGGGATGGGACTATCAAATAAGGAATTCCCTTCTTCTTTCATTTCACTACTCCTTTCTTTCAACTTTCAAGGCTGCTTAGTTCGTAGTTGAAGGAAGGTCTCGTATCCCGAGATCTATGTGAAGAGAATAATCTTCGGTGAGTGAACAATGAGGCTATGCTTTCTACAAGGCACTGTAAGCTCATGTTCAATCCATTCATCGAAACAGAAGGACGGCCAGCCCATAAGAGAAGAGGCTTATCCATGTAAAAAACACAATAGACGAGCTCAGAAGACCTTGCCTTTGAGGCTAATTCGAAGAAGAAGATTCCGGAATAGTCCAACCGGGTAAACCAATTCTTATCCTTCTTCTCGTCCATCTTTGCAGAGACGAAAGGGAATCGGTCAGGAATAGCCTTTAAGGATTCTAGCTCCTCTAGACCATACCTGTTTAGCCGATGTCTTAAATATAAGACTGGTAGAAATTTTAGGAAAAATTGCATTTAGAAGCCATGACATGACCAGCTGATTTGTGGCACTCCAGTCATCCATCTTGGTCTCACTCATATTGGGGATCAGAGAAAGAAAGCGGTTTGACCTCTAAAAATAGGTTCCTGCTCCATAAACGCTTTCCTACAATGAACAGACGAACCGAGCGAGCCCAATGCAAAGAACTCCTGTGAGGAGATCTGGTTACCTTTTTTTCTAATACGTAATACGAGGAGGTAATTTGTTGATACCGAGAATGATAGAAGAAGCTTCAAAACCCCTGCTTGAGAATCCGGTCTTTGAGAAGGAGCTACATGTGTTCTTGTTCGAGAATCCGCATCCCGTCGAATCAGCTGTGAGGGTGAAAAGGGCTTACGACGAATAGGCTCTTTGATGGGGCATTACTGGGTCACTATAAATATCATACATAAGAGAAGAAAAAGGGTAAGTAAAAGAAAGGCATTGCGTCCTTCTCTTTTCCAGTACAAGAGTTCCTATTTTGTGCCCGAGACGAAGGATGGATTGATTGCCCGACTATCGGCAAGAGTTGACTGACTTCCAGGAACTCCTGCAACGTTCTGCGCCTTTTTATTTCTAAGTTTTTAATATATCTTTGGTCACTTTCTTTGTGCAAGTAATCTTATTTTGCTTCGAGCACAGGGCTTCACAAGTCAAGTAACGGATCCCATTACTGTAGGGCTTCCCGCCCAAATGCTCCAATAGAGCTCTTCCCGCCTTCCAGATAAAACCTAGTGAAAACTTGTTTTATAGGTTGGTTTGAATGGGGGGTTGCTCCTATCTTGACTCGATGCTTGGTCACTAGCAGACTTGTCCCTCCGCCTTCGCGGATTCGTAGACCCACTAAAGTCAAGGTAGGTCAAAGAAAGGACTATCTCCGGTGGATCTTCTAACTTCAGTCTGTGGTCGTAGAGAAGGAAAATAGCCTCATTTCGGGGCTGGAGAGGTCGGAGAAGCCTCTGATTGACATAGTTTCCTATGGCAAACACCCTCCTCTTGCCCGCACCAGACTCAACTGAATGCGAGAACCCGCCAGGATAGCAAAATAAGTCACCAGTACTGTCAAACTCCATAAGAATACTAAATGGAATTGTAACATAACTATTGGCTGATATATTGGATAGCCAATCATTCCATTCATCACGAGGTGGTAATGGATGACCATAAAAAAGGCTGCTGATCCTTTCGATGTAAGCTTCTGCGTCATTCCTAATGCTAATGCAGGGTTAACAGACATCGATAAACGGAGCATAGCGAACCAGAGTCACTGTGATGTAAAATTGGCAAATATGCCTCTTTCACGGCGAGACTGACCAGGTCGCTTACGATCCGTTGGCAGAGCCTTCCAAGTCGGTTCCCACGAGATTCCCTGGTAAAGGGGGCGTGAGAGGGCTTGATATAGGTACCGATTGGCTAGTTTACGTATTAACCCTCGTAGCCAATCTCTGACTTCTGAAAATTTTTGAACGTCAGACATAGGATCAGTTATGCTAGCAAACAAAGACGGAGAAATCCGTTTTGCTAACTTAATCGCTCTAGATAAACTAAAGAACGATAAGTAGAGTTTAACTAGCATATCCACTTTGTCATCCCTTTTATATATAGATTTGTTGTCTATGAAAGGATGGTATGATCCTAGGGTAACCTGATCTAGTGAGTGATACGGGTACAAATAGTTTAGTATGAATATCATACGGGGTAATCCCACCGTACGCCTGTTGAAGTGTTACTGCGCACTGCTTCAGATATAAAGCAGTAAACAGAGTGCCTGACCGGCGATTCAAACTACCTGCTTGGCAAAGAGGTATGCTCCGATACAGAGCTCCTTGGTTAGGTTAGACCATCAGTGACTACTAAAATCAACTTATTACACATTGACTTTTAGTAGCCGAAGATCTTCCACCATTGGATGAGTCTAACTATAGATATCCTATAAAAAAAGTTTTCCAGATGGAAGCCTATTATCTAAATAGATAAGCTTCCTACGCAGGTTTGGTTACCTGCATGAGGCCGCTTGATATCATATCTTACCCCACCCGGGTGGCTTCCGCGTCACCCCCAGTTGCTCCATTCTGGATCCCTGAGTGATAGAATAGCTATAAGCTAGCCCACCAAACCTCACCTTGATGAGTTTCACTAAGAAACCGGGGGGTGCCTATTTGACTAACATAGGGCTCTGCCTTACCAAGCAGAGTGAGGTTAGAAACTAAAATTTTGTGATAGGACTGACCCTGGTGAGAACCAGCCTATCACGCCACCGAGGTTCCGCCTCGTTGGCCTTAGTCTTGCGATCTAAGGGTGAAGGAGTCATCCAGCCACCGGGATTGGTTACCCGGTTTACCCCTATCCGTATCTACATCTACGTCCTGATTGAGTTACATAGAAACTAAGAGAACTTGAAAGCAAGAGATCCAACAGGAATTAAATTAATATTAATTTAATAATAATATAGTTCAAAATCCCCCGAACCTCTGATCCGATAGCAGCTATAATATGCATCTACGACTAGCTACAGGAACTAGATGAAAACTTCTACAACAGGGTATCGAAGAATGCATTCTGACATCGAGTCCTCAATCAATGTAGATGATTCAACAAGGTAGACCGAAGCAACTCGTCGATCAGCTATCACCACATCGTTGCCGAGAATGGCATAGCGATCAAACTAGTGCTAGTGACTGTCTACGGCTACGGCTTATGCCTTCACTCGGGGGAGAGCACCCATCCAAAAAGCAGAAAAGTGAAGAAGTGCAGGCAGAAGGAAAAGGCAAACCCTCGGATGGACCTAAACTAGACTCAGTCCGAGCTCCTGCAAGAGGGTCCAAAGTAGAGTGGCATGGAATCGGCCGGAAAAGACAGATCTGAGAATTGCGTATATTGAGTGAGATGCCGCTTCAAAGATGCTGCTTACCTAGGATGGTGTGCTTTTCGCTCCTTTGGCTTTCTTTCTCCCGGAGACCATGCCATTCCTCGACACCGACCTTCAAACAAAGTCAGATGAGGAGCTGGCTTCCCTCAAAGTTGCTCTGGCTGACTTGCCCGTTCCGCTTCTCTCCCGCTTTTGGGCGGTTCTTCCTCCAGCAGCCTATTCTTTCACAGCTTCTATGCCAAGGGCTTATTTATTATTAATAAAATAAATATGATATTATGCATGCAAGATGTATTGGGGTCACATAAAATTATTTATGAAAATAAAGCGCTCTTAGTTCAGTTCGGTAGAACGCGGGTCTCCAAAACCTGATGTCGTAGGTTCAAATCCTACAGAGCGTGATTCCATTCTTGTTAGATCGAGAATGACACTGAAATAATTGAACAGCAGTCTAAAGTATTAATTTAACCTCCTGTGGATTAGGATTAAAAACAAAGAAATAGGAGGTCAATAAACAAAAGAGATGTTAATTAATCAAAGGTCCAAACGCGGAGGCAGTTCCAGTCCTTGTCGCAGCGCAGTAGTGAGTAGGTGATCCAACACCAGAGATAAAAGACGCAGCAGATTCATATACTAACCTTAGTTATATAGATCGTTTACCTAGGTACAGAATGAGACCCTGAGGTCCATATCGGTAATAGAAAGACCTGCCACCAAAAGCATTCCGATGGAGCAGAAGTAGACCCTTCCCCCGCCATAATAGCACCACCTAGCTTCGCTGCATCGGGATAGTAGTAGCACATATCTTTTTCTAGTGATCGTTGTAGGGATAATGAAACCAATGATAGAGTTGACCTAGCCTAGCGACATCCATCCCTTGTCTCCGACCGGGAGATAGAGACTACTTCATGCGCTACTTCAACATCTCCTGCCAAGCCAAGGGGTAGGCCTTTTTTTTCAA
>JBBPBQ010000003.1:15507849-15510871 GCA_037974755.1 Cicer yamashitae
ACTTGAGCAGTTTCCTTCCTCTAGCCTCCTTGCCAGGCCGGTTTCCCTACGGAGACTCAAAGTAGGTCAGGGACAGTTCTTTTCTCTGAAGAATGTGATATAGAATCAGGGCTACTTTCCCTCGAAGCTTGAAAAAGGCTTTGAGGAGGGCTTGCTTCATTTGATCTTTCCCATCCCAAGAGAGATGGTGAAGTGGGCTTCTTTCACGGCCGAATCATAGAAGAGAAGGGCTATCTTCTACTCGGCTTCTGCTCTAGTGGTTGAACGCTTCTCCCTTTCATTGGCTTCCACCGGCCTGGCCTGAACTGTCCTAGTCTGAACTCTTTCACCTCGTCAACTCGGACTCGGGCAAGCGGGTTCACTCGTATCCTCTTTTCCTTTGGGGTTGGTTACTGCCCCATCCCTTGAATTGCCTTGGGACCGGCCCGGCCTTCAAAGAAAGATCTGAACATTTGCGTAGATGAGATCACGAGACCAAGCCAGTTCACATCCTCTTCTCTTGGTCTTCGAGTGCTCCCTATCTTCTCTCGCTCGATTGGGCGCTACTTGCCTATTGACAGAAGTCATCTCCGAAAAAGTCTTCGTGCTCAACTCGCTTTGTTTGTTGATGTCACAAGGGCTGGAAGAGGAATTGCCCGATTCGATGTTGGAGCTGCGGAGCTTCCTTACCTTACCAATGAAGCCTGAGATTAGAGTCGGAATCGGTGAAGCTTCTTTCCGCTCCCCTTGATTCTTGCGTTTTGGGGTTGGCTACTCAATCAATAGCGTCCGTGAAGTGATTGATGTTCGATTGGGCTTTCGCCCTTCAAGGTCTTAGGAATCGATTGAATCATCCCTGTACTTCTACTCGATAGAGTGATCGAATCGGACGCTGTGCCATTGATAGAATTTCAATAGGCTCTTAGATGGGCTTGTTGAGATAGGTCAGAATGAAGCAACCCTAGTGGAAGGAATATGCCCATAGGTGGATTAGAGAATAAGTCAATAAGTAAGATCGAAAGGGCAGGGAGATCTCTGGGGTAAAGACAAGGAGCCTAGCTAGGTCCCTAGTCACTAATCCGAATCTGCGGAAGAGGAAGAGGCACCCAACATATAAGAATCGGACTAAGAAAAGATGGATCCGTTTAAATGGTTGATGCTTTACTGGTCCCCCGCCTTCTCCTTGATCAAATAGTGTAAGGAGAAAAAAAACCCTCTTATTTCCCTTTCTTTCTTTTGAAGTTATTTCTTAGGTATCTTTTCTTCCTGTAATTTAAAGAATTTTAAGACTAGTTAGAGCATAAGGATTAGCAGAATCGTAAAAAAAATTGTTATATGATATAAAGAAGAGGAAAAATTCCAATACTTCTATATAGTACGAAGCACTCGTAGCACTTGCTAAGAGTTACCTAATTGATTGAATACCAGTAAATTTACCACAAACAAGAGTATACTCATTTCCGCAACACAATTTCATTGCTTTGGATGCGGCTCCTTTAACTGCTAATCTTTTTCCACCCAAAGGCTAGTTAAACATATGTCGCAAAGAGTAGTATCTGAATCTGTATCTGATGAGGATACTGCTGCAGCGGCGGAGGCTGTGGTAGTCTTAAGGAATTCCCTCCTCGAGATAGTCGATATAGAGAATTGTCCGCCTAAAAGAAAGAATCACGAGTTTAGTCGGAGCAGGCTTCCAAAAAGCCTTACAGTAAAGGTAAGTCATCCTATTCTTATAATTAGCCTGAAGGGTAGCTAAGACGCCCCCTTCCCATTCATTTTCCCTTGGGATGATCAAATTAATCTTTCTCCAATTTTAAAGCACTTTTATCTTATCTGACACTCGCAACTAACTACTCCCCTGTACATATAGGGAAGACCACTACTGAGACTGGAACTCAAAGGCCTCCAACGGTAACTTCAACTCCAGGTAAGGCGGAAGCACTTTTAGGGCTTAGGACGAGAAAGACATATTTTACACTAGCTTTTGACCTAGAACCAGCTGACTTAACAGATGGATTGGCCTTGCCTACTTCAATGCCAATGGATAGGGGGCCTGGACCAACATCGAAAGAAAGTGCAACTTCTGGAACAGCTCCCTTAAAGAAAAGAAAGAAGAAATGGAAAGGAGTATTCCACGTGCATAATCCTTCACTTTTCTTAAAAGAAGGTAATAAAAAAAGAAAGAAGATAAATTGGGCCATGTTTCCCGAGGGAGGCCGCCTTCTCTCAGGCCAGCAGTCTTCTACTTCTAGTCGACTGCTCTATGACGGGCTTCCCTGTATCCTGGGCTCTGCTCGCTCGTCTACGCTCCGACCCAGCAAGTAAGAATTGAAAATCTTTCCTTCTCCCTTACGGTCGAGAACTACGTACCTTGCCTGCATTAAGATTTAAAACTTGTCGTCAAAAAGGCAATCAATCAGAATCAAGAAAAAAAATGGAAATAGTGAATCAAGCAAGATCTAGATGGATCCCTATCTTTATCTCTATCCACGGAGATACCTATCTATATGGATAGAAATAAATCTATCTATGAATCGATCTAGACTATCCTCTATCCGGATAGATATGTCCCTATGAGCGACTACGCTGATCTTTATATGTTTTGGCCACGTCCGTTTCCGCTCCGAAGAGGAAGGTTTGGATCTTTCAATCTTATGTCGTGAGGGATGTGACCTATGTTAGGTCCATAAAATACCACCGCTTTTGGTGTTCTATGATTCACCTCCGAATAATGAGTAGGTAGTTCGATCCTTTTGATTCTTCTCTTCATAGTAAACTGATGGGGGGATGAGGAGCAATAGGTCGAATTACTATATAAAGAAGAGTTGTAAACTATAGGACTTCTTGTTCGAGTAGGAAGATATCGGTTTTTCTCGTTTCTTCTCTTCGATAAGAATAGGGATTTGAAATGATACAAATTCCTCTTCATTCTGTTGTGCTCAGCGAAGGAACTGCCTAAGCATACTTTTTCGGATCCAAACTTCTTTGTTCTTTCAAAGTCTTCTTCTTGCATAGAATAACGCAACTGTTGTTGCAAAAACCG
>JBBPBQ010000003.1:15510881-15538700 GCA_037974755.1 Cicer yamashitae
CTTACTGAAATTTACATAGGGGGCTCGGATCATTCCCACCCACTTGATTCGCCTAAATCCACCCAAGGCGGACCTTTGGATAGACAATTAAGGCCTTCTCCTTCCTTCATTCATTAGCAGATTAGTCCCCAAAAATAGTCTTTCTGCCCTGCCCCATATGCCCTTTTTAAGAGAGAAAGACAGGCTTGGTCTTTGTATCCTTCCTCTAAAGGGAGTTCTTCCTATTAAGGATAAAGAGTTTCGTGAGTAGCCAAAACTGAATGCGAATTACACGACAAAAAATCCTGTTGAAGGGCCTACAGAGGCCTTTGACGCTGCTTCAGGATAACTTATTTCATCCGCCCTAACGGGTCACCTCACTGGTTGCATTCCCGACACCTTACTTTTGAAGGGGGCACTCGAGCTTTCACTGACCCAAAACCCTCGATTGACCTCGCCCCGACATGAAAAGCTTCAAACCCGGAGGTTCTGTTGTTTGCCTCTTTCCGGTATCCCTTGATCAACCGCCCTGTCGCTCGAGCTAGGGTAAGTTCAGCCAATCGCTCCGGGTTCTTGCTCTTTCTCATAGCTCATCTTGCTTTTGAGAACAGATTATAAAATAAATTATCTCCCTGGAACTGCAGGAGCAGCTCTACTTATGAACGTTCTTCCCCGCGTGGGAACTGAACCCACTGCCCTTGTTGCTTCAAGCTCACTTGAGCAGTTTCCTTCCTCTAGCCTCCTTGCCAGGCCGGTTTCCCTACGGAGACTCAAAGTAGGTCAGGGACAGTTCTTTTCTCTGAAGAATGTGATATAGAATCAGGGCTACTTTCCCTCGAAGCTTGAAAAAGGCTTTGAGGAGGGCTTGCTTCATTTGATCTTTCCCATCCCAAGAGAGATGGTGAAGTGGGCTTCTTTCACGGCCGAATCATAGAAGAGAAGGGCTATCTTCTACTCGGCTTCTGCTCTAGTGGTTGAACGCTTCTCCCTTTCATTGGCTTCCACCGGCCTGGCCTGAACTGTCCTAGTCTGAACTCTTTCACCTCGTCAACTCGGACTCGGGCAAGCGGGTTCACTCGTATCCTCTTTTCCTTTGGGGTTGGTTACTGCCCCATCCCTTGAATTGCCTTGGGACCGGCCCGGCCTTCAAAGAAAGATCTGAACATTTGCGTAGATGAGATCACGAGACCAAGCCAGTTCACATCCTCTTCTCTTGGTCTTCGAGTGCTCCCTATCTTCTCTCGCTCGATTGGGCGCTACTTGCCTATTGACAGAAGTCATCTCCGAAAAAGTCTTCGTGCTCAACTCGCTTTGTTTGTTGATGTCACAAGGGCTGGAAGAGGAATTGCCCGATTCGATGTTGGAGCTGCGGAGCTTCCTTACCTTACCAATGAAGCCTGAGATTAGAGTCGGAATCGGTGAAGCTTCTTTCCGCTCCCCTTGATTCTTGCGTTTTGGGGTTGGCTACTCAATCAATAGCGTCCGTGAAGTGATTGATGTTCGATTGGGCCTTCGCCCTTCAAGGTCTTAGGAATCGATTGAATCATCCCTGTACTTCTACTCGATAGAGTGATCGAATCGGACGCTGTGCCATTGATAGAATTTCAATAGGCTCTTAGATGGGCTTGTTGAGATAGGTCAGAATGAAGCAACCCTAGTGGAAGGAATATGCCCATAGGTGGATTAGAGAATAAGTCAATAAGTAAGATCGAAAGGGCAGGGAGATCTCTGGGGTAAAGACAAGGAGCCTAGCTAGGTCCCTAGTCACTAATCCGAATCTGCGGAAGAGGAAGAGGCACCCAACATATAAGAATCGGACTAAGAAAAGATGGATCCGTTTAAATGGTTGATGCTTTACTGGTCCCCCGCCTTCTCCTTGATCAAATAGTGTAAGGAGAAAAAAAACCCTCTTATTTCCCTTTCTTTCTTTTGAAGTTATTTCTTAGGTATCTTTTCTTCCTGTAATTTAAAGAATTTTAAGACTAGTTAGAGCATAAGGATTAGCAGAATCGTAAAAAAAATTGTTATATGATATAAAGAAGAGGAAAAATTCCAATACTTCTATATAGTACGAAGCACTCGTAGCACTTGCTAAGAGTTACCTAATTGATTGAATACCAGTAAATTTACCACAAACAAGAGTATACTCATTTCCGCAACACAATTTCATTGCTTTGGATGCGGCTCCTTTAACTGCTAATCTTTTTCCACCCGAAGGCTAGTTAAACATATGTCGCAAAGAGTAGTATCTGAATCTGTATCTGATGAGGATACTGCTGCAGCGGCGGAGGCTGTGGTAGTCTTAAGGAATTCCCTCCTCGAGATAGTCGATATAGAGAATTGTCCGCCTAAAAGAAAGAATCGCGAGTTTACTCGGAGCAGGCTTCCAAAAAGCCTTACAGTAAAGGTAAGTCATCCTATTCTTATAATTAGCCTGAAGGGTAGCTAAGACGCCCCCTTCCCATTCATTTTCCCTTGGGATGATCAAATTAATCTTTCTCCAATTTTAAAGCACTTTTATCTTATCTGACACTCGCAACTAACTACTCCCCTGTACATATAGGGAAGACCACTACTGAGACTGGAACTCAAAGGCCTCCAACGGTAACTTCAACTCCAGGTAAGGCGGAAGCACTTTTAGGGCTTAGGACGAGAAAGACATATTTTACACTAGCTTTTGACCTAGAACCAGCTGACTTAACAGATGGATTGGCCTTGCCTACTTCAATGCCAATGGATAGGGGGCCTGGACCAACATCGAAAGAAAGTGCAACTTCTGGAACAGCTCCCTTAAAGAAAAGAAAGAAGAAATGGAAAGGAGTATTCCACGTGCATAATCCTTCACTTTTCTTAAAAGAAGGTAATAAAAAAAGAAAGAAGATAAATTGGGCCATGTTTCCCGAGGGAGGCCGCCTTCTCTCAGGCCAGCAGTCTTCTACTTCTAGTCGACTGCTCTATGACGGGCTTCCCTGTATCCTGGGCTCTGCTCGCTCGTCTACGCTCCGACCCAGCAAGTAAGAATTGAAAATCTTTCCTTCTCCCTTACGGTCGAGAACTACGTACCTTGCCTGCATTAAGATTTAAAACTTGTCGTCAAAAAGGCAATCAATCAGAATCAAGAAAAAAAATGGAAATAGTGAATCAAGCAAGATCTAGATGGATCCCTATCTTTATCTCTATCCACGGAGATACCTATCTATATGGATAGAAATAAATCTATCTATGAATCGATCTAGACTATCCTCTATCCGGATAGATATGTCCCTATGGGCGACTACGCTGATCTTTATATGTGTTGGCCACGTCCGTTTCCGCTCCGAAGAGGAAGGTTTGGATCTTTCAATCTTATGTCGTGAGGGATGTGACCTATGTTAGGTCCATAAAATACCACCGCTTTTGGTGTTCTATGATTCACCTCCGAATAATGAGTAGGTAGTTCGATCCTTTTGATTCTTCTCTTCATAGTAAACTGATGGGGGGATGAGGAGCAATAGGTCGAATTACTATATAAAGAAGAGTTGTAAACTATAGGACTTCTTGTTCGAGTAGGAAGATATCGGTTTTTCTCGTTTCTTCTCTTCGATAAGAATAGGGATTTGAAATGATACAAATTCCTCTTCATTCTGTTGTGCTCAGTGAAGGAACTGCCTAAGCATACTTTTTCGGATCCAAACTTCTTTGTTCTTTCAAAGTCTTCTTCTTGCATAGAATAACGCAACTGTTGTTGCAAAAACCGGGATTTTAGTAGTAGGCGGCATCCCCGCTTAGTTTTGAGTAGGTGGAACCATTCTGTTTTGGTTCTTCTCCACATTCTTACCGGGTGATCCAGGAATTTTCCTATGATTTTATCAACTGATATTTCGATATAGAAAGATCTCCTAATTTCTTCACCGCGGATTCTCGCGTCATTTTCTTGAAAAGATATTAGATCACCGTGGGAAACTTTCAAACGAGTAATGCTTACCATTCGATTATTCACACAAACCCTTCGATGACTTATCGGCTGCCTTGCTTGAGGAATAGTTTCACGAAAATGGAGACGAACTGGAATAACGTCCGATCTTGTTTCTGGATTGAGTAGAAAAGGGATATATGAAGTTCGTTCTGTTCCTCTGTGCATCTCTGTGATGGGTAAATCCCCATGAAAAAGGGGCAACTTTCGTGTAGTTTGTGATTGGATGTAACTGTTAAGATTTGCTCTCGGATAAATCTTTCTCTTAATAGATCTCTTCTTGTTCCTCAATCTTCGGAGAATGCGGCGTTGTATTATTGTAAGTTCTCTGTTCCGAACATTTCCTGAAAGTAGACGACAAGTTTTAAATCGCATATCCCGTCTTTATCTTTCTTTCCTTTCGGGGGAATGCCGCAACAAAAGGGGCTATGGGAGTAGAACCCAATTCTGCCAAAACCCCCGACAAAAACAAGATGGAAACTGGCATACCAGTCTCATTTACCTCTCTTTCTTCATTCAATATCTGTCTAGCCTGCTAACGACGCCCTTTCTTATCTACGCTATTTACCCTTCATTACTTCCCCAGCTTAGAGTTAAGTTCCTTGCTTTCAGTCTATTGGGCCTAGAGGACTGGGAATTGGCAATAACAAGAATCGGTCCTTTAGTGATAGTGAAAGCTCAATCCCAACTGTCGAATCAAAAGCCTAAACCGTCTAAGGTATGAAGTAACTTTCCAAAGGTCAATCCCTTTCCTGATGCCTGCGTAGAAGTGCAGTTGCTATTAAGGAAGATGTGCCATTAGTTAGAAAAGCAAATTTCACATTCATTCACTTTCGAATAAGCACTCAGACCTAAAAATAAATTCCATTTCAAAAAGAAGATCTCTCTGTCCCCCGAGCGAGCTCCATAAGAAGCCACTTTCGTGCTACTAGCTTACTAAGCTTCTTTCCCTCTATCTCTACGAAAAGTACAAGTCACTCCAGACGCTTTCTCATTAGCTCATTGGATTCGTCTTATATAAGCATTTCGGATTGGAAACTAATCGTCTGGTTGGCCCCGAACGGAAAGGGCAATGCCGGCTTCATCGACGAGGAATGAACTGCTTCCAACCAGCCTAAGCGTGATAGCTGCACCCAGAGCAAGCAACCTGGATAGAAAGATCACTAAGGAAGATAAGGCATAGGGCCCTGTGACTCAATGCCCGGGTGAACATGCATTCTTTTATCTACCGTACACGGTAGACTGAAAACCAACCAAATCGGAAGCGGCTAAGTGTTTAGTATCACCTTAATCCATTCTTTTGCTTTAGTCTTTCTTTCTGAGTAGTCGATAGCGAGTCTGACGGGTCTAGCACCCCCTGCCACCTCTTCTCCAGTAAATCCCATAGGAATCCCCCTTTCTTCCAAACGGAAATGATGGGCCGACTGCTGATCGCCCTTCGGTCAGGAATAGCCAGCCTTCAATATCTTGTCTATCAGTCTGGTGAGGACTAGCTCTCTTAGGTTGAACCCTGGTTCGTGTTGAAGTGTAGCTACGTCCCGTAAGGTCACTTTACCCGAATACCTGACTTACATGTAACTACCCTCTAGTTGATCCATCCGTAGGTAGGCACCTCTTTTCCGAGAGTGCGGTTGAGAAAGATTTCCTATTAAAACCTGTCTGCTTCCGCTGCTAAGCGGGTGGATCTTGCAACGGCCCAGTCTTTATATCCAATCCCGATCATTTTTAACTAATTCCACCAGGCTATAAGCAAACCATTGAGAACCCTATAGCCCTGCCAGCAAGTCAACTAACCCTTCGGTTGACGATTCTAGAGTCAGTTTCCGCTTAAAGCTCTACCTTGCAGTTCAAAGTCTATAAGCAATTCCCTCTATGTATCCATAAGCCATTGAGAACCTACCTTGCTATAGTCACCCTACCCTTTTGTCCTACCTTTGAGTAGTAATCCCGAGCATAAAGAGCTTGTGCTTTTTTAAGCGTTGTGAAGTTTCTAGAGTCAATCAACGAAGCCAGAGCTTCAAGGCGATAGAGGAAGTCCGTCCCCCGCAGGAAAGCCCGCGTATTCTTATTTATTCTAATGTCCATTGGAGCTTCTCTTTTCTTCCCGCTATCTGGCTGTTCTATGTATACGCCTGTTCCTCAGTCTGACTTTATCATGCCTTTCTTTTATCCTTTCTACTTCTGTTACAGTAGCTATAGTTGTAATGGCAATTACAAGGTTATGCAGGTCTCCTTCTCATTGAGTAGCGTAGCGCTTAGCATAGAACGTTTACCGCTTGCCTTACTAATAATCGGGAATCTGAACAGGCAACTATGAGACTAATTTCCCATTGTCCCGAGCAAGTTACTGCGTACCTGAAGTGAGTGTGTTGGTCTCCTTTCTTTTTTCTTTGCAGCTGCCGTCAAAGTAAAGCCTTCGATTATAACAGGAATCTCACCGCCTACTCCCCGACTCGCTACTAAGGTTCTTAAAGAAGGCCGCTAAATCAGCAATAGAGGATCTATGAATAGCCAACAAAGAGCCTAGCTTGATTACAGGAACTAAACAGCAAGCTGCCTAACTCACTGGCTCGTATGACTAGCTCGCTTACTTTAACTCAACAGCCTAGCTCTAACAAGCCAACTCCGTTCCTAGTTTCGCTACCAGAAAAAAGCAAGCCCCCCAGGCCTAAGTGTAGAGTTTTGCTTTAATCTCAACCTCTCTGAAACTCCCGAGAGGCCTATCTTTCTGATGAATGGAGATGGCTATGGGGCCTACCTATGAATGATTTCCCTTACAGGTCCGAAAGGCATCAGATGCCTGGGCACATATCCGTCTCTGGTGATGGGACAGATGGATCGAATGCAGCATAGGGGTCAATGGCAGCAACAAATAAAACAACTAAAAGCGACGTCCGCGCCCTAATAAATAAGGGGAATTAAGCATCCATCGACGCTCACTTGTCTATGTTCCCTATGTCAGTCTCCTTTTTAAGGATCCTTCCTAGCTCTCTTATTCATTAAGAAAACGTACTCGTCAGGTGTCGGCATCACACATTTATATTTAAAGTGTGCCGTGAGTGGCTTTACCAACCGGAAAATAAGTCCCAAGGAAACCAACTAAACCCGGACTTACCCGGAAACCAGGAAAACAATAATAAGTAAGAACAAGGAAAGAATTCCCAGCTTTTCTCGTATAAAAGCTGCTAAAAGCCTTTGTTTGCTGTTTAATGCAGTCAGGGGATTAGCTACATTATATAGTCAGGTAAGGCCAGGGAGAAGTCATTGATGAGGACATAAAAGACGTACCACTCATCAATACGGTGGGAACCCGAATTCAAAAGCAATACACCTGCAAGCTTGGGTGGCTGAATCAGAGCTGTTCTCGCAGGGAAAAGAAAGATGATTTACCCAGGGAATCCCTAAGTAAAGATGCCGAAGTCCAAGGTGTCGAAATAACACGGGATAGCCCACAATCTTTTTAACAACCGGTTCCAGCACCTTCGGTGGATTTTCAGTAAAAAGAATATAACCTAGCCAGCTTATCTAATCTCCCAGACTTTATCGAGCCAGTTCGAGGTAGTTCCATCCATCCTAACTAAGCTCTTCAATTGCTAATGCCGTACTTGGTAGAAGGAGTGGAAATTCTATATGGAGTTCTCTTTGCTCTTCTGTCTCTCGCCCTTCCAGTCCATCGATTGTTAGTTCTCTTGATACTTCTGTTACATCCCTTAAGTCAGTCTTAAGGGTAGATAGCGCTATAGGCTAACGATAAGATTCAAGGGCCTTCTATTTAGTCGATGCTTGTTTTTCCGGATAAGTAGTATTCTCTCTTCAAGTTCAAGGGAGTTGTTGGAGTGCTTTTGTAAGTCCTGTTGGCGTGCTATGAAATTTAATTTGAATGATAGGCCAATCTAAGTCTTCCATGTCGGTTCGAGGGGAAGGAAGTTATAATTTTGAAACCTGCGAGCTCTAGAGCAAGCAAATAAGAAAGCTAGAGATAGAGCGGCAGGATAGACATAAAGCTATGGAGAGCTTAGGCAAGTTTGAAAACAGGAATCTTGAAAGCTAGCAGTCTCTTTTTAGCCTATCTGTCCTCATGCTAGCCAATCTCTGGCAATTGGTCTATGGCAAAGGGTAATATTCAAGATGTGAACAAATCGGATGTGCACATTCATGCAAGATCCGATGCTCTCTTTGAAATATCTGCTCTTATAATAAAAACTTCTTTCGGAAGATAAGAAGTTGCAGAATCCGTCAGCTTGCCACAGAACTCATCCAGATGGAGTATGCAGCCAGACTGACTACGGAGATAGAAAGAAGAGGATGGGAAGATGAATCGATATTCAAAAAAGGTTGCTAGAGAATCGGATCTTAGATAGTGCACGAATGAATGCATAGTGAAAGTAAGTCTTGGGGTAATATCCTCTTTCCTGCCCCTAGGTCCTAGGTTGCAAGTCAGCTGCTCACTCTCTCTTTCTTCGAATTCAATGTCTTAAGCAGCATGTAGCAAAGATCGATTTGAGATTCCATGTGGGACCTGAAAACATAAGCTAGAGTTGAACGATCTACTTTTCTATCCTGTGGGCCTATCATAAGGAAATAAATAAGGTCTCTTCTTTATAGAATAGAAAGGCCTGGTCTGTCTCTCAATCAGTCTGTCCAGTCAAGTCCTTGACTTCGGTCGTAGGTTGAAAGTTAAAAAGTAGCTGCTCTCCTCATTCGTACGACCTCCGAATAGAAGAATTGATAAGTGGAAAGCTTCGTTCTTCCTCTTCTTCTGCTTAAGACTTTAGAAAGCATTTGTGGGCGATATGCAAGGCATCCGGATCCTTTTTCGATTGGGTATGGTTAGAAAGAATGGAGGCAACCTCTCCGCTCCTTCGTCGTCTAAGATGCTTGCATCACAAAGGGGGAATTCCACTCAGACATACAAGAGAAAGAAAAGAGAACAAGCTAAATAGTCCAACATCATTTTCCAAAGTAATATTCCAAAACAAAGGGTGGAAGAAGAGTCCACATGTTTACTTCAACAAGCCATATATAGACTTGATTCTTCTTTACCATGTTCACCTTACCGGCCACTTCGTTCACTTGGCTTTAGGCACTCCAAAGGCATAAGAAAGCATATAAGATAGGCTGATCACCAACCAATTCACCAGAGGCTTCTAGAATGTCTTATTTGGCACTTAAAAAAGCCAATCAACGGAATAAATTGATAGAGAACAATGGACTGTGCCTCCGTTTCACTCCTATCCATGGCAAGTCCCTGAGTAACTTCTCATGCCCGAGGAAAGCAGGGAAGACAGTGATATCCGACTTTCGGTGGGCGTAGACTGAAACCTACACTCTTTCTTGTGTGTAATGAGTGGCTACTAGTTAGAAAAAATTCTTTTCGGTCTTTAAGACCAACTCCTTTTCTAAGCTAAGCTCTTTATTAAACCATTGGGCAGGAAACTGAGTAAGCTAAGCCGAATCCCCGGAGCGCTAACTCGAAATATCCTAGAATAAGGAAGAGAAAGGGGCTTAGCGTCTTTACTAGTGTCTGGGGTATTCCTATGGGAAAGATCTCTCTCTTTAATACGATATTCCCTCTCCCCGAGAGTCAGGAGTTGTTATGTTAAAGTAGCGGTAGGTGTAGGAGTTGATAGCTTATGGTTCTTTGCAAGAAGTATCCAAAATATAAGTAAAAGACCCGGCTACGAAATCACAGGTTCTAGAAAAACAGACTACTGAATTGAATCCCTGAAAAAGACTACTGCTTCTGAATAGCCTTCTAACTTGCCAGCTATAGGATATACTCCAATGGGAGAAGATAATATTGATAGAGGGAGTTACTGGCCCATAGACAGAGACTCTCTACCTAGCCTACTTACCTCTTAGTCCTTAGCTTAGGACTTGAGGAAATAAAAGAGCTAGATTAGCAACTGCTACTCCAACTGGTTCGTATCCCACTGCATCTAAGCTTGATCCCATTGCCAGTATGAAACTTCCTTCCTCACTGGATGCTAAAAGCAACGACAACTTCCAAAGGCACTCTAGAAGGAAGGGATATGTGATAAGCTATTGACTAAGGAATCTTAGGTGGGCCTGTTCTTTAGAGATATTGACTAGGCGGGCTCTTTAGGGGTGGATCTTTAAAGAAAGTCAATCTGACTGGCTAGCCTGCAACCAATGCAATCCAAGACAAGTAGGGATCTTAGGCTATCCTCCCTTTCAGCCATTGGAAATGCTAAGGTTAGGAAGCGGGTAAGCTCTCCGTGCAAGTGAGTTGGAAAGCCAGCCAGGAGGAAAGAAAAAGAAAATCCATCAGGCAAGGGGCGTTGCGGAAAGAAGTTGTTGTTCTAGGGAAGCTAGCAATCCTGTTTTCAAGGAGGAGTTTTTTTCAAGCTCAAGCTATAGTTAAGGGTCTTTTCTTGTGTGTCCCGGAATAGATGTTATCGTTGTGTTAAGAACGAGCTATTGTAGGACAGACTCACTATTATACGAAATAACGAGACAGATTCAATCCTGCAGATACGAAGAGCTAGCTTTGCTTCCTAGCGTGCAATGTAACTGAACTGAAGAAAGACGTCATCAAACAGTCTTGTATTTGACACTAGCTGCCATCAAAAAAGTTTTCAATCGATGAGAGTCGATCAATCGTTTGATAGTTTTCGGTAACATCACCTTCTTCGAAAGACGAGTATGTTGTCGTTGTCTTTAATGAATGTGAATCAGACTTGTCTTGTGAAGCGTAGTCCGGACGCACTCTAAAATGTGGAAAACCCGCGTTCTTTCACGTGTTAAGTCGAGATTCTTGTAGGGGACGATTCGCAGCCCAAAACATGTCATTCTAGTCTAACCCTGTCTGACAGGTGCATCTTTAGGGTTCTTTTCCGATCCAGTATCCAACCCCTTTTGTGTGTCTTTTTAGGTTTATTGAGAAGTCTCCGCGTTAGTTTTGGTTTGGAAGGTGTACCAACCGGGTTCATCTGCTGACGGATTAGAGCAAGTGGGCAAGAAAATAAATTTATCGTATAAGGGGGTTGTTTGCTTGGAATGGGAAGGCCTGTCTGCCTGACCTAGAATGTTTCATTTAATGTTTCGCTTGTCGAGTCAAGAGAAGAGTACTCTATCTACTGTTAAAAAATGACCCTTGGTTTCGTACCTGGGGGATTCTACTTTCCTTGGCGATTGGGTCCGTGATCAATAAGCTCTTACTTTGCCTCGAAAGGGAGCTGCGTAGGTAGATTAGAAGTTTCCGGCAAAAGATAATTTCTTTTTGATTGAGTTCCAGGCTCCGGGCTTAAAAGCCGAATTAGCCATTGGGATTGGTGTACAGACAAGACTGATTGAGATTTGTAATTAGCAGCAATCAAAGAATACGCTCTTTCGATAGAGAAGTGAACGACTCTGATCTGCGGATAAGAATAAGGATAACCTTGAAAGGAGTCTTCTTAGCTTGAAAGAGGCCTTGAAGGAGTGAAGGAGTAGCCGTTGTTGGTGTACGTGTAACCGGTCTTTCTAGTCTTGTTTGCGTATCAGCTCAAGCAGTTGCCGCTGCTGGGCTAATATCCTTTGCTAGTGAATCTGCATCCCTGGTGGAGGATAAAATGCTCTACTGAGCTAACGGTGGAGGAAGGGCTCTTGGCTTTCTATATTCTATACGTTGTTGTTTCCTCAATTCGTCCTGACCACGAGATGTTTGCTAACAAACTAATAGGTAGTTGGCTGATCTACTTTCCTCTTCTGATTGATACCTTATCCTCGGGGTCTTACTTGGCCTTTCATCCATCCTCCGATTCCCCATTGCTCTGATCGAGGTACCCGACCTCTACTCTTGATTCTTGACTAACTATGGTATGGCTCCTACTTTTTACTAAGGCCAGCCCTCCCGAACTGCATAAAAGGAAAGAATTTGTGAACCAGTTCCAGATAACGAATATTGAATAGAAGAAGTGCGATCGATCCCTCTCCTCCGCATCGTAATCAAGGATATGAATCCACTGAGGCATCCCTATCTCCTTCCTCAGAAACGGAATCTAGGGCCAAGGGGAATGTATTAGATTGAGTCTTTTCAGCTTCTATCGACTCTCTATGTTGACTGGGGAAGCCTCTCAATGTGCAATTTTACTTTGCTTAGCTAGCCCTATCTTTATTATTTTGGCCTTATCTCGTAAAGAAAGGAAGGCTCATGAATGACCAATCCCTAGAGGAAGACTATGATTCTGCTTCTGTCTGGTCGTACTAGGCCATTAAAGTCTCACTACTTATTATTTATGTGAATCTTTGTATCCCCAAGGAAATCCCATGATGCATTGAAATAGCCAGGTTGGATCATCATAAAACACAGGAATGGGTGCTCAATCAATGGAATGTTTGCTTTTAGATCTCTTCCAGTGCTTATCAAATAAAAATATCAGGTTGAGGTCGAAACAAGGGCTTTAGCGCCTGTGTACATGTTGCGCTGAACCTCTCTTCCTACCGCTAGGAGTGAAATACATTGCGTGGCTGCCCGATCATGACGTAGTCCGAGATATAAGATTGAGAAAAAAAGGGCAAGTGGGGGATGTTCCACGAGCTACTTGTTTGAAGTCTTTTTCCATTTCTAGGTAAGAGAAAGAAAGGAGAGACTTCCCAAGCATGAAGCATGGGTCTTTGATCGATGGAATGCTTGCTGTCAGCATCTCTTACTGGACATCTTGCTTGAAAGTTTGTTCCTAGCACCCAATCTTTAGCTTTCTTTGCTTTTCCTTGCGAGTTTTTTCAGAAAAGACTTGCTGCTCCCCTATCCGAATCCCGCGAGTGACTAAGCGCGAGACGAGCCATAACATAAGGGGCGAAGCTACTCTTCGTAGAATCGACCATAGATATCTTATTTTTTCGGTATATTTGCATCAGGCTTAGCTCCTACTAGTAAGAAGGTGTTCCCGAAAGGGGACGAAACCTGTCTAAGATCCTGTGTGCGGCTTAGTAGCGCGTGAACAGAACACGTAGCCTAAGCGGAACTCAATATTCAACCAACCTATGATCCATTTTTTGAATCAGCTTACTATCAATAAACCATGTGTTAGGTTCTCGTTGCGGGAGATCTTGGAACATGCCCGTCGTGTGAATGTGCATACAAATAGGGGCACCCTCCGCCCTTTATTCGAATGGTGGTTTCCGCTTCCTTCCCCATACCATAGAAAAATAAAGGGTTTTCCGGCCCTCTAGGTCGAGGAGCGGATAAGGTATTTCTCCATTTGATGCTGGAGGAGTGCGTGCGAGACTTCCGGATGCGGAAATCCCGCGATAGCTGCTTCTTTCATTTCTTGTATAGAGCATTTTTTTACCCATTTTTTTCGTAGTA
This sequence comes from Cicer yamashitae, assembly GCA_037974755.1. Lineage (NCBI taxonomy): Eukaryota > Viridiplantae > Streptophyta > Magnoliopsida > Fabales > Fabaceae > Cicer > Cicer yamashitae. The sequence goes on from JBBPBQ010000003.1 coordinate 15,524,126, forward strand.
GGTGTCTTCATGGGTCGGGCCAGAGTGTCGTTGATAAGCTCTAACGCTGGAGCGATGGCATGAGTCGGACTGCAGGCGCGGGTTGGACCGTGGGCGTAGACTAGTTTGCAAGCATGGGCCGAACCGCGTGCATGGATTGGATCATGGACGCGAGTCAGGAATGCTCTTTTTTCTTTATCTGCCGCGACCGCATACGAGGGCACATTGTCCCACTAAAATCTCCCATCTCATTTTTCTTGTTATTTTACCGATCATCGAATGCGAGATCGGAAGGCGTAGCAATTTGAATCACGCTGCATCGCAAAAAAGTCTTATCTCGGGCAGCGTTGTAGTCTCGGGTTTGTTGTAGCTTTGGGGATTGGGAAATTACTTTATTTCCTGCATTAAAGGCGGAACCATTGATCATCTTCATCTTCGGGCTGCACTTGGTAGTCAGACTTCGGTAATTTCAGCATATCATTGCCTATATCCTATATATAATATAAGGGCTCGTTTGACTTTGAGCTCTTCTTGATGTCAAAGTGCAAATCCTTTCGATGACCTTCTTTCTTCCCTTTGTCTTTGCTACCTTTAGGAGGTCTCCGACTTCTATCTGCGACATTAGCATATGCGTGCCGTTCAATCAGGTTTGCCCTACTTCCAGTAGCACGTTGAGAGAGTTCATCGAAAGTAGTAGGGCCTCCAGCAATAATCAAGCCTGAGCGCAATTCAATGCGGATTCCCGCAATACAAATTTTTCCCAATTTCTCTTCTGGGATAGATTCTGCTAACCGATTTCGTGGGAGAAAGGCTTGCTAATAAACGGGATCGTTCCCATAGCTCAACCGACTCCTCGGGTTCCTTTTTACTACGCCGTAAATCTTCCGACGTGATAGATTTCCTCAAAGAACGGGAGCATAATAACTCAAACAACTTGTCTCAGGACCTAATAGATCTTGCTTTCAGTCTGGAGAACCAGCGGAAAGCGTTCTTTCGGAGCGCGCTAGGGAACTGCTTGATAAGCAGCTTTTTCTGTTGAGCGATATCAACGCATTGTGTCTGAAATTTGGCTAAATGCTCGAAATGAGCGATATCTTCTTTTGGATCACCAGTCTCGTCAAATGTATCAAACTTCGAAGGGACTTAGTCTCGCGGGAACGCTTTCTTGGCCATGCTGTCATCATATGGCCTCTTATAGCTCCTATGATCCTCATTTATAGACTGCGCTGTGGTGGCGATGATCTCCTTAACTGCATCTTTCCACTTTTGATCTGCAACGTCCATCACGGACGAAGAAGAGGTCGGCTTTCGAGTAGTAGGGTGGTGGCATATCCATGATTGCCTTGGCCTTGCAGTTCTTCTTGTTGTAATGCACTAGTCAGAGAGAGTCCTAGTTTGGGTTTTCCTGCTGTGATGTATACCTATAAAAAAGGGGCAACATGCTTCGTTTCTTATAGCATGATTTGGATTCTCCTCTCATTTTTTTATATGAATAGGGGAATTTCTTGTTGTTCAACAACCCTTGGTTGCCTGTTGTTAACAGAAAAAACAGACTAGGAATACCGCATAGGGATGTTCATCTTACCGGACCACTATTCCTGACTAAAGATAGGGGGAATAGAATAAGGTACGACCTAATTAAAATGACTTACGATATTTCTTTCGTTCAATGAATTCATGTCTCTTCTTTTTTGGCTGCTCCCACGACAAGTTTTTTTCGGTATTTACATAATGAAACTTATCGTAGTGGCACTCTTCGGTCCGTTAAACCAACTCCAACCAAGAGTTGGTTCTTAACCAAAGACGAGATTGCACAACTTCAACATTCAATCGCGCAGCGCTGCCCATTAAAGAAAGGTAGCGGACAGCGACGCTGACGGATTAAGTCATAACATCTGAACATCAGACCATATTTGTTAAACTTACTTAACAGGTCTTTCCGATCAGGACGTAGACAAACCGCAGGTGGATCTAATAGTTGTTCCAAAGGTAAAGTGAAGTCACAACAGGCTTCCTCATACCACTGGACATAGCGTACAAAAGATTCCACCCAATATCTGAGCATGACTTTCTCCACGTAGAAGTCCCCTTCTTCAGTGAGCTTACGCTCAAAATAATCCCGCACAGACAACAAATACTTGTCATCTGGACGACACGACTCCAAAAGCAAATACCGCACCATACCAAGGTGATAGCAATTAACTACTAACCCATATGGAAAACCTAATAGGAAACGGTAGTGGTATGATTCCACCAGGCGAGAAGGCCACCAAAACGTACCTATACCAGTGTCGATTATATTGAGTCCTTAGCCAAAGACGAATACCGCCTGTAGCCAGCCTCTTTAAACCTCAAAGAGACCTGAAGGGAAGAACATCCAATTTATTTTAACACAGGCATAAGAGCCACGCTGAATCGAGTGGACATAATCATTTTCAACAAGCGGGGCGATCAGTGGGATCCCGTTTTCTTTGTCCGTTAAGCCTCACAGCTATGCTTTTTATTCTTTTGTCGAATCCGAGTTCTTCATGCCATGAAGACCAGCCAAGCAGATGTGATTCTGTCTCTTCCCTTCCTATTCTCACTGACATTAAGATTTACTCTCTCTCCTTGCTCGTTTCACTCCTTTCCGTGAAGAGCACACTAGGCACCAAGTCGCAATGACAACGCCTTTCAGCGGTAGTCCTTCGGTAATCAAGCAAGAACAAACAATCATTCATCGGAGGGAGCGTGGATTGTTTTCAAGTCAGGCAGATAGGTGCTCCTTTAAGACCATTTTTTGTCGCCCTTTTTTTCGGGCAGAGACGAACACACCATTCCAACGGCAGGAGGAGGAGGAGGATAGACTTCCGAACCCGACACATCCACTGCACGATCCTTTGAGCCGTAGTTCCGGGGTTTGATTGCAAAGGGAGCGGGAATGCTTTTTCTCATCCGCCCTTGCCAGCGAGCCTAGGAGCAGCTTCACCTTGCGTCTGCTAACCGCTGCTAAAAAGCTAGTGACCAGCTATGCAGTTGAAGGGAAGGAGCCTAAATCGACCCCCTTATTTATTTTATTAATTTTAAATAAATAAGTAAAAAGAGATTAGACTCTCGGATGAGACTAAGCAGCCACCGACCGTTCCGACGCGCCCCTGACCTGACCCATTTTTTTAATTTAGACCGAAAACCTATCTAAAATGGAGCCTAGTTTAGGCTGTCAAACAAATGATAAAATGGAAAATTTTAAATATAACCACTAGTAGGGATATGGATGGAGTCTCGCTCAGTAAAGAGAGTTGTAGATTCGTAGAAAAGGAGAGGAGCCTTGACTTTCTATGATGTTCTTAGTCAAGAAGCGCTAACGCTGCAATCTTTCTAAAGCAAGAAGCGAGAAAGTTGACTTTGAGAAAGAAGGTGCTTGTTGCCGCTTTCTTCTTTTTTTATAGGAAGTAAACTTGTTTTGTTTTCTAAGGCGAAAGGTTGCTTTTTTTATAATTATTATAGCGTTAGCGCTTTAGTTTTCAATAAGTTTAGGCTTGACTAAGAACATAGAAATGTTGAATCAGGGTGCGCAGGGAACCCTATACAAAGGGCCTTTCCCTTCAAATGACAACAGCCTCTCCCTGCTGCGAAGGCCTTGCACGAAACCAACCCCCCCACCCCCGATCCAGTACCAGTTGTTTCGCAGGTAGGCCCACTTAGGTTAGGGGGGCATTGTCCCTCAGTTCTTACCAACCTCCGGTGTGTAATCGACATGTTGCTAACTTCAACTCGGTTGAATAAGAATCATTGATTCCCTTTGCTGTCCATTTCTTATTCATTCAGGGCGCTCGGCCGGTGCTCCTTTTTTAAATCAGAACAACTCTGAACGTTAGAGAAGATAAGGGAAGACCACCTGAGCGAACCGACCGAGGGGAAGGGGACTTCACTTATTCGAACCGAACGATAGCGGCTTAAAGCTAAGCCTATCACGAGCAGCGTCGCTGCTTGATCGGCGGGGAGAAGCATTTCAAAGTATGGGGCAAAGGATCAAGCGCTTTGACTTAGTCTCCCGGGATTCACCACAGGTTGGGTTTGAGAGCCGTGTGATGGGTGACTATCCAGCACGGTTCGAAGAGCACTTTTAGTCAGCGTTGGTGAATGGAAGCCCCTCTATCAAGCAAGAAAGAAGCGGCTATTCCCACGGCGGAGTCACCATTGACTCTATTTATTATTATGGTAAATTAGTTTATCAAGATGTCAATCTGAGATCTTATTTCGGTTCAATACGTCCACCTACGAGACTAACCTTTGGCTTTCGTCTCGGTAGGTGTATTCTTATACATTTTCCCAAAAGAACATTCATTCATTTCTTTCTTCCCCGTCGACCACGACGACTGAAACGACGCGGAAAATCCAGACCCGGAAAGGAGAAGGGCCGGTGGTGGGCATTTGGGAAAGTCGGGCCGATCGGGTGTCTTCATTCCAGCAACAATAAAGAAGAAGAACGAAACGAAGTGAGAGGCCGGAGGGCAGGGAAAAGAGTCGAGTCGATCAGGCTCGACGACCGGGAGAAGCAAAACGAAATTCGGATTTGGCCGAAAAAGAAGCAACGCTATGGATACCATGACCGATCACCATCGATAAAGAAGAATCTTTCTAAATCACTTCGGGTCAGCGGGGCCTTCAAGCATCCGAAATACGCCGGGGCTGTAAATGACATAGCGTTCCTTATAGAAAATTACGACTCCTTCAGAAAAACGAAGTTTTTTAAGTTATTTTTCCCCAAGAAGTCCCGCTCCGACGGCCCGACGAGTCATCTATTTAAAAGGACCCTCCCTGCAGTGCGCCCCTCCTTGAATTATTCGGTCATGCAATACTTTTTTTGTAGAAAGAACCAAATGCATTTCGACCCCGTCGTAGTTCTCAATCATTTCGTGGCATCGGGCTTGGCTGAACCATCTACGATGGGGGGAGCGAATGCGCAGGGAAGAAGCTTAGATAAGAGAATACGTTCTCGCATCGCTTTTTTTGTAGAAAGCTCGACCAGCGAGAAAAAGTGTTTGGCCGAAGCCAAAAAGAGGTTGACCCACTTCATTCGCTTGGCGAATGATCTTCGCTTCGCGGGAACAACAAAAACCATCATCTCGCTCTTTCCTTTCTTCGGTGCTACCTTTTTCTTTCCAAGGGATACAGTTGGGATTTATAAGAACCTTTTTTTTGAGGATGCCCGGGAACCACTCCTAGGTCAATTAAGGATCAAATGTTGGAACCTCATGGGTAAGGATAAGGTAATGGAATTGATAGAGAAATTAATAGACCTAGGTAGGATAGGAGAGTGGATAAAGGGAATAGAGATGATGATAGAGATCATACTGAGAAACAGAAAAATTCCGTACGGGTACAACTCTTATTTGAACGAAGTTAAAAAAATGCGATCTTTGTTGTCTAATAGAACAAACACTAATACCTTAATTGAGTCGGTCAAGATCAAATCTGTTTATCAAAGTGCTTCTCCGATTGCTCAAGACATCTCTTTTCAACTGAGAAAGAAAACAAGATCATTTCGTTCCATTTTTAGTAGAATAGTGAAGGATATTCAATTAGTAATGAAGAAAGGGGTTGAGGGGATCCGTATATGTTGTTCAGGTCGATCAGAAGGCGCAGAAATAGCTAGAACTGAATGCGGAAAGTATGGAAAAACATCTCATAATGTATTTAACCAGAAAATCGATTATGCTTCTGCGGAAGTATCTACTCGTTACGGAATCTCAGGTGTCAAAGTGTGGATTTCATATAGTAAAAAAAAAAGGGACGTGCTATATCCGTAACGTACGAAATTTAGTAAATATCGTAAAGGCAGATGTAGTAGGGGTTGCAAACCAGACGGAACAAAACTAGGTTTTGGAAGATATGGCACTAAAAGTTGTAGAGCTGGTCGTCTTTCATATCGAGCCATTGAAGCAGCGCGTCGGGCTATAATCGAACACTTCCATCGTGCTATGAGCGGACAATTCCGAAAAAATGGTAAGATATGGGTAAGAGTTTTTGCAGATATCCCTATTACCGGGAAACCTACAGAAGTCAGAATGGGAAGAGGAAAAGGAAATCCTACGGGTTGGATTGCTCGTGTGTCCGTGGGACAAGTCCTATTTGAGATGGATGGTGTGAGTTTGTCAAATGCTCGACAAGCCGCTACATTAGCGGCGCATAAACCATGTTCGTCAACCAAGTTTGTTCAGTGGTCGTAACGTAATTGGTTAGTGGGGAAAAACCAGGCCGGGACTCAAAAGAATTAGGCGAAGGGTTTTTTCCTGAACGAGGGAAGTGGAAAGACACTAAGGGAGAGGGATATACTCCTTTTTGAATCGCCGAAATTGTACGACTGTTCCGGGCGTACGACCCAGATACGTTACGGTTTTTTTCGGGTACTCTTTCCTGTGATTGTATTGGATATTCTTCTTTATGATCACAAGGTGGTGCTTGGGCAGGTCTTCTCTGATTACGTTCAGACGTGACAGGGAAGCCAGGAGGTCCAGGGACATAGCCGACCGATGCATTCCCCATACAGCAGAAAGAGAGGGGAACGCAGCCCCCGCCGCCATATGAGTCGGATACAATTATAGTTTGACTCTTGTGGGAAATTCAAGATGTCTTTTTTTGTTTTGGCGAGAATAACTTCTGGGAGGGTGAATCCCAGCTCCCTATGAGCTCAAAGTCGCTAACGCAAAGAGGAAGAAGAGCGACTTCAATCATTCCAATAGTAACAAGGTAAACCGAACCCAAGTGAAGTTAAGCCGAGTCCTTTTCTTCCCCACTGCTTCGAAGCCGGAGGCAGACACGTGGGGTTCACTGGAAGGGAGAGTGGCGGGAATTATTTTTTGCAATGTAATGGAACTCAAAGCCTGTTTCATAGGCTGTACTCGTACTCACCGACTACACGGACTCTATACCAAGTCATGAGCGATAGCGAAGCCAAGCCGCCAACCAAGCCAATGCGCCATCCCTATCCCTTCCCGATGAAGCTTCCTTTGATTTGAATGAATGAGGAAGGAAGGCGCATGCAAGAGAAAAGAAAGCCCCTATTTGGGCATGAGCTCTAGTACATGGACCTCTCGCAGACCTGAAAGTCCAGTTTTTGGCTATTGAAAAATAAAATAATAGAGACGAAGAAAGCCATATAGATTATCAATAAGGGAGGAACTCGACCTCGGCCAGCCGGCCAGGAATGATGACCAATTGCTTGAACCTCGGATGAGGACATGGAGGAAGATGGGCCGGCCAGAGCCGCAGGCAGATGATAAATAAGAAGACTAAAACTGAGGATTCAAACTGAGGATTCACAATGACTTTTACTCAGACTTCCCTTCCTAAAAGACAAAGGAGTAGCGGGGTTCGCTAGCCGACCTTGCCTGAAAGTACTTTTATCTGACGCTTAAGGGGTAAAGAATAGCTTCGCTGAAACTAATGCTTTTTCCCTTGCTGGCTTTCCACCATTCAAACTTGGTTACTTCCTACGCTATTCGCTGGCATTGAACTATTCTCTCGACATTCTTCTTCATTCAGATACTATAAAAATATTGGAAGGAGCTGGTTGGTGATGCTCTTCCCATGGTTTACCACCGATGAGGAGTATTCCGCATGCCATCGACCTAGTACCTGGTGCTAGTTTCCCAAACCTGCCTGCTTATCGAATGCTACCTGCCTTTTAATTTCAGCCCCTTGCGCTAACATCGTTCAGTTCCCCGGCCCCCTATCATCTGGGGATTCCATTTTCATACGTAGTCTTTCAACACTTGATTCAATGGTGTCAAGCTCCTTCTACTTTGATGCTTCGCTTAGCGCTACTACTCCTATGATATTTATTTATTAAGTGCATGGCTGCGGGCAGGAGGTAACAAGAAAAAGAAGGTCTTTTTTCACTAACTAAAATCCCTCTTTGGATGAACATTTCATGGGATTCTTCCAATACTTACTGAGAACTAGTACACCACCTTCTATTCTTAGCCGCAGAGAGACCTCGTCACTAATTTATGGTGATTATGTATTGGCTTAGCCACACCGGTCAAGGGCCATTTCGGTATCGTGCTAGTAAGGTAAGAGCTGCTGTCGATTCTGGTAGCATTCCAAGTCTTGGATTGGTCCATTCGTTAAGCATTGGAATCGCTTTGCCCGCTATTCCTTCTCTTTCTGTCTATCGTTTATCTTTTTATTTTTTGCGAGTTAAGTTCCTCTCCTTTTAGATGTGCATTCCCGATCTTTTTAGTCTCTTGAATATTCGATTTAGAGTTAAGAGGCGTCTATGCCACTAACCAACTCAACTCCTTAAAGAAATACAAGAGCTTCTCCGGCAAACCACTAGAAGTACCCATCGAGTCGAGCAATTGGATGCTAAGAAAGGTATCTTTCTGGGCAAAATTCAAAGCCTATAGACTGAATTAGGAGAGCAGAGGTTTAATCCAAAACCAGGAAAGCAAGCTATATCGAAGCCCAATGCCAAGCAAAGCCCTAGACTACAAGTGAAGAAATTGGGTTCCACTAAGCGCCCTTAACCCGACACAAGATGGGACCCTATTAGGTAGGATAGTGGGCTTAGTCAGCCCAACATAGGTTGTCTACAAAAAAGGGGAAGTTCCCGTGATTTAAGGTTTCTGGATATCCTACCCTAAGACGAGAGGGTTGGGCTTAGAACAAGACCCATCGGTGGATAAGATCACATCTTCATAACAAAAGGTGTACACGTTCGGCCTCACTCAAGGTAATGGGCCAAACCTAACGAGTCCAAACAAATTGGATCTTTTTGTATGACAAAACCACATATTGGTAATTTTTTTCAGTAATTTTTTTATTTCCTCAAGCAATAGGGTTTTACCAGTCCCAGCAGAGCCTGTGATGAACACGGATTTGCCCTGAGGGATGGCAGACAAAATATGCTTCTGCTCGTTTGCCCATTCTATTGGAGTGAAGGTTAGCCCAATGTTAGCATTCAGATCCATTTTCAACCCGGAAATGCCACCTTTTCCTGGCTTTCCAAATAAAGCCCATCGAAGTCCAGTCCATCTAATTCATTTTATTCCCATTCTAGGACGGCCCAGGCCGCTATCCGAGTGCAATCGGCAAAAGCAAGTTTACCTTACTTATATTTTTAATATAATGCGTTCTGCTGTCAAAAGTAGGGGATAGTGTCTGATCCTTTCAATCAAGCGATAGAGGCAGAGGCTTTACTTCTTTCGCCTACGCTAGGACGGAGCTGCTGTCGAGTGAGGGTTGGCCGAGGGGAGTTCCATCATGAAGCTGGGTACAAAAAAGCCAGTAAAAGACAAGTAGAAGCCAGTGAAAGAGGAGTAGTCAGGGTACGACGAAGCACGCCTGGTACGTAAGCGAATACGGATCACGTGGGTTTGTACTGATCCGCTTTCGAGCTGTCGAGTGAGGATTGCTCCATCTATGAAGAAAGGACGCAGGGGGCCTCTCTTATTATATTATAAAGGGGGGGTACTCTCTTCTCTGATGTGCGCTATATTATTTTGTTCTATTTCTGAAAGAGTTTTCGGGATTAAGCCACGTGGCGATACCCGCGAAAAACTAAAGACTCTTTTTTTTTTGGCTTAGAGCTTCCCACGTCTATAAATAGAAGCTGCTTTCTCTATTTGGCAAAGCAAGGGGAGATATGGATCCACCAGTTACCACTTTAACGCTTTTTCAAATTGAGCAAGCTATTATTAATGTAGAGAACGCAAAGCTCCAGCAGGAGCAAACCCTGGCTGCCTTCTGGGAGCACATGCCTCCTGTCGAGGAGGAGGTCCTGGTAAAGCGGATACAAGAGCTCTGGGACCGCATTCGCGCTCTGGAAGAACAAAGGAGGTTTCTCATCTGAGAGCGCGAATTGCTGCTTATTAGGGCGGCCTCCATCATCCGCGGGAGACCTGGGGGAAACAACTAAGAAGTCCTTTGTTTTTGCTTTTCTTTTTAACTTCATATGTTGTTTGTTTACTTTGTTGTAATGTTGTGTTTAGTTGTGTGGCTGGTTTGTCTATGTGTGCGTAAGCTTCATAAAGGGTCCGTCGAATCTTTCTATAAGATTTTAATAAGTGTCTGTAGACGCAAAGTAGTGTGTTTTAATGTATGGTGTTCTTTGTCTTTTTTAGTGGAGATCTACTCCGGATGCTTACTGGAGATAGACTCCTATCTATGCTAACTATCTTTGTTTGGTTTTATTTATTATGTTTGCATGTATGGTATGGGAAAAGCCCTAGTTGTAAATCTTTACTACTTTATATAATATAATTAATAATAATGTTCGTAAAAATGTGCTGAAAATTTAGAAGGTGTAAGCTCAGTGTACTGGAGATGCGCTTATTAAGCCTTTCTAGCTTTGAAGCAAACTTCTTCCTTGAGTCTGCGCCGTCTTAAAAACCAAACCCTAATCTTGCTAGTTCAGTTCGTGTGTTTTACGTGAGCGCGTTGAACTAGTGTGCATGGACCTTAGCCACGAGTTTTTCGGCCTAGACGCTAATAACACGAAAACACTTTGGTCCTGGGTTTTCGATCTCTGTTTTTGCGCTTAGTCTTGCTAACTAGAAATGAACCTTCACGAGTTGAGTAAAAGCACCTAGCCTATCTTACTCCCCCTATGCAAAATAGCAGTTCGTCCAGCCGTCTTCTAGCTTCGACCAACAAAGAGGATTCCTTATATGAAGGAAGAAAGTCTCAGGAGTGATCCTGCACACTCCAACCATTCAGGTCTATGGCCATCGAGAGTTTGACCCCACGTTGACTTGCTTTGTCTGGCTTACCGGCTCGGAATTTAACTAAAAAAAAAGGGACTTACTCTAACGATGCATATCTTTAAGTAAGCAAACCAACAGGAGGAAAGATCACAGCTGGTCTAGGAGCCGAAAGAGCTCAACTTACTTAGTTATAGAGGGCGACTGAAAAGGAGGCTCGACCCACAGGGAGAGCGGTTGGCAGAGAGAGAAAGGAAGCGGTACAAGGGATGGTACTTAAAATATTGTATAGGATTGCGCACTTGTACCTTACTCTGAGAGTCAAAAAAAAGAATATTTATATAATAACACGGAAGGACAGTTGCACCCATGGCAGGGGCAGATAGGCTACCGATGAGTTGTTCTGCTTTGAATCTACTAACGCCATAGGATGTCTTTCAAGAGAACCTTTGTGGAGACGGAGATAGAACTCCTAATGATGCGCACCCGATGGCTTAGTTATGCTATCCTTGCTTTATAGCTCAGGGAATACCTAAGGTCAATTGAAAGCCACCCAACAGATTATCCCGACTTCGAGGACCGAGTGCTTACCTTGCCTTATTCATTGTATGGCTCTTTTCCTTTAGCTGAGGCGCGAGCTAGCCTGTCTATAGTTTACCCCAACAGGGTATCAACTAGTGATAATGGAAAGACTGGATACTACTATTGCGCTAACGACTGGGCGAGCGAGGTCCCGAGTTAAGTCCATAAATAACCATATATAATCTAGGACTTCCCCCCGAAGAAAGGAAAGTTTTTCATGTAATTGATTAATCAACAAGATGAGATTTAAAAAAAAGGATTTGCCGTGGAAAGACTCCAGTCCTGAATGAGTAGGTTCCCCCTTCCCTTTTCCTTTACGGATATGGCACCACTCTATGTATGATAAATTTTTTACATATAGAATCAAAGGCATTAACCAGAGAAGACTTTTGAGAAAGATAGCTAAAAAGGACTGGTTCTCGAGCTTCCTGAACCCACTACCGCCGAATAGTTCGTTCAGAAAGCAAGGCCTCTAGATCGCATTTAAATGGCTTTCAAGGAAGCATGCAAAAGACCTCAAGCTCAAGTCTTCGTTCGCTTCAAAAAATGTCCTTGGTAACGACCTTCTACAGATTTGCTCTCCAGAATGCTCTTTTTGGTCAGGGTCTCATTGGTAGTTTCAGTCCAGCTCATACTGAAAGCATTCCTTTTTAATATACTGAGTTGCGGCTCACCTGCTCTTAGCTAATTGGTTTAGGCGGGGACCTCTCATTAAGGCAACATGCCTAAGGACGAAGCCATATACTACCTCTACTCGATGCTCATACGCTATTCTTCCCCACTCACCGCCCTCCCTTTGGTTTTCTTACTGTGTTCTTTCAATTGAGTGAGGCTCATTCAAAGTCAAATCAAGGGGAGGGGTACGATGAATACATTGATTATCTGGGTCCGTCTAGTCTGGGTAAGGGCTCCTTTGTTGCCTTAAGTAGAGCTGGCCACTACCAAAAGACCAAAGGCGGGCTAGCACGTGTCAGGTGATGACGACGCCGTAGTACTTCGATCTGGAGTGGCCCATTCCCGATAATAAGACTCCTCTGATCGGAGTCCTTGAGTTACCCGTTTAGCTTCTGAACCCAAAACCTACCAACGATTCCATCTTTCCTCAAACGCTAGGAAAAACCTCTTTCGAATCACCCGACAACCCCTCTGCCAAAGAAAAGAATAGTAAGCCAGAAAGAAAGGCATTTTATGAAAGTTTCATTCAGTGTCTCAAAAGGCGTGTAAAGGGCTTTCTTTCACGCATGAGTTATACCGAGTACTAAGTAAATTATGGACCACTTCGCCACGACGAACAAAACCAATCGCAGTAAAAGCAGATGTCTGGTCTCGGTTAAGCCCAACGCAACATGGTTATGTAGCTCTTATGGGATTAAAACCCATGATACAAGAAGGTTGTATATAGATCTAGCAAATAAGTGTCTTAAGCCCACCCGGAAGGCTAGTTGGTAGAGCGATCAGTTTATCTGAATAAAGGTAGGTTCGAATCCTACTTCGGGTTCAAATTCGAATAGAAAGAAGGCCATCGACCTCTCATTCCGGCTATTCAACCTCTTCTGAATACATATTCTAAATACCCCAGACTCCCCTAACGGATAAGAGAACTAGTCCGTTATGATAGCTTTCCCTCGGTTCACTTCGGCTAAGGCAGTAGCTTCGGGCAAGTAGACTGACTGATATGAGATTGAGCGAGGAAATGACAAAGCCAAGGCTAACTCTCTCTCCAGCGCTAGTTAATCATATGCCATCCTTAGAGTGCAGCAGGGACACCTTTAAAGGAGAGTGACCCACCCCTTTAAGATGGGCCTCATCGCTTGCCGAATCACCTGTCGGCAAAGACGGGCTAACTCTACTCTAATAGATATAGGAAGTAGAACGTTCAGCGGGTGACCCTTGCCTGGCTTGATGGGAAATCGAATAGATTGATTGGTATTTTCCCGAATTCACTGCCGAAGGAGAGGAAGGAGTCAGACAGCCTTAACGCCCTTTTGGTGCTATCATCGTATATATAATAGAAGTGATCTGTTTATCTAACTAAAAATTCATTTCATAATCATAAGATAAGTAAGAAAACTTCTGGTTCACTGTCTTTCTTTCATCCTGTCGGATCCCGATAGTGCGAAGTTGGTATATCTCAATGCAGAAAGAAATAAGATAAAATCGAACTCAGCACATCAAGCTGATAATCCCAAGCAACCTACTAACTACAATGCTAAGAAAAAGAAGAAGCCCGGTTAAATCTATGCTGATATTTTATAACGAGTCTGACACAATAATGCATTCTAAACTCAAGAAATTCCCCTAAAAGATAGGGTATCAAAGAGAAAGTTAGTTTCAATCGAATGCTGAAATAAATGTTATCATAAAGGCTGTTATCACTAAAGCATTTAGTTTTAGTTGGCATCCAGTGAAGAAGATGATACCGATTCCTCAAGGCATCCCTACTCCGTGTTGCTAGTCACTCTTGGCCAACACCATCCGGTCGAGTTGAACCAGGCCTATTTTAAAATAGATATGACATATAAGATAATGGCATCTATCTTTGTTAATTCCTTAAGGGAAGATCAACTTCATTCCTTGCTTTAGAATGACGAAGAGAGAAGTGTGAATGCAACCTTCCCTCTATTCTTTCAGTTGTTCGCTGCTTCTTTATCTGGTATTGAGTTCATAGACCACAATCTAAATGTGATTCCGACACCTGACGAAGACCTTCGACGTGCTGCGGAAGCAAAGTCGTAGTTAGTAGCCCGTTACGGAAAGCTACCCTCGCTCTATTCTTCTATTATACAGATACGGCTATTCTAGGAAGTCCGGCTAAGCTAGCTCCTAAAAGAATCAATCGTTGTAATGCATACTATAACAGCTTTTCTTCTTTCATTGCTCTTCTTAGCCTTGCAAATGAGGCGGTTGATAGACCCGTATGGTTAACATAAACTTCTGAGTCTGAGGCTAGCTCTAGGACAAGCTGAGGTGGATCTTTCTCCTCAGGGGTGAAGTCCAAGACTAATGTCTATCTTTCTGCTTGATTCACTTCCTTAACTCTTTCAGGATTGAATACAAGTATATCTTAGTAAGATTAGTGTCTATTCCATCCCTTCGTGGAGTTAGGGCGTGTGATGTGGAATCAAAGAGTCATGATGCTTTAGTTGTGGGTTAGCAGGGACAGGGAAAGATGATCACCGCGATCGCAATGGCCCACTTTCAAGCTAAATAAGGACAGAATTGTCTTCCATCCCTCGAAGTACTTCTGCTGAATGATAACGATCCCCTACCACCAAGACCAACAGCAGCGGATTCAATAGATAGAGAGAATTCCTATTGAGTTAGGG
>JBBPBQ010000003.1:15539057-15551557 GCA_037974755.1 Cicer yamashitae
GTAAGATTAGTGTCTATTCCATCCCTTCGTGGAGTTAGGGCGTGTGATGTGGAATCAAAGAGTCATGATGCTTTAGTTGTGGGTTAGCAGGGACAGGGAAAGATGATCACCGCGATCGCAATGGCCCACTTTCAAGCTAAATAAGGACAGAATTGTCTTCCATCCCTCGAAGTACTTCTGCTGAATGATAACGATCCCCTACCACCAAGACCAACAGCAGCGGATTCAATAGATAGAGAGAATTCCTATTGAGTTAGGGCGAGATAATATTCTATAAAGGCTATACCATGACCACCCCAGAAGATAAGACATCATTCTCGAAAAGCAACTACCGGGTGATAGTTACAAACTACCAGCTGACAGCTACACGGATTCACCACTACTTATGACTTCTAACTCCTGCTCCTAGACAAACTAAGAAGCAAGGAAAGAGGAACTATATAAGATATCAGATCTGTTATCCGCTACAACTCTAACTCCTAACTCAGGAACTACCGGTAAATCCGAGATTGGATTGAGATAGGCCAAGCCTGGATTGAATGCATCTCTCCTGTAATGGGTTCACTCGGGTCTAAGACCGCACGGGAATGCATCTAGTCAATTCATGGTCATCAACATTTCTTAGACCTTGATCTTAAAGCGGTGACTTCAGAGACTTGCTCTCATTCTTTTCTCAAACAAAAGACTTCGAACTCAATAATGCTAGTTTAGTTCCACCCTTGATCGCCCGTCTGTAATCTGTAATAGGGCACTCTAGGAAGATTTTCTCTTCCAACAAGGGATCCTGTTCATCCACTCAAGCGCATTGGATCGTTGGTTAGCGTGGGCATCTCACTCCCTCAAGTATTTACAATGTCACATTGGGCTTTGGCCGCTTTTGATAAACGAGCTTAAGCTAGGTTCTGAATAGATAGATGGGTGTGTACAATGTGATACCTCATTTCGATGCATAGCCCTTTCATCAGTATGGGGCTGATTGAAGCCAGTAGGAGGAGCCCTTCTTAAAGCCCTAGTTTCAGGTTAGCAAAGAGTTACCGCTCAAGGGAGGAACAGGATATGTGGAGGGCTATCCTGGTGGCTCGAGACTGACCGGTATACCAGGACGTGTGCTTCCATGGAGTATGGTTATAGTCCCATTCCATTAGTGGGATCCATAGCCTACGGGTCTTTCCCAAGCCAGTAAAAGAAGAAGGTTTTCGAGGACTACCCTAAGCCTACAAGTAGGCAGGACTTTCTGTTACAATGTCTAGGTTGGGCAAGCTTGGATGCCCCTACTCCCAACAAGTTGCTGGTCGGGATCGTGAAACTATCGCTGTTTGGTCATAAGGATAATCGTTCTTATTAGGTCAGGGGCGGCCGGCCCGGGGGTTACCCGCGATTGGTAATGGCATAACCAGAAGAGGAGTAGGGGAGACAAGGTTACGCGCTGGGTAGCGCAGCGCATCTGTTTCGGGTAAGTCCTCAACGGAATTACAATCTACTTAACCGTTCCTTCTGAAAGAAAGCTCATAATAAAACTCCTTAATCATTGAATCCGGATCGGAAGGTTACTCCCCTAAGGCCTAAGGCTTACTCAGGTAAGACTTCTTCCTTCTCCCCGTTCATGCTCTAAGCGGGAGGCGGGTCGGCGAAGAAAGAAATGGCAATAAAGCCATCTCCGGTAGTCAATAAAAGCTGATCTACGACAAGCCTTCATCAATAGTTCAGCAACCAGAGCTACTAGGCTAGTCAAGACAAGGCTAATTACAAATTTTAAGTCCCTATCCGTAAATATTGGAGTTCTCTAGACCGAGGCGCTAAGGATGAAAAGAAAAAAGGCTCGGTCGTAGTCGTTGGAACGAACTCGGTAACAATGACCAGTCATTAGTTAAGCTGGCTTGGCTTACGCTTCCTTCCCTCGAGGACAAAGACCCTCTCCCTGACAGTAGGGGTAGCGCCATAGACTCTCTCTTTGGCTTAGAGGTCGCTTCAACGGCTGAGCTGCTTAGGCTTGGTGTACCAGGAAAATGCATATTATATATAGTGCAAGTGGCATCTTTCTTTCAGACTGCTTTACTTAGGATGGAGTCCTTGCTTAGCCGAGCTGGAAGCTATACTCTAGGCGGGCTGAGAATCCTCTTCCTTTCCTCCCGATTGGCAATGATATCTCTTTCTTCTGCCATTGCGAGACAAGACAGCTTCCTTCGTTCGGGCGATCTAACCAACTTAGGGAAGGTATGCCCTCTCTGCTTCTCCACTCGAACCATAACCTGAACTAGAAATGGAACTGGAACTTCAGCTGCCAAAGGAATGAAACAAATGCTCAACACATGCCTCCTATTGGAGAAGCTTCTTTCATTCATTTCCCTTACCAGCCGGGACATCTGCTCCTAAAATGGTAACTTCACTCTGCCCGCTCCGTTTGGTTCATCATGTGGACAATTCCTCCACAATAAATCTTCTTGTCTGGAAATGCATGCTTTTATGGAGGGGTTATTTCCGTCGTCGCTTACCCGCATTTCTCTTGGTATACCTACCAGTGTGCCTCCTAATTCCGTGAAGTCCTTGGAGCATGTGCGATTTATTCAGGATCCTTGTCAAGAAAGAAGTCAGTCCCTTCTTGCCCCTTCTGCTCTGGGTACTTCACCATTTCCTGGGTCGTTATCGCCTTTCCCCGGTTCTTTCTCTATTAAGAAAGTCCCGGTGTGAACTCCCCTACTGATCTGACTCCAGCAGATTCTCGAGAAGCCAATTCTCTCTCTCGATCTACTTTACCCTCAGAATGAATGAGCAATGACTTTGATTCTAACTATTCAAAGCAGAGGAAATATAATATTATATAGCCTATAGCTATAGGGCTAGGCTCCGCTCCTCGCTCGAGCTACCAGCTTTCTTATATATAATTCCTGTTGACTAATCCGAGTCCTTGAGAGCTTAGAGGGAAGAACTCCGAAAGAATTTAATCGGCTCCTCCTCTCTTGCCCTCTTTATGGTATCCAGTTGAAATGGTTGCTGCCAAGCTCTAAGTAAAGCATTCACGCACCAAAGACCTCTTACTACGCTCCTGAGCCTAGGAAAGATAAATCCCATTTGCCTAATACGTACTACTGTGCTGCAGATGATTTAGCTGCCTCCACCAGCTTCTTTTTGGCATCAAGCCAGCCCTTATTCCTTGCATCAACAGGCAATCCCGCATAAAATAAAGGCTACTGACTTGGCTGATTCAATAAGGGAAAAAGGCATCCATTCAAACTGCTCCCATTCCTATGTTGACACCAAGAGAAAGAAACCCTGGAGCCTTCCTCTCTATCCATTCCTTTTTCAAAATCATAAGGGGCTTACTAAACCAGCAACAGCGGAGTAAGCTCCCATATCCGTGAAGGACTGCTTTCTAGCAGAGGAAAACTTATCGTTGCTGAGCTTGCCGTTAAAGAGTAAGATGCTGATTATATAGCTGCTCCGATTCCTTCACCGAGAACGAGAAGGAAGTCTTTTATTACGAACAAGCGCTAAAGAAGGGGGTGGGATCTCTCCTAAAAGAAAGAATTGACCTCGAGCCTGTCCTACTTATTCTTCTTTTCCCGTTCCTGACCCTCGGATCAGTTGGCAAATCGAATCCCACGGGTACTTTACTAAAAAAAGGATCCCTAAAATCAGACTTTATAAGGCTTCTCGAACCAGACCAGAATCTTTGAAGCTCTATGGGAAGACTGACTCTAGGTACACAGAAAGACCAAGCTAAGCCGTCGAAACAGGGAAATTCTAGCCCACTTCGGAGTCTCTCACAGGAGAAGGACTGACCTTTTCTCTCATTCCTATCGAGAAGACTAAGTCAGGGCGAGCTCTTACTTAGAGAGAGTTAGTTGGGTAGGGTCACTCTAAGATCAATAAATCCTGAGTCACGAGAGAGATTCTCCACACCGTCAGGTTATAACTTACATTGGTGAATCGGACCAACACCTATCTTACACCAACAAGGAGTCGCTTTTGTTACGCAGTTCGAAAGCTTAAGCCTTCCCGGGCCCACCGGTTTAAAGAGTCCTCTATCCGGACTCCCCCTAGACCTCTGTCTGGCCTAGGGAACTTCTCTAAGCTCGAGAGCTCCTGTCTCCTCACAGCGTAAGCGGCTCACCTCTCCCCGGAAACAAGCCAAACCAAAGCAAGCAAACTAACGACGAGAAAGTCTCATGGTACGTCTGCTAGTCCCTTTGATTCCCAATCGTGCACGGCGATAATCAAATCAATTCGTAGGCCGCCTTTTGCCCCGAATTTACATTTACCAAGGAATCACGGTTTGTGGAAAGCTCCTCCAGAACCTTCGCTATTTTAAGGCGTTTTTCCGGGGAATCCGCCGCTTCCCCTTATTTATGCCTTTTGCTGCTCCACAATGCTCTCTCCAAAACGAAAGTGAAAGAAGCCCGTGTACCCACTCTTCTTTCCCCCCATTGCTGGGGGCCTCGTCCTCAGGGACTACACCTTTCAAAAGGAGAAACTTAGAAAACAAATAGAATCAAAAAGGCCATCATTAATGCGAACAAGGCAATAGCCTCGGTTAGAGCAAAGCCCAGGATTGCATATCCGAATAACTGTTTTGCCAATGATGGATTTCTTGCCACGGAATGAATTAATGAACTGAATACGTTTCCAATACCTACAGCAGCTCCCGCTGAAGCAATTGTAGCAGCTCCGGCACCTATTGATTTTGCACCTTCTAACATCTCGAATGGAGAAAAACTCGTCACGCTCTTTCATTCACGATTTTTTGTTCTCGTCGCTTCAAAACCTCGTTCCTTTTCTCTTGGACATCTCACTTGAAATGCAATCAATGCATTCATTCTTTTTAGTAAAAGAAAGTCTCTCACGGATATCCTATTTGTAGATATGGGTCCGTAATTCATTTATAATATTATAATAGGGTGGTAATAGTTCCTATATTTGCCTATCGAACAACAAGTCTTAATGTATCGTCGACTTGATACTACCAGCTTAGATACATGTACCGGATGAGGCGGAAACCCATACTTAAAATAAGAAAGGAAGACCCATGCATCAATCAAGATCTCTATCTATAATATAACATACCTCAGGTTGGATTCAACCACTTAGGATGATGATCTGCAAAACCAAACCCCACGACTTTATGCTCTGCCAGTCTTCCCCTCTTCTAGCTATTCGCATGCGTCGATCAATCATCTTCGGCAAAATGACCAGATAAAGTATGCACCAAGGATCCATTAGATTCATTAGCTGCGGACGCATAGGAATTCTTTCTTACTGTAGCCACACAGAGATAAAATTCGATTTCATAGACGAGGCGGTAATCAAGTAGCAATTGACTTTAAAACCTCTTCTTTATGAGAGTTTGAGGAGCGAAAGCCACTCGACCAACGGGAGAGGAGCGAAAAGAGTATTTCCTCGATGGGACGAAAGAAGCAAAGAGCCTCCTCATAGCACTACTTCTCAGAGATAGAGTTATTGGCTAAGAAAGCAGTCTATAGTTAAGTTTTAACAAGTAAACTACTTCTCTGCCCTTGCGGTTCGAAGGTGCCATCCATGGGTATCTGGCGAAGAACCGCCATCAACCAACCTATCATGGACAGGGGCTAACAACCTCTGATTGACGTAGTTTCCTATGCTTTAGGGTGGAAGAATAAAAACCGAAGATGAGTGATCTGCCCCAGTTGAGGAGCCAGAAGTGGGTGAACCGTAGTTTAACCCGGATTTCGATATCATAGAAGTACTAAATACAAGGTGATCCTGTAATTATGATAAGAAAAGTGCGCCCTTCGTTGCGAGGTGAATTAGACCATAAGATAGGTACCGGAGATGTGGAAATGGGACCTGGGACCTGGTCTTTTTACCGACGAAATGCGTAGGAAGTGGTGATGCTACGTGCTTCTTGAAGGATGGTCTAAGACTTAAGAATTCCATTCCACCTGAGGCAAGCTATGGCGGGAAGTCTATTTTCTCCCCAACTAATTAAATTACCCGAATAAATCGAAGAACCTAATGGATCGAACTCATAGGTTCAATTCCTTTTCTAATTTAAGTAGTTGCCCTTTCTGTCTCACTTGATGAGGATTTCAAAGCTATTCCTTCGTCCTTCCTTGGGTGAGCTGACGTTCTTGCTGTCTCACTCAAACCTCTTGCTTTTTCTTCTTTGTCTGGCTCTTGAGTAGGCCAAGTAAGTAGGCTATGTTTTCCTATTTTTCCAGGAGATCTAGAACCTTTTCCGGTTTTCTCTTGCTTGATTCGCTTCAATGCTTTTTGGTTCTTGCTTTGTACCTCGTAAAATAAAAAAGAATAAATGTCTAAGTCTTTTATTGGTCTATGAGTTGATGGTGGTCTAATAGACCTAGGGGAACCCGGAAGTGCTCGAAGTCTTCAAGTCCATCTCTTACCCAATCCTCAATCAAAGAGCTTAACTTAAGCTAAGCCTCCAAACTAAGGGATGAGTTGAGTTAAACTTATTTCCCGAAAAAAGTACTCATCTTCCTTCAGGTGGTGAAGTTACTGCTGTTGAAGTAGATCGAGTCTATGCTTTTCCTAGAAATCCTCCTCTTCCTGTTCTATTGATCAAAAATATCCAGCAGCAAGATAGCGCCGGTTTAGAATTCGCGAGAGATTTCAGTACGCTAAGTGAAACGGTCGATTTGCCGATTTTCTTTTTCTTTTTTTTATTTTATATGGGGCGTGCAGCACTTTTCGATGTCACGCATAAGCATCAGGCTACTAAGACTTTTGTATGTACGAGCGGTGTTGAACCCTCTAACACCATGGCACCGATGTTCATGACGCCGTGAAACCTTCCCGACGGCTGGCAAATATGGAACGCGCTGAACGATGGCGTCCTAATGGCGTCACTGTCGTTGTCACTGCTGGAGGAGAGAAGCTGACCAGGAACTCCGGCGTGACGCGGAAGAGGAATGGAATTCCTGGTAGGATTCTTGCCGCTCGAGGAGCAGAGCCCTCTAGAGGTCGTCCAAAGCCCGAATCCGGTCTCGGGTATTTTGCATGTTGCCACCCGCTCCAGATTGATGGGCGAACGACGGGGATTGAACCCGCGCGTGGTGGATTCACAATCCACTGCCTTGATCCACTTGGCTACATCCGCCCCTACCCCCGCACAGGTTTTAGTCTCTATCTACGATAAGATTCTTTCTGAACCCCCCTATGACCGCTATCAAAGAGAAGCTTTTTCCTATACTATAACTATAGTAGTAGCTAGTCTATTTCTTGTTTTTTGGAATTAGGGGAAGCAAAGCTTCAAACAAAGAGGTTGGGCTGTTCACTTCATTGATTTGACTTCACTTGACTTAAGATTAAAGATAGGGGCCGGGCGGGCAGTGAAGGCTCGTTTAGTAGACAGCAAGCTCCGCTTTTTGAAGGCGAGCCCCCATCAGAGAAAGCCATTGCATGCTAGCCTCTTGTATAGGGTTCCCTGCGCACCCCTAAACTACAAGCTAGCTTTGAAGCCCCTACTTTATCGATGGTTGGGGAAGCCCCTTTCTACAAACCTTTCTATAATATATATAAGGGAAGCTCTTCGAGCTTTCTTCGCATGCTTGAGCTTTCCCCTTTCTATTAGTAAGGTTGTCAAAAGGTAGGTTTCTTACTTAGTGCTTGTGCTAAGGAGCTTCTTTCTCAAAGTCAACTTTCTCGCTTCTTGCTTTAGAAAGATTGCAGGGGCGCGTAAGCGCCCTTCCTTCAGCCGGCTCCGCCCTATCTATTCATCTCTTTTATCAAATGGATCTTTAGGGATCTCTCTTGTTCATAGATCTTGAAACCAGATCAATAATATCAATTTCTCAATATATCTATCTATCGATAGATAGAAAGATATAGATCTCTATCTGGACCTATCTCCATATCTAAGAAAGAACCAACACTTAAAGGGCGTAACCAACGGAAGGTTCTCACCCCCTGTCCCCGACATAGTTCTCCGACGATGCCCCCTGGGCGAAAGGGGCCACCATTCTCTTTCTTTCTTCAATCGTTCCGATCAGGACAAGTGGGTTGGTTGGTTTCGTCCTTCTATCTACGCAATTCTCTGTCTTCGTTCGTGATCATGTTGGGCGAAAGGTAGTTAGTTGTAGAGGAGCAGCTGTGAAACGGCGATTCCCCCCTTTCCATTGAAGTAGGGGGGGCCTCCTTCCCCACCATTCCGGCCTATTATTGATAGGGATTTTACCGATGCTGAAGGTAGCTTGCTTACCAAGCCACCCACTTGATAAGCTAGTCGCCAGAAAGAAGCGGCGAGGACGCGAAGCTGTCTACGAAGCTTCCCTCCCCCCTGTAGTCGAAGTACTCGGCGCTACTTTGATTCAAAAGGTAACCGACGGTTCCCGACTTTCTCCGGTTTCCGCAACCGTAATCATTTGTCACTCCGATTACTTCATCCATAAACCTTTTTTTCAATAGCGGTACGCTCTAAAAAAAGTAAAGGATAAGCTTGCATTCTAGAAGCGGTAGCTTCCCGCCTCCTTCATTTCTACTGCCTCCTTCGGTGATAAAAGTTCCCTTCCCTTTTCTAAAATGCCCGATTGGTCTGCCTCAGCAAATGTACAAAGTGGACCGCTGTTTGGCTGACCCTCTTCTTCCCATTCGGGTTGGGTTGACCCAGAAGTAAAGTAAGAAGGAATGGAACCACTGGAGAGTCGTCCTTCACACTTGGGCAAAGACGACTGACTTTGTTTGGAAGCGGAACACGAACCGATTTCCGCTATTCCGGGTTCTTATTGAGCGTAGCGAAATCAAGGTTTATTATAAAGTCAGCGAAGTTTCTATGGTGTTCTACCTTTGCGTAGTATTGGTCCACAGCGGAAGGCTCCGTACCGACGCCTCACTACTACTTAATTAATGGCTAAGCGATTTCAAAACCTGAGCTTTCCTTAACCAGCTGACCTTACTTCGTAACCTTAACGTACTTTCTTTCTTACTATATCATAGGCCTTCGCCACTTCAAATGGGCGCTTCGCCCTTTCTTTTTTTTATTAGAAAAAAACGGGGCCTTACTTATTCAGTTCAGGGAGGATGAAAGACAAAGAAAGGGATCAGGGGGCTTATTGATCGGAGAAAGGGAAGGGACTTATTGGACCTAACTGAGAAGGAGACAGAAAGGGATCACCTGACCTTATCTTGAGTGAGAGAGGCAAGTCGCAAGGCAAAAAGCTTAGTCGTTTTCAAGTCTGAGGGTGAACGAACGGGATTTCTATGTCATTCAGTGCCTAAAGTCAGTAAGTCAAAGAGTACGAATACCAGCTCTAGTACTAATACCAGTACCAGCAGCATGGCATTCAGTAAACAAACAACTCTCCCAAAATAGACTAGCAGCGGCAAGATAGTCAGTCTCTTCCCCCTGCTTCATTCATAAGTAAGATCGCTTTATCCGCTCCGGGACTTTCCCTTAAATCAGTTAACTGGGTATGAGAAGGCCTCCCCTCTAGTCTATAGTAGCCCTTCTTCCTCCAACCCTGAGTTCCAGTGAGACCAGCCGAGCCAAGCGAGTCCAATAACTGCTTCGTCAATAGCAGAGGATATCCCTCCAACAGCTAAATTTTAGGATGGCACTTGCACTTGGGTTGGGAGCTTTCCCTTCTCTATGGCTAATTCCTCGCTGGCCGATCGCCTTTCACCTGGTTCTATAAAGAAATCAATTTCCCGGTGTGAGCTTCTAATTCTGACAACAGCTAAATCTAGGGCACTGCATAAGGAATAAGGAGGAGATTCCCTGGTATGAATTCAATTGATTGGGCATTTATCTTGGAGCGATGATTCTTGGCCACTTCCTATTAAGATAAGGTTTCCCATCCGAAGTCTTTGCTGCTGTTAAAGGATTTGTTTCGCTACGCCCCTCTTCCTGAGGCCTTAGCTTCGTGATTAGGAAGCTTATTTGTTAAAATCCTCGTATCCTTTCTTCCGGATGAACGAATCAGACTGAACCACTGTAGAATTTTCAGCTGCTGGCAAGGAGCTACTCTTTCCCTCCACTCCGGGCTGGCAAGCTTATATCTCTCGATAGCTGCATCGGATCTTTCCTGAAAGTGCCCCTGGGCAAGGTGCGAAGCGAACTCATATCGTCGTATACCCAGGGTGCGTAAGCCTTCTGATCCTACTTTGTCGTTTAGATTATGCCAAAAAGACGGGGAAAATGATCAACTGTCACATTTTGATGCCAGTTTAGGTAGGGCTAAAATGAACTTTCATCCAAAAAGACCGACAAAACGCTCAACTGGCAGGATTGAACTGTCACTAAAGAGGGAAAAGTGATTGCTTCAAATTTTCCCGATAAAATGGCACATTCACATTGAAGATAATCGGCTGGCTGTGGGCTTGAAGGAAGAGAAGAATTCAAGGATAGCTTTGGTAACTCTTTTCCCCACAATGCTCCAGCTGGATTGAAAGAATTCAGCAGTAAAACCGTCAGGTCCTTGTGCCTTATTTGTTTGCCTTTAGAAAGATTGTCTTCTTAACATCATCAGCCGTCATAAGAGCCACCAGTGCAGATCCTTGCTCATCAGTGAGAAAATGGCTTAGCAATGATCTGATCTCTTCAGTGTCACCACCTCAACCATTGCTATCTGCAGTTCCAAGGAAATTATGGAAATGCTGCAAGAATTCCTTTTTAATCAAAGCAGGTTCCTCAATCTCCTGTAGCAGAGGTGATAGATAGAATTCTGCTCTTAGCAGCTTTGGCTTTGACAACTCTGTGAAAATAGCTAGTGTTTTGATCACCAGCTTCAAGCCAGTTTACTTGGGATTTCTGTTTCATAAACAGCTCCTCAGGCAGGACACTTGCTTTCTATCTTTGAATGGTTTACCCACAGACCAGAGGGTTAAGGCTCTCACCTTCTTTTCAAATCAAAGAAAGAAGAGCCCGGACCTTTCCCACCTCCCTCAGTTTTTAGTATTAATTTCTTTTATCCTTTTTATTTTAAGCGTACTTAACCTGAACCCTGTCTATGAGTAAAGCAATCTTTGGAATCTTTCCTAATCCGCTTTCTCTTTTTCTTATGCCTTGGGAGCCCAGTCTTTAGGAGAAGCAGCTGCTCACTCGTGACTAAGGAATGAATGCCTGGTTATGTCAAACTATCCGCAATATCTTTCCCCTATCGGAGTTGGAGATAGGTACACGCGTAATAAAAGAAAGCTTTGACAGATCCATCGATCACGTTAAGTGCACATAGCCCCTCTCGGTTGGTCGCTTTTCGCCCTACCTCTTTCGCTAAGACCCTTGTCCTGTCCCTAGATATAGCACGTTTAGGAACCTATTCAAGAGATTGTGTGCCAAGAGTGGGACATTTCTCTGAATAGTAAAGGCGTAAAGGCTCAACTAGAGATCTTCTTTCGGTTCTTCCTTTTCTAACCTGAGAGACCCGCTACTCCGTTTTTTCCATTCGCTACTTTTTTTAATTGCTGAAATTGGTGGAAATGGATCCTATCTATTTAGCGTGGTTCTTCTCTAAAAGAACCCTCGGGCGAAATAAATAATTATTATTCTTCTTTCTTTGTCTCCTCGGTTCCTGGGTGAGTAGAAAGGGGTCGATGAAAGGCCATTCTATCTACGAGTCTGTCGGAGAGCTAGTCGGTACGTCGTTACGGATTCATAGCGAAGCCCTTTCTCATTTCAGCCATTGGTGATTGCCCATCTACATCAATAAGAATGAGGCATTACTTCTTTTCCAGTAGCTATGCCTGAACTGAACCTCGTACAAGACTTTCTTTCCGGCCTTACGCTTCCCAGTCTCAGGAAAAGAATAGCTCTTTCGGTCAAAGTCGATAAGGATCAAAGTCCAATAGCTAGGGTGGGCTTGTCCTTTGTTCTCAACTCGGGGAGGAAATAAATAAGCATGGATTCACCTATTCCAGAAAAAAAGGAATATGCACTTATTTTAGGTTTAGCTTTCGAAAAAGACAAGGCCTTACAACAGCTCATTCCCGGAAGAAAAAGAAGAGGTCTTAGTCGACTATTAGGGAAGTTCAGAGTTCTTTGATTCATTCTAGCTCTTAGGGATGGAAGAAGATATAATAGAGAGAGGGCTTAGTACACGTGGGACTTATGCCTTTCTTTTCGGATCAATGAGACAAGGAGTTACTCAGAGTTGTAGTTAGGGCCTTTGCCAAAGGAATGGGACCCCTTCTAAGCGAGTCAATCCCAGTAGAGGAAGGGAATTTATTTCCTTAGTAGTTTGCTTTCATCCGAATTAGTGGTTTCAGATGGATTCGTCTTTTATGTAAATAGCCCACTGGAACTAAAGTATAGTGTGGTTCCACCTCGCAAGGAGAACAAGCGATAGATTGAAGATCAACAGGGCTTAATCAAGGAGGAAAGGAATAGGAAGAGAAAGAGCATGTGTGCTAAGGCACAAGGTCCCGTATTGGGACTTTCTGGTGGGCTAAAAAAGAGCCCCAAAGGAAGCCAGTAAGCTAAATAGGAATAAAGGTTAAGTTTCACTTAAGACTTTTGAGGGAGCTTAAGGTAGTTTACTTGCTTACTTGTTAGAGTCAGTCAAATTCTTGTT
>JBBPBQ010000003.1:15556557-15606892 GCA_037974755.1 Cicer yamashitae
TAATCTCTCCAAAATCTTCTTTTTGATCAGTGATTCACCGGCCACTAGATCCAGGAATCCCACCTTATTCTCAAACCTGGTGGCTCGGTTGATTGGCACTCCTGTAGGCTCATCTTGCATACAATTTCTGGGGGTCCCAGGTCCTGCATCCACCAAGAACATTTCTTCCCCTAAGCGTAAAACTTCAGATTGTAAGGCCTTTCCACTACATAAGAATAAACTTGAATTACATCTTGGAAATGATCGACTCATATAGATGCTCATCATAAGCTTTTTTTTCCTCCTCTTCCTGTTCTATTGATCAGAAGCATCCAGTAGCGCCACGGAATGGACCTAATAACCACCCCAGTAGATTAAGTAGTGGAGTTCTCATCCTGGCTTTTCCACCTTTGTTTAGTAGTAGGTCTTATAACCAGGAGGAGTATTCCCTTCATAAAAAATCCCCCCGGGCTTATAGAAGCCAAAAATGGATTTGTATTGTTAGGGGTTTTCCCTTAGTGAATCCCTCCAGTATTGAAGTTCGTCCAGACTCGTACTCTGATCTATGTCGAGTTCATTCCATAACAGGCGTAGCGCTTGCTCATAAAATTGACCCCGTGGCTGCCCCGGGTCTTCCAATTTATTTTCCACGAAGTCTATAATCTCGTTGATAAGACGTTTTCGCTCCCCCTCTAGCTGAAGGAGGGCTATGTAAGGTTTGGCTGGCGGAGCTGGCTGCTCCACGGAACTAGTGGAAGCCGACCTATTTTGGATAGGAGCGGAGGGTCCGGGGGGGGGAAGGCTGATGCTGCTCTTGGTTTACGCTTGCTTCTGAGCCAGCATCAGCCCCAGATGGATACATCCAAAGAGGCATTTCCTCGGCACTGAATAGTGCTCGCAAAAGACATCCTATTGTCAAGGCGGCCAGACCCCCGAACCCGAGCCGACTAAGGAGGAGGTTGAGAGACTTGCTGAAAATGGACCATTTGACTTTCAGCCAAAAAAGATCGGAATCAATGTCAATCAATAGAAATGCAAAGTCGAAAAAAAAAAGGAAGAATAAAACTATCGAAATTATGACCAAAGAATTACACATTCGAAGACCCTTGTTACTCATATCAGCACACCCATACATGTCCCTCATCTTTTTGCAAAAAGCCGCTCCACGGTGGTACGGAACACATTCTAATTCCCACTGAAGCTAGTACCTTATCCTTGACCACCATTAGCACAGCTTCGAAGAACCTATTTTTTTGACTGTCCACAACTATAGATGCTGCTGTTCATTTCTTTTTTTTTGTTTGGCTACAACGGGTACGCTCTCTAGAAGATTTGCTCGGGGCTGTTCACTTTCACTTGGTCGCCTGGTATCTTTGAAACCTCTTTGCTTGCAGAGGCAGGAGTGCGTCTGAGAGAGCGCTTCGCGAAAGAATCGTGTGGCGCGGTGAAAGGTTTCCCGTTGGGGTTTCCGGCCCCCTGGTCTTCACCTAATTGTGGAAGAGGGGAGGTGCATTGAGTATAAACTCTCTCTCGCGCCTTTCTTCAGTTTGTTCCTGTTCGTCTATTCGGGACGGGGCAGGCAGCCCACATACATACATGAAGAGAAGAAGAGAGGAGAGGGGGTTCCCTGAGATTAAGGTGTCAAGGCGGTCGAAGAAGGCCACAAGTGGAAGCAACCGATGCTTTGGTCATTCAGTTGACTCCGCCAGTCCGTGCTTGCTGTCATGCTGGCAAAAGCAGGGCTTTCGGCCTTACCTACTATTGGATTTGAACCAATGACTCTCGCCGTATGAAAGCGATACTCTAACCGCTGAGTCAAGTAGGTCAAGCTGAGTCAAGTCAGAGAAAATAGACCCCTATAAGAAAGAGAAAGCGTTATCACTATACGAAATATCGGCCTATTCACTCAGCTAGGGAATAAGACTAACCTAATTTCCCTATTCACTGAACCCAAGACTAAGGGCAAAGAGAACTTCCTTTGCTCCCTTCCTTCAACTTATAGGATGGAACCCGGACTCCTAACTAAACCCTCTTCCGATTGATTGTCTCGATTTCACTGCCTTGGTTGGCCACCATGCCTACTTCTCTCCAATGCCTCCTTCTTAAACCCCTTCGTACTGCAATCCAATCAATCGATCGATCAAGAGGCTAATCTCTTTTGTTTGGGCCGGTAGCTAAAAGAAAGTCCTCGCCTTCTCTTGAACAAGGGAAGGGCTGCATAGCATTAGCTTCAATTGAACAAGCTCAACCTTGAAAAAGAAAGGTGGTAGGCCGAAGAACCGTTGAACGCTTCAACTTGCCCACTGAAGAAGGCGAAGGCTGGGCAAGAGACTAGGCCAACTTACTGCTTACTGCCATGGTTTAAGCTTTAGGCTCCATAGACGGAACTTTTTTTTTAGGTATTAGGGAGGGGAGGACACCACTCAGCACCTAAGGTGGGGTTCAATGCCGGCCAAAAGAAAAAAAAAGAGATGTATGGCGGAGGGAGGGAGAGAAAGAACGCATGCATGGGGATTCTGTCTGTCGGAGGTTCGATAATCTATGATAGGACATCATAGGCTAAGGAAGAATGAAAGGAAGTCCATTACTGAGAGAAGTGGTGATCTCGTCTTGCTTGCTGGGAGAGAGAAAGCTTCCGGACCACCTTTCCAGCCAGATTGCGAGCGATCACTCAGCAATGAACACTAACTGAAAGCGGCCGGGAAAGAGTAGCCATCCCTTACGGGAATCGAACCCGTGTCTTCGACATGAAAAGACAATGTCCTAACCACTGGACGAAAGGGACCAAAAAGCCATTCTTCATATACCTCAGCTCCGAGAATAGAAGTGGTTCGTTTTGTTTCTATATGCAATTCAAGATTTCGTTTGTGTTCTGGCGATTTCTGATGTGAATTCGGCGGGTCGTCCCCCCTTCCTACAGGTTCCCCCACCAGAGCCCGCTTACGGCACGCATGACGCATGATTACAACCTTTGCCTTAGCGTACAGCGACTTATATAGAAAGCATGAACCACCTCGAACTCACTCGATCGATGGTTCATGGTTCTACGTAATTAGTAGGATCGAGTTTCTACTCCAATCTAAGGTTTTAAGGGTTGTGAACTCAAGAGTACCGGTACGAGTTCTTTGAGTAAGGAACTGGTAGCTTTTACTTATGTCAATGAGTGAGAACAGTAGTAGTAGATTGAGTTAAAGAGTTTGATCTTCCCCCCAAAAGGGATATAGAGGGGTAAGGGTCCTTTCTTTTGTTGTTGCACTGAACTAAGTAAGTGCCCTCTTCTCATAGAGGAGGAGTTGCCTAAACCTAAAGGATTAGTTCCTCGAGTCTAGTTAACTCGACAGCTTAACACGAATAACGCGCGAGCTTTCCTCGACTATAGCGCGAGTAGAGTCTAGCTCGACAAGAGGAACTGCTTAACTTGACAATAGCTCGACTAGGTCGCTTCGCTTCCAAAAAGAAAAATACCTCCTTTTTTATTGTATTAATAGTTTCTTTTTTTTTGTTACTTGTACTTGATTGAGTACAGGTAGTAGTAGTGGAGTTGAAGAGGTCGCTATCTCCCCAGTGAAGGCTCGCTTCGCAGACTTCACGAGCAAAGAATAGATATGACTTACAAAAAAAAGGTGCCCATAAGTTTGCTGTCCTGTCTCTGCCTGTAGGTAGTAGGTCCCTGCTCTTTCCGATAAGCGGATAAGTTGAGGGGCTTGCTTCCCAAAAGAAACTTCCCTTGCCTCCTCCTGGCCTTGACACTCTAGTTGTTGTAGCTCTTGTTTACTCCTTGTTTTCCTTCTTTCTCTTGTTAGGAGTTTAGAGTATGTCTAGAACGAGTGGAACGAAGTGCTTCCCTTAAAAAGCCCGAGTCCACGATCTAAAGAGGAGCCGAAGGGAGATGGCTAATAGATTGACTTGCTTTTTACCTTTCGTATTCGGCGGAAGTAAAACTTGATATCGGTGAGCTCCGTTTGCTTCGAAAAGATGTTGTTGGACAGTAAGCATTTGCAAGAATAGCATCCCTATGTGGGGGAAGATCACGAAAGACAAAGATTATAAAGAGGGCCTCATGACGACTAATCCATGAGAGCCCGTATTTATGCTTTCATTCACTCGTTCCTCATGGTCAGGAGAGGGAAGATCTTAAGGCTTTCTAGTTTTTGAATCCACTTAAGAATTTGATTGTGCCCATTGATTGTATGCCGAGGGAGAGAGCGATAGAGAGAGGGGTGGTAACCTGACCTGGGACATCGATCTGGAGTTGTGGTCTCCTTCCCATCCTTGCGTATGCCTGGACCTAGAACGGAGGATCTGAACGAGAGAGTAGAGTGAAGGCCTGTAGTTGATACAGAAGCGAGAGCTGGATCAAGGCCTTTGGTAGAGTGTCCTCCTATCACAGAAAATCCTTTCCTGGTCAATGAAAGAGACGAGCAAGACTTCAAGTTCTGTTATTACCGGGTGCAAGGCTGAGAAATAAATTAATTGAAACCCGAATCAAGATCAATGCGTGAAAGAGCAAAGGATTCTACATCACAGGGTCAGGCCCCAGGAGATGAGACTCTCCGTTCTTTAATCAGATAAGGATGCTTTCCATGAATTGCTCCAGCTCTGGTGCACACCTGTTCTCTCTAGAAAGATAATGTTCACTGGAAAGCACAGACCAGCTAAAAAAAGAGTGAGCTAATCAAGGTCGGGGCGGGAATACCAGTTCGAAAATAAAGAGAGATCAATCACTTTGGCAAGAAGAGTGAGCGAACAAGTCTGCTTTCTTCTCCATTGATGTCGAATTCAAGTTTATTGACCTCTGACTAAAAGGAGACAGCTAAGAGCTAGGGGCGGCGAAAGCTTATTCCGGGAACGCTATTTCCCGGCCTGGGACAGTTGGTTGATTGGATAAGAGGGGAGATCCGCGAAGGGAGTATCAAAAAATAAAGTAATAGGAAAAAAAATGCTATTCAAAAGAATCAGACTAGCTTTCCATACTGACAAAGAGTCTTTTAGTACTACTATGTATTAATATCTAACCAAAAAAGAAGGAAGAGAACGAAAGGAGAAGAGAAGTCCACTTCCGGGACGGAGCCCTACATAAATTGAAGCATCAGGAACAAGCAAAGATGCCACCGGTTAAGAGTTGGGGAGATTGTGCTTCATATTCTTTATGTATTATCCATTCATTCGGACTTCGAACAAGCCTTAGGTTGAATCCCGACATGGGCGAGTAGGGATTCCAGGACAGTTTCAAGCAGCTTCTTCGGGCCGATTACTCATTCGCTTTGTTACGAAAGAAGTTGCAAGGTGCGAGATGCGCAGCCTTTGATCCAATTCAGCTTCAAGGGCCTTACCATCCCGGTTAAGGAATGACAGGTCTACGTTCTGGTCTACCCGCACGTGACAGAATTGTGCATAGTCCGTATGTCATCCCGCTTCCAAAGCCCGATCTTTCTCTGTCTGGGTTCGTCTAGCTTTGCATTGCTTGCCTGGCTTAGACTGGGTGAATTTCCCCCCTTTGAAAGCCCCATACCTTACTAGAGCCCCCCAACAAGACCACAACTCAATTAAGTCCGCCTTCTGTCCTCCACTACCAAAAGACGTGGAGACCTGTTTCTCTCGTCAGCTCCTTACCTAAGGTTACCTTCACGTCACTTCCTTGAACTCGCTTAAGGAAATCTCGAGCTCCAATCAGCTCAGCTCCAACACTCGAAAATAGTAGCTACACAACAACAAGACAATGGGGCCTACAGACCCCCACGACTATTAATAAAGCACTGCTCTTTCCTCACATCTACCTCCAATTGAGCGCGTGAAAATGCAAGATGGAGGCCTTTCTGAATGAAAGGAAGATCATCCCTGGGGAAAGAGATCGGCAATTCGCTCAGGCGGTTAGTTAGTTGTAATTGAGTAGGCAGTTCTTCTCTTTGCCTTTCAGCCGGCTAGTCCGCTTATCCCTCTGTGAGCGGAGATGGTGATACAGGAAGTGTTGTGGCTTTGGTGGAAGGCTGGGAAGATCCTTGTTTGGGTTTGGTAGACTCTTAGTTTGGGACGATCTTTCCGGTTTAGGAATTCACTATGGAATTCGGTCACTCGGGTAAGAAAATAAGGCATTGAAAGACGTGAACCAAATCATTTAAGCGTCCACGTATTGGCTTCGATTCTGGCAGAAGCGGGATGGGACTTTATTACGTAGATAGACAGAAGAGGGCCTAGCTGGCTTGACCCAGAGAAGAATGTTGAGTTGAGGAATTAGGAAGGAAAAGGAAGCCTACCGAGCGTTATTCCTTGAGTCTCGGCACGTATTAGCTTTGACATATATATATAAATGCCTGGAAAAAAGCCTGAAATCGCTGTCTATTACCTGGGAATTGATCAAAAACATACGAAAAAAGCCGCCGAGCCGAGACGTTTCCGTCAAGAGCTTGAAGGAGAAAAAGACTATGAGAGGTCGACAAAAAGATTGGCGCTTACTTCGTTGATGAAGTGCAGTACCCCACTTTGATCGCTAAGAAGGTATGTAGCCAAGTCCCTTTCTCAATGGGAATAAGTCCCCGTGTTCTTAAACTTTAGTGGCTTTTAATCTGGTATATGAGATGGAAGAAGACAAGACTCAGTTCCTTTTCTCTTTTTGCCTCACCTCAGTCTTTAGACTTATCCTTCAGTCGTCGATAGCGACAGAGCACAGAGCACTATACTATAGAGACTGGTCAGTCCACTACCCTATGCCGCTTTCTTGCTTGTCGGACGTTGGCGACCACTCCTATGATCTTGCCCTTATCAAGCATCCCGGAACGACAATTCACATCCGAGGAACTTATAGTGCTAGATGGGACTTTTTATCTTTCTTGCTTGGGATCACGAATACCTCATCCCTTCGTTCCTCTCCAGCTTTCACTATTCTATTATAGGGCGAGTGACTTCGTTCCTTTTTTACTTACTTGAATTAATTAAATTGTTCTTTCGTGGAAGCCCGGGTGGAGCTAGACTTGATTTCCGTGTGTGATTTCCCCATTTTGGCCAGGGAACACGAACTAAAGGCCTCAATCCACCCCCTTCCCCTTAGGCGGGAAGGTCGTAGGACGAGGGGAATAGATCTTCATGCACTGGCTTTCCATTAGCGAGAAAGAGCCCTTATTACTTCTTAAAAAAGGGGAGTACCAAACCACTAAGAATAAAGTAGGAGCGGCCGTAGTTCAATAGATCATCGAATCAGGAGATGCTCTAACTTTCCAAATGAATGGGAGCAGTCCTACACTGGGAGACCCGGCCTATTCTTACTAACTAAACAAAGGAAGTCAAAATTCCAAGAAGAGTCCGTTTCCTGTGTTATGAATAAGAAGTCCTATCGTTACGTTCCGTCTTCTTTACAAAGAGAGGATATTTTTTGAAAGAGTCAACGGAGCAATGGTTTATTCTTTTTTGAATCCCCGTTACTTTATTAATTAATAATAAAGAATGATTACCACAACAGCATGGGCTTGTTGAATGGCAATGGAAAGGATTTGGCTCATCCAAATCAGATGATCCTGAATCAAATACTCTTAATAGTGGTTCGCTTAAAAGATCTTTACTAAAAACATCCCTATTCCTACCCTGGAGGGGAAATCACACGTTAAAAAGGCGGACTCTTCCGGAGAAAAAAAAGCTGGGACTACGACTTGCTTAGTGCAGGGCTGCTTGGCGTGATTGGTTGGACACTCTCTTCGTCTAAGGTCTTAGCTTGGTCACTCTATTAAGCTTTCCCATCAATAGACTTGCTGGGGTACGAAAGATTGCTATTCAAAGCATCGTAAATACTTATGTCTTATATGGAGCCGGATGTGAGCTTCTCGCCTACTGATCTTACTCAAAAAGAGTCAAGCGGACGCATAAATAGCAGCAGTACTCTATTTTCACTATTGATAAGCCGATCTGGCGTTATTAAAACCCCCATGTATCTATTGTTTAACAGCTCAAAGAATCCAACTCCAGCAGTATATTAACTGATATAGACGGAACGCGCCCCACATTTTAAGGACGTTCCTATCGAACACATATCCTACCTGTAAAGGGAAGATCGGGCAAGACCCTTATCTGTTCTTCTCATCCGTACCGTACTCTTTATAGAGAATCTGTCAAAGAATATGAGACCTTTGCAGAAGGCAATCGGCCGGAAATCGATGCCTTACAGCATAATCTTGGACTTGGCTTAGCTTCCTCCTAAAAAGAGAAAGCTAGTGGTAGGCTACAAATAAGTGAACTTTAGGTAATAAAGTAACTAGTTATCTCTCAAACAGCGGTTACGCCTTTTCCTAATGCCCTTACTAAACCACCAACAGCGGTTATTCCGCAAAGACCGGATAAGGCGCATCTATCTAATAGCGGACGATTTTCGGCAACTTCGGAGTCTTTCCGCCCCGCCTGAGAAAGAATACATTCCTCACGTCTGCACAGGCCTATGGGCTTTAGCAAGCCCCTTTCCAGTCGTGGCGTATCATTTCCAAAAGTTCAAGGCATATCACCGTCAGTGCGCTGTCGAAAAAAGATCAGTAGGATGATATAGGAGCATACCACAATAAGGAGATTTTTGTACGCCTAGGCAGTGACTCTTCCATGTCAAATAGTCTTCCAGTTGAGATTTACGGTTCCGAGTTAGATTCTAATTGCGAGAAGGAGGAACTGAACTCCGATTGTGATGGCGACTGCCTAATAAGAATGGAGAATAGGGTAGGAATTGAAAGGGATAACGATAATGGCGGATAGTGAGCTGGATCCCCAGGGTCGCTTGGGAGCATCTTCTTGCTCCTGAGGATCATTATTTGATTTCATGGAATCTAAGGTTCTGAAAGAACGTAGTAAGTGGTTAACTTTGTTTACTCGCCTGTTAGAGGAAGTGAACGGTTGGCTCGAAGAGGGAAGAGATGCGCTAGCTACTTGCTTTGTTAGAAAGCTAAGCGACTAGTTTACTGATATACGAACTCTAATCCGGCCAATTGGTCTTAGAATTAGGATGAGGAATTAGGACATATAGTATAGCTCATATCAGATAGGTCAAGGCCTTACTCGATTCCTGCATCCGGAATGGCGGGGCGGGTTAAAGCACCCACTATTAACCGTTCGTACTCCATACCCAACCCATGGGTTGGGCTACTCATACGATAGTAGGTTAAGAAGGATCGAAGATCTTAGTGTGAAATAATAACATAATTACACTAGCTCTTCTCGCTTAGCTAGTGTAATTATGTTATTATTTCTTTCCTCTTCAGCGGCCAAAGCATTAAGCAGTTGTTTTCGGTTCGTTTTGAGTTGAGTTCCTTTCTACAAGGACACCCGGAGCTCTTTCTTCCTTAGAGCTACTTCTCTCAGTGCATTCGATGGAGCCGGAGGAAGAACTCCTACGCAAACAGAAAAGACTGGAGTTGACAGCAGCTTTTCTTCCTCAAAGCCAGCCTCAAGGCACAAAGTTGAGGGCGAAAAGCCTTTTTGAATAAAGAAAGAGGGACTTCGATTGTCATCTAGTTATTTTTCATATAAAGATTTTTGGCCTCAGGTCGAATTTCCTAGGAACGGAAGGAGTGGCATATACTAAGATGCCGGCGGGAATGGATTCTTGAGCCCCTTATTTACCTGGCGCCAACCTAATAAAAGATCGAAGCTTAGGTCACCGCCTACGGGGCATTACGAGATAAAAAGCTCCTAGGCCGTGGGTCAAGACCAGAGAGCTACAGGTACACCTGGGGCAACAGAGCACTCACAGGCGGGGTCGGGGCAAGGGCAGCACGTCACGGAAGTTCTCAACTTAATCTTACCAGCGCTATATCTTGGGTGCGCGATATGGTGGGACTGTCTAGCACAGAGACCCCCAAGCATCCCTGAGTTACAGCAGCTGGCGGAGGCAACGCAAATCGGGGAACCGGCAAGTTCTTCCGCAGAAGTAAGGCAGCTAGTAGACCACCTCAGTGAGCAAGCCAGGGAGGTGGCCAGTGAAGCTTCAATGGAAAGAACACCCAGAGCTCTTGCAATGTGGATGGCTGGGCTAACGCTAGCATTCGCTATCTCCATAGCGCTTGCTCAAAAGGTCCGGGGTTATACTGGTTATTAATACGAGCCTGGAATTTCTGGGAAAAGGTATACTACGCAAGAAGAGCTCCTCCCCCCTAGATCTTTGCTTAGGAAAAAAAAAGTTGAGTAGTCGTAATTCGAAAAAAATGAAGGTGGGGCTGGGCAGTAGCACCGAGATCTCATAGAGGAGGCATTTTTATCGCGGGCTCCCTTTTAGATGTGGATTTAGGTGGTTTTTTTTATGCAAGACGAGTGAAATGGGAAAAGAAAGGTGGAGGTTGACCTGCTTTGTGACAGATGTGGAATGGAGCCTGAATCTACCATTCATGTGTTAAAGGGCTGCCCCTGGGCATCTGGCATTTGGCTACTCTGCCCATTAGCCCTTCATACTCAACAGATGCAGGCTCTCTCTCAGATTGGGTGAAGGAGATGGGGAAGTGTCTTGATGAAGAGCAGCTGGAACTGATGCTAGTAGTTGCATGGGCTTTATGGAGTGATAGAAATTTGCTGCTGTTCCAGGACATACAGAACTATCCTGTGGATGTGGTGAACAAAGCAATCAGCTTCTTCGAATAGTATAAGAAGGAGAAGCTACAAATTGTGCAAACACCTATTGGCAGGCCCCACCCCATGGTGTTTCTAATTTTAATACTGATGCTGCTATTTTTAACCAGCAAGGGATTGGCTGCTTGCTTCATCCCGCCCTTCCTTCCCTCACCTGTCCCACGCGCTCTTTGATGCCGAAAATCCTATGTTCTGAGTGACCATGAACACACTGCTTGAGACCCTTCTTTCTTGTGAATGGGTACGAAAGAAAGCTATTCTTCGCATCACTCCTTCCTTGGATTAGTAAACTACTATCGATAATTCGTGGAGGGTTCTTCAAGGGCCCTGACCGATAGGAATCAAGGATGAGTCTCTACATCTATCTTATATCTGTTCATTTAGGATTAAAAAGGCTTTAGGAAGACAATGAGATCTCAGACTTTCCTGAAAGCTTAG
The DNA here is from genome assembly GCA_037974755.1 of Cicer yamashitae. Lineage (NCBI taxonomy): Eukaryota > Viridiplantae > Streptophyta > Magnoliopsida > Fabales > Fabaceae > Cicer > Cicer yamashitae. The sequence goes on from JBBPBQ010000003.1 coordinate 15,567,562, forward strand.
TAAGGGAGTCCTAAGTCGAATAGCCTTATTCAATTCAATGATTTTTGAGTGAATACCCGAAAGAATGGACAACCCACGGGGTCACTCTGTCCTTAAAGACTCATGTTATCGTTCACGCTTCCCGGCCAGGGATTCAATACCTAAAAGGCAGCTACATGTCTACTATTTATTCATACTTTAGAAATGAAGGACTCTCTCTATCCTGAGTTACTCAACCAGACCCGGACCTTACTATACTTACTTCCCGGTACTCAAATCCGCTATTTCTCAACCGGACTCGAAGACAGTGGTCTAACCATTTCAAAGTGCTAGTACTCGAGGAATGGCAGAAGATTGCAAAGACTCGAGAACAGAAAGGGCATTGGCATCGGGGCTAGAAAGCAAGCAAGAAAGGAAAGCTAGAGAGAGATAGCCCTTTTAGATTAGAAAGTATATATAACCATTCTAAAGGCTTATAATCAAACGGACTCTCAAACCATAAGGCATGGGGTTCGCTTGAAAGTAAAATTAATGAGCTTGTTAACGGTACCTGGGCACCTCTTGCTAGCTGTTCTACCACCATCAAAGATGGCCTGTAGCTTGATTTCGAACAGAGAAATTGCTTCTTTCTATTAAAGGATAGACGAGCACACGTACGCGAAAGAAAGCCAAGGAAAGAGCGGCAAAAGCTTTTTCTCTTTTATTTAAAGAAGTATATGCCATGAGGATGCCCAATGGAGAATAAGATGTCAGCTGGGGGATTCAAGCTCTATACCTTACCTCTCCCAAAGAAAGGGCAAAGAAAAGGCCTATAATCAACGCAAAGGGGAGCTCTAAGGATATTGGGATTGGTGTACAGACAAGACTGATTGAGATTCGTAATTAGCAGCAATCAAAGAATACGCTCTTTCGATAGAGAAGTGAACGACTCTGATCTGCGGATAAGAATAAGGATAACCTTGAAAGGAGTCTTCTTAGCTTGAAAGAGGCCTTGAAGGAGTGAACAATCAGTCGAAGGAGCTTAGAGCCTTTACTTGAGATTCTATTAGTAAAGCGCACTCACTCTAACGGCGTACCTTTTGCATGATGGGTCAGCGAGAAAATGGGAACAGCGGCTTAAGCCATTAGGTGTAGGCGCCTTTCAGAGGTGGAATCTTCTAGTTCTTCCTATTTGACCCGAAACCGATCGATCTAGCCATGAGCAGGTTGAAGAGAGCTCTAACAGGCCTTGGAGGACCGAACCCACGTATGTGGCAAAATACGGGGATGACTTGTGGCTAGGGGTGAAAGGCCAACCAAGATCGGATATAGCTGGTTTTCCGCGAAATCTATTTCAGTAGAGCGTATGATGTCGATGGCCCGAGGTAGAGCACTCAATGGGCTAGGGTGGCCCCATTTCGCCTTACCAACCCCAGGGAAACTCCGAATACAGGCCTAGATCGTTTGTACAGACAGACTTTTAGGGTGCTAAGATCCAAAGTCGAGAGGGAAACAGCCCAGATCGTACGCTAAGGTCCCTAAGCAATCACTTAGTGGAAAAGGAAGTGATCGAGCGATGACAACCAGGAGGTGGGCTTGGAAGCAGCCATCCTTTGAAGAAAGCGTAATAGCTCACTGGTCTAGCTCCATGACACCGAAAATGTATCAGGGCTCAAGTGATTCACCGAAGCGACGAGACCTTGAAAGTTGTTCAAGTGTCAGTAGCGGGACGTTCTGTCAATCGGGGAAGGTTTTTGGTGACAACACCTGGAGATATCAGAAGTGAGAATGCTGACATGAGTAACGATAAATCCTGTGAAAAACACGATCGCCCGCCAGTGGAAGGCTTTCTGCGTTCAGTCAATCTACGCAGAGTGAATCGGTCCCTAAGGAAGCCCCGAAAGGGCTTCCGTCCGATGGGTACACGAAAGTGACGAAGTTGCTTTGACTACAGAACCATGCCTGTCTGTTGGAGTGAATTGGATGATCGGGCCGAGGGCTGCCCCCTCTTCCCCTCACTCTCCTTTCCCTAAGATTAACCTTGAGTCATCAAAGCCTTTCTGACTCGGCCTGGCCCGGTCGCCCTACGTGACTGGCGCTTCAAAAGGTAGTTTACTTGCTTACTCGTTAGAGTAGGGGTCGCGAGAGAGCAGAGCGTACCGCCCTGCCATAGTTGCGAGTCTGTTTATAGTCGCGACTGTTGTCATAGTCAACAAGGTTGAAACTTCCAGGAAAAAACTTCGAATTGGGAGGGCGATCCTCCCGGTGAACTGACCGTACCCCAAACCGACACAGGTGAACAAGTAGAGTATACTAGGGCGCTTGAGAGAACCATGTCGAAGGAACTCGGCAAAATGACCCCGTAACTTCGGGAGAAGGGGTGCTCTCCTATCTTTTGATTAGGAAAGCGGCACATACCAGGGGGTAACATCTCCATGATGCGACCATGTATTGATTTAATTTTTTTAAAATAATTAAAAATAAAATAAAATAATACATTAAATATAATAAAAATAATTAAAAATAAACTAAATTGTATTGATCAAATCCAACAAAATACATAAAATGTAAAAAAAACATCAAAATAGAAAAGCTACAAAATTTTAAAGGGATAGGTGAAAGAGGAGGGGGTGGAAGAACTACTTCAAGTCATCCATAAGATTCCATACCTTTCTGGCTATACGGAAGGGCGGAATGGATCATCAGAGGGTGGAAATATACTCCAATTGGAATACTGGCTTTTCAATAGGGATTGCATGCCCATTTTAGGGATTAATCACTTCACGGGAGAGAACACGAGGGATGAGCGACGATCGGCCTACGGACTAGTCATCATTGGTTTACCCGCTTGCTGAAACCACCCTCCATAGCCGATTGGATGGTTGGATAGCCACTCAACTCTTCACTATACTTCCTGTATCCCACTCCCCTCTCTATCTCTCTCGACCCATTCACCGGAGTATGTTGGGCTGGAATGCCTCCATTCCCATCTCTTTATGATCTCTGGGCCTTCCCGCTATGAGATATTCCCGGCGCAGAAGCATATTCATGCATAATACTAAAATATGAATTTACCCTCTCCATATAGGGGTAGGAATCCCTAGAAGAGGATAGAAGGTCATTTTGTCATCAGTGGAAAAGCATGCGTGATAAGGATACTCCTCTATGCGAATGTTCTTGCTTTCAAAGGACGGGGAGGAGGAAGGGAGTTTCGGGAACAAAGCCCCCGGATTTTAAAGTGAAGCCCTACCCTAGTAATATCTTTTCCCTATCTAAGCTATATCAACATAGCCAACTATAAAACAAATGCGCTTGTCAATTAATTCTTGGTGTAATACGTAAATGATTGGTGTCAGAATTAATGATTGTGACAGCTTTTACAGGATACGTACCACCTTGGGGTCAGATGAGCTTTTGGGGAGCTACAGTAATTACAAGTATTGATTCAGTGAGCTAGCCCGCTACAGATGATTGCTGCCTTGCACTTCCAACCGGAAGATAAGATGCCAGGGACAAATAACTTAAAAAAACCTATTATTTTCACAGATCTGCTAAAATCAAAAAGCCGATTTGAGATCGTTTATCCAGGAAAGGCTACATCTATCACAAACCTTAAACTCGTGATTGAACTAAATAAAGGAGGCCATTAAGAAAGAAGGTTTTTATCACTACACGAGTAAGAAGTTACTAGCCGCCTACTCTATATCTATAAAGAGAGACGGATTTCGCCTGCCACTCTACCGAGCTAACCAGAGCAGATGAGCATCTCTTTCAAGAAAGGATTGAACAAGTGATTAAACATCTAGCGGGGGAATCGACCTACTTTTTAAGATGATTTGTGGACGGATGGCCAATAGCCAATGCCGTTACCAATTCAACCGATTGAGAGAGAGAGGCCCATGCTTTCCTTAGTTTGGGGCGGCTACTAAAGAGGTAGCGAGACTGACCGCAATTGCAGGTAGTTTACTTGCTTACTTGTTAGAGTCAGGAGGAATAGGTTTACTTTCATTTTTTTTTGTTATGGAAAGTTAAAGTAGTTTCGTTTAGTACGAGATCGCTTCACACCTCGCGGTGCTTACACCTCTCGCCTATCGAAGTTCTGTTCAAAAACCTCGTCCGAGAACTTGTATAGAGAAGGATTTCCCGCGGCGCAGCAGTTCTTCCATACCAACTTAGCAGCCCGGCGCTGCTATTGGCATAACAACCGGTACACCATAGGTTGGCCCAACCCAGTCCTCTCGTACTAGGGTTGGCTCATCTCCCTCCCAGTGGAATATCCCAACTATTCTCTATCCAATTCCGGAAGAATGGATCATGAAAGATTTTTTCTTGAGATGCCGATAAGGAACAGCCAATTAAAAAAGCGGGTGGCAGGGAATGAAAGCACTCCTTTGATAGCAAAATATAGATATTTTTGAGAGCTAGGGGCAGGCCATCTATTCCTGCTTTACTTTCTTAAAAGAAGCCTTAGATCTCTTTCTCGGTCGAGGTGGGAGTAGGCAGTTATCTATGAACTAGATGTTGAATTATAAAAAAGATGAGAGGAAGGCGCTTCTTCGATTAGGTGTCTCGTGGCAGGGGCTGTGCACAATCAAAGAGGGGCGGCTACTTTCCAGCTTGCTGACTTCACTATGACCTTCCCCACCTAATCTTCCTCCACTCCATATAGGCGGGGTATAGGAGAAGCCCCAGAACTACACTTGAAGCTTCATTCAGATCGATTCCAGTCGCCGCTACGCCACATCAATCCGTTATGGCTCGACCCTCTTCCTTAGCAGCTACGGATTCTCCGGGCAGCCATATTAGGAATTACATCAGTACATTAGTTAGACGAGCAGGAGCGTATGTACCCCGATTCGCACCAAGTTTTCTCTGTCGGGCATGGCATGGAGAAAGCTCCAAGGATGGACCCGCTCTACAACCCTAATTCATCGTCATTGGGGCTATTCTCTCGAAAGAAGAGTGTGATAGAAGCATATAAGTTTCAGCCTAGGGATCAGCCTATCAAACAAAAAAAAGTAAGCGCGTATGCGGTCCGCCAGTCTTTGACTTTCTTTGAAGGCTGGTTTTCGAGCGGAATGGTTTTGACCTTGAAAGTCTTTAGGCTTCGACCTGCCAGCCTAGACCTATTCTAATAGATTAGGCCTAGATTCCCCAACTCCTAAAAAAAAGAATTTTTTTCAGAATCGCTATTTTGTTCGATTCAGCAGTAGTAGGAATGGTGTATCCAGCAGACGGTCTTTCATCAGTAAGCGATGTGCTAGTCTTTGTTGGTGAATGCCTATCTGGCTGGTGTTCAAGTCTCCGGTCCTTGTCCTTCTATTAGTGGTGGTATCCTAAGATTCCGGTTTAGAAATGATCTATTTCTGTAACTAGAAATTTCATAAGAGAAGAAAGATCGTAGCGTAGATTCCGTCCCTCCCAGTTCACAGATGTAGTTGCGTGTAGTTCACTTTTTTCTTCGAGATTGGCTTGGTGTTAAGTGTACCGCTTGTGTAGCCTATGCGAAGCGAACAAGCAAGGGATTGAGCTGCGCGAAAGCCGCGTTCGCGCATTCGTACCTCAACAGCATGTCGGGCAGGTCAAAGGTGATCCTAAAATCCGGGGAGAATCGAGAGGAACCTAAGCGAGGCCGATAAATTTATATTACGCAATCCTTACTGTCCATCTTTATCCACCAACCCCCGGCCCCCCAATAGAATAGAGGATATTTAATGCCTCGTGAAAGTCATTACTGGCAAAAGCGACTCCTTGTTGGTGTAAGATAGGTGTTGGTCCGATTCACCAATGTAAGTTATAACCTGACGGTGTGGAGAATCTCTCTCGTGACTCAGGATTTATTGATCTTAGAGTGACCCTACCCAACTAACTCTCTCTAAGTAAGAGCTCGCCCTGACTTAGTCTTCTCGATAGGAATGAGAGAAAAGGTCAGTCCTTCTCCTGTGAGAGACTCCGAAGTGGGCTAGAATTTCCCTGTTTCGACGGCTTAGCTTGGTCTTTCTGTGTACCTAGAGTCAGTCTTCCCATAGAGCTATCCTGGTGCGAAGAACCCCGGAGGTGACTGCAATGAGCAGAAATCTAACTCACCGGCCTAAACGACGAGCAAACACTCGAACGTGAGAGCAAGGGATCACCTAACGAATGGACGAGCTCCAAGGAGGGAGGAAAGAGGAAGGCAAGAACCATGCTTTCAGAGAAGTGGCGGTCCGAATCTTATCTGAACTGCGAGAATAACTGACTAAGCCATGCCATAAGGGTCATTCTCCAAACGGGACGGGGTCAAGCCTTTAGATTTTTGAGTAGGTTGGGTGACAGATCGGCCATAGGAGTATTCCGGGATATAAACCAGGGCAACCAATGTCGAGCATACGACGATGCCGCCCGTTTTCATTTCGTGGAAGTCCCTGGCAGAGGAAAGGGCTGTAGGTGATGGCGCGTTCTGCTTCTTATCTAGATAGGGGCGCTGAAATCGTTCCTATTGGGTCGTGCGTGGCAGCTGGTATAGATGAATAAAGGCGGGCCGCTTGAACGGGACCTATTCTCTTAATAGGCGGCAAAGCTGAATAGGAAAGGGGCCGAGCTGACTGATGAGTTTTTAGCCTTAAAAAAAAGGGCTCTCTCATGTGAAGCTAACATGGCTGGCTACATACAAGTATAGCCAAATCAAGATGAGACGTAACGGACGGTCTGAGGCCGCAGCGGGACTATCATAGGAAAGCCCGCCCCCGGGCTTTCGTCATCAATCACTGTCTGGGCTGGGCCGTCGTTGTAAAGACGCGCATCCGTACAGACAGTATGCCTAGACTCCTTTAAAAAAGGGCAGGGCTTATTGTCGGCAAATACCTAGTTTATCCGCATACGCGCTTACTTTTTTTTGTTTGATAGGCTGATCCCTAGGCTGAAACTTATATGCTTCTATCACACTCTTCTTTCGAGAGAATAGCCCCAATGACGATGAATTAGGGTTGTAGAGCGGGTCAATCCTTGGAGCTTTCTCCATGCCATGCCCAACAGAGAAAACTTGGTGCGAATCGGGGTACATACGCTATCTATGCTACCTAGTATTGTCATAATATCAGCCAATTTCATTCTTTTAACTAATTGAGGAAGAATTTGCAAATTGGTAAAACCTGCTCAATCAAGCTTGAAAGCGAGTTTCAGTGATCTGAGGGTGAATAGATAGAATACCGGAATAGGTATTCCTATAGTGAGGTAAGCCGTGCTTTTCGGTAAGGGCTAATTCGAAGATCTTAGTGAATAGGGCACAGGACAGGGATCTCCTTGATCGAACTTTGAGCCACCCTGGACTTTGGCCAGGCCTCGGTTCCCAGGGTTAGAGTATTCCCTATTATTTATAAGCCTACTCAGATCAGAACTAAACTAGTTGATTCTCTTTCGCCTATCGGCCGGCCGGCTTTAAGCAACCTTCGCATTTCCTGCTGAGATCCCAAGTCTCCAAGTGGGCCCTCTTGGCCACCCGCGACCTTGGCTTTTTAGAGAATCCCGCTCCTGTGTCGTGGGACTTGTAGCTCGGCAGTCCACCGGGTGGGTTTGTTTATCCTTCCAGTTTCGAGTGTCTTCTTGGATAGTTATAGCGGCCCATAGGCGCGAGATGTACCTTGTGGAGGCTCTCTTGCTGGATCAGATATGGAGATTTCAGCCCTTTCCTTCCTTGTTTGCATTCCAGGTTGGTTCTAAAGAAAGGGTTGGAAAATTGAATCAAACAAAAGGTCAGATAGGCCTCCCAGGCTTCCAAAAAGCCTTACAGTAAAGGTAAGTCATCCTATTCTTATAATTAGCCTGAAGGGTAGCTAAGACGCCCCCTTCCCATTCATTTTCCCTTGGGATGATCAAATTAATCTTTCTCCAATTTTAAAGCACTTTTATCTTATCTGACACTCGCAACTAACTACTCCCCTGTACATATAGGGAAGACCACTACTGAGACTGGAAACTGACTCTAGAATCGTCAACCGAAGGGTTAGTTGACTTGCTGGCAGGGCTATAGGGTTCTCAATGGTTTGCTTATAGCCTGGTCATTACTGGCAAAGCCATACTCCGTAATATCAGAAAAAATCTAATATAACGTAGATCCGCCGGATCCCCAACGAATGACCTGCTCGACTATTTTTGAATATGTCCAGTTTTCCGGCAGGGAAAATTCCCAAGCCCCTGTAACATTTGGCTTTTTGCGTCCTTCTGCCTGCCCTGCCCTGGGATAGTTGGGCCGGGCCTGGTAACTGCCGCTTCGATCAAGCGTTAAACTACTACTTATGGCTTCGGTCGAGAAAGGTATGGGCCTGTGGGTCGGGTTCGTAGTAGAAGACGGACAATTAAAGTACGTGGGGTCTGCTTGGTGAAGCGAAGTAGACGGGTATCCCCTAGATATCGAACGAACTAGCCACTCGTTATTGTAGCAAGGCGCCGTGGGTCTTGCGAGCTTCTTTCTGGGCGTATACGAATCTCCTCGATTCCTCTATATGTAAGGAAATAGCAACATCCAAAAGAAAAGGGGCAATGGTCGCCGGACCGCCCTGGACTCTCCCAACAGTCTTTAGCCTTTTTCAGGCTAAGGCTTGAATGGCGCTCTTAGAATGGCTTGTGCTTCAAGAAAACCTAGATGGCTGGAAAAAGGGGCACAGACAGGAAAACAATAATAAGTAAGAACAAGGAAAGAATTCCCAGCTTTTCTCGTATAAAACCTGCTAAAAGCCTTTGTTTGCTGTTTAATGCAGTCAGGGGATTAGCTACATTAACCAATTAGCTTGTTGACGCCCACGGAACTTATTCCGAGACTCAGCAAGTTGAAACCTTGAATGGATTTCAAAGGGGAAGGCTCGGAAGACAGATGGAACTCCTTTCTTACGACGAGAGCCCTTCAATCGGATACAAAACAGAAGACGCTGAGGAACCTCCATCGAGCCACGTGATCCGCTACAACTCACACAAAGACTAGGTTCGGCTTCTCAAAATAAAAGGGGGGGGAGTTTTAGCGAGTTGATCGATTTGAATGTCAGTTTATGGGCATAAATCTATTTGCAACTAATTTTCCCGAGAAAACGTTAAATAAAGAAAGGAGTCTATCTCCAGTAAGCACTTGAGTAGATCTCCACGAAAGAAAGCCCTGGCTTAAAACACATACTACTTTTGGTCGACGGAGCTTCATGTTACTTATCCCAAGAGACATGCCAGATACAGGGCATTCCAATTTTATTGACTGGGTCGTGAGTCCGACAATGGCTTAACTGCGTCAAGTGGTACTACATGGTTGCAGTATCTCCAGGCGTAACCATCCAAGATCTCTTAGACGCACCATTCGTGAACCGGAGCATGAGGAAAGAGGAGATTGTTAATAGAAAGCTAATAAGCTCTTTTTCTTTTTGGGCTTCCCCTTTTTCAATCACCTCCTACCTTATGGAAAGCCCAAGCAAATTCCCAGCTCCCTATGAGCTCAAAGTCGCTAACGCAAAGAGGAATACGAAATTTCCTACATAAGAGATTCCAACAACTTCATAAAGAAAAAGAAAATGCGCCAAAGATTTTATTTGCTCAAGGTTAGAAGTCAGTCTTTTTCCTTAGCGGTCTTTGGAAGGCTTAGCTTAAGCTTCCTTTCTTCCTTCAGAGAGGGGGGTATGCACCACTTGTGGATAACAGGAGCAACAGAAAGACTATGTACCAGAGCCCTAACCATCGGGACTGATACAGGACTAATGTTGACCCGAGTTCTCACCCTCTATTGATAGATCAAGAGTTCCGGCCCGGCTATGATTCCATCAACAAACCCGATTCGGTATAAAAGCTTAGCTTCATTGAAACTAACTTTCTCTTTGATACCCTATCTTTTAGGGGAATTTCTTGAGTCTACAAGTCTATATATTCTTTTATATTTCGTTCCCCCCATAAGATCACCAATGAGGTCTGCAAGTTTAACATCTAAGTAATACCCGATCCGATAGTTTACGATAGGCTATCTCATAGTCTGGTACTCACTGCCAGTAGACTGAATCAGGTAGACAGTCAGCTCTCTTCATAACAAAAGGTGTACACGTTCGGCCTCACTCAAGGTAATGGGCCAAACCTAACGAGTCCAAACAAATTGGATCTTTTTGTATGACAAAACCACGCTTAAATGATTTGGTTCACGTCTTTCAATGCCTTATTTTCTTACCCGAGTGACCGAATTCCACCTCTGAGGCTGGAAGGAATAGAAAGAACACAACTATCATAAATAAAGCCGGGAGAACTCCTATATATTACATTACAGCGGGATAAATTTCTACATGAAAGAAAGCTACACCCATCCTAAAAAAAATATCATTGAATAAAGGTACAAGGCTCTAAGAGAGAGCCATGCTGAAGGAGAGACCCGAACAGAGACTGGGACGAACAAACAGAGACGCGAAGCGCAAGCTCTTAATACAGGATCATTCAAGTCAGGTTTTTTTGTTATTGGGATAGGTGAATTCTTATAGATCCATCCTCCGAACGAACCGGACATGAGAATTTTTCATCATCCGGCTCGAGCACCAATCAAACGAACTTAATGCATCCATAGAAAGGGGCCGAGGAAGGGGAACCCCTTCGAGTACCAATCCGGTCCATGTGCTGGTCATTCTAAAATTTAGTCAGACTATAGCCTGGGAAAAATTACATATAGAATGTAGATCATATAAAATGAAGGATGATCTAGGGTAAGGCATGGGTGAGGGATTAATAAACTAGCTCGTACCACGTAGGAAAGGGCGTAACCCCACTCTAAAAGTCGTTCGGTTCCCCTCGGGGAGGTTGAAAAAGCTCTTCACAATAGGAGCAAAAAGAAGAATTGTCAAGGTTGTCGGCATATCTGCACTGCACCCGGCTCAGCTCAAGGTGCAATCCAAGCAAAGTGAGAAGAGCAGGCGAAAGCAAGGTGCGAAGCACTAGTGACATCCTCAAGGCAACGAGTTATGAGCTCCTAACGGGTAGGAAAACAGAGAATAGAAGAAGCTGCAATTGCTCCTGTTGAATGAGTTTCAGTTGGAAGAGGGGGCATTAGCGGTTTAGGAATCGATCTAGCTGCTTCTCCTAGAGATGGAGATGCGGCATAACCGTATGAACCGTACTCGTCTGCTTCTTCTTCTTCCTCTCCTAAATCTCATTCATTTCAATTCCATTTGCATTTGGTTATGTTTATGGTTATCCACGCCATGATGTACTGGAATTCCTCCTAAATGAAGTATCCGAATGCATTGCCCTTCTTGACTCCGAACAACATGCTCTATTAGAGACGAGTTGCTTTACGCCCTTGTTTTGAGTTCTCTTCTCGCTCTTCACAGGTCTCCCCGAACTCAGAAGGTGTTATTTTGGAAGCTGTTGCCTTTGACTAGTGTTTTTAAAAGGTAGCTTATCCGAGTTAACTCAAGAGCTGGCTCTGCCGTGCCGTAAGCAACGTATATTCTGGTTAATCTTACTTTATTTAGTCCTTTTACCTGCCTGCCCCTCATCCTTTGGTTGCCTGTCTAGCCACTCCTTTCTTTAGTATTCGAGGTGGGCTCTTAAAAGAGCTCCTTCGGCAGCGCCGTACGTGACATTCATTCTTATCCTTATTTCTTTGTATTCGTTATCTAGAGCAGCGAGCTAGCGAAGGAAGGGAAGCTCCGCACAAGGAAGCGAAAGCTGGTTGTATCCCTTGCTTGTTTTTAGTGAGCGAAGCGAACGTGTACTGTCGAGTAAAGGCAGCCGTTGTTGGCGCCGACCCCTCTAAGCCCTGGCACATCACAAGCCATCTTACTTAATATTTTATAAATAGGAGGAAGGGGCAATGTCAATTGAATAAGCGTATCAAAGAGAATGAGGTCTAGCGCCCCAGAATACAATCGAGAAAAAGCAATAGAACAAGGTGGGAATAAGATATAACAAATGGGTAAGACAACCAAGGGCAATTCAACGGCTTTATGAGATAATCGGTATACTTTCTGCGTAGGCAGGCCCAGCAGTATCCAATCAATGTAGTTGGCGGAACAAAGGAAACAGGAATGAGAGAAGTTTAAGAGGAAGATCTAAGTACCGAGAGGGAAATGGAGCTCGAATCTGTAGTAAGCAGTACCCTTCGCAACGGCTCCAAGAAACGTGCTTATACCCCATACCGTCTGGAGAATGAGATGATTGACCGAGAGTACTTATGAAACCCGACATTGAACTAAGGGTTTTATCTGCGATCTCCTGCCACAGAACACTCAGCTTACAAATGCTTGAGAGGCGCGATAGAGGGGCGCCTTTAAAGCTGCATTGAACAACCCGTGAAGTGCTTTTCCTCTCTAAAACCCTAAAGCAGGGAGTCTTCCAAGTATGGTATCAGAGCTGACTGGCCACACCCGGCCTGAGCTACCATCTCTTTCTCTTGGTCAAAAGGCATTTCCGCTCCTAAAGGAAACACTCTTGCTCGCCACAAAAAAGCAATTTCGGCACATTCATCAAGCTTAGGAAAGTCGGTAATTCCTTCATGAATGCGCAGGGGATTCAGAGTAAGACTAGCAGCTTCTTCAATAGCAGCTCTAATGTCAAAGCTGAAAAATTTCATTGCCTCTAGCACTAGCATCCGATTAAAGCATTGATGCATAGACTCGTCCTTAGGCTATTATTTTCGAATGCGGGAAGTGGCATCTTTACCGAGAGTTGAAGTAATTCCCCCAGCCCCAGTTTAGAGATTTCGTCAACGGGGTCATGCTCTTTGAGATAGCGTTGACCGTAAATCCCTTAGCTTTCGAGGGATTCGGAGAGGTCTACGAACCTGTGCTTCGGCTTTCGCTGGCGGGCTTTCGTCATCAATCACTGTTTGGGCTGGGCCGTCGTTGTAAAGACGCGCATCCGTACAGACAGTATGCCTAGACTCCTTTAAAAAAGGGCAGGGCTTATTGTTGGCAAATACCCAGTTTATCCCTTCTCATCAACGTATTTGAAGCATTGATGAAGGGTGGAAGGTACCACGCTGTGGATCCAAGCAGGAAGTTTAGGAGGTGTCACCGTCAATCACGTAAGAAGTGACCTCAGTCTTCAGATCCCATGTTTGGCACACACAAGAGACGAATCTTGCCGATGGCTCTTTGCGAGTCGGCATTGTACCCCGGAATAGTCACCTTGGTCTGACTTAGCCGGCTCGTAGGAAGGAATTCCTAGATCGGCTAGGGCCCGCAGTGGCATCACATTGATGGAGGCCCCAGGGTCCCGCGGCAGCCTTCTTTCTTTCGCCGATGTCACCGGTGAGATAAAGAGGCCACTTATGTATGCTTCTTCCTGTCCAGCAAGATGTCTTCTGTCGAGAAGGTTATATCTGCACTCTGGACTTTCTTCATTGGTGCTTCCATGTACTCATCTTCGATGCTTTGAACTTCCACCCTGTTGACATGTAGGGCATACTTTTCTTTGCTTCCTTCCTACTACAAAGCTGCTTTCTTTATAGGCTAAAGCCTCTTATCTACGGTAGCTGACGCAGCAAGACCCGAGGAATCGGATACGGAGTCTCTTTCGCTGGGGCAAAGCAAAGAGGGAGGACTTTCGGAAGAAGGCGTCGTCCGCTGATGATCTTGAGGTTGGGAGGCAGGTCAGGGGGAGAACTAATGCTTGTGGATAGCCCGCGAATACTCCTTACTTAGGCTTTCCCCCCGGAAGAGCTGATGCTACTTACTAAGAGACTTCCGTTAGTGAGGAAAGAACTATAGGCTTTAGCCCAAAGACAGAGTCAGGGATTTCTTAACAATCTAGTCCCTCCTGAAATAAGACAACGCAGGGGGTGGAGTGAGCCTAGAGTAGAATAAGACTCCCTCTTAGACTCTCAACTCATACCAGGGCAGGCAGGGAAAGACTGAGACTACCGATACCGAGCCGGGGTTGGATCATAGGATAGATACCCTATGGTTGGTCTCTATGCCTGCTTCACTTCGTAGCATTAAGGGGACAGTGCTATGAGGGAAATCGACTAGGAACGCGATGTCTTCCCAAAAAATTCAGAGTGTCGACTGCCTTCTTGTATCGGGTGAAGAGAAGGGGGTGCTAGGCTTAGTAGGGCTCGAACCTACAATATTACCGTTATGAGCGGTACGTTTCAACCAATTAAACTATAAGCCCCTACGGATCTCTACATGCAATTCGCTCACTTCGGGAAGCCACACCCAACCTCGGAAAGAGGAGGCCTTTGCTCTATCTGCTTCTTCCTCTTCCCAGGAATGAACAATTGGATAAAAAAATGATTTTTTTCTTGGTTTGTATATATATAATAAAATTAAGATTAAGCAAGCGGCCCTTTCGTGACTCAAACTGCCGGTACGCTTTCCGGCTCGCAACGACTCAAACGGGCGGGGGCTATCTATTTGCTTGCAAAGCGAGCTGTTCGCCTTTCGGATTCGGAAAGGGCTCGCCTATTTGATTCAAAAGGCGCTACTAAACTACTCTAGTACAGCTAGTTTTAGTAGTACAACAGAATGCCGTTCACCCCGCAATCCCTTCTTCTTCAAGAGCTCCCTATTCTCTAGCAGCCCCTTCTTTCACAGCTCCTTCTCAAGCACTTGCCATTGTCTGGAAATTAGCCTTGCCCCATTCTTCGATTATTGGCGCATCAATTCCTTGCCTTTGCTCTCATTGCTGCTTGAAGTCCAGTCTTTTAAGTGAAATCCCAAAAATGGAAAGTAAGTAGTAATTGTCGGGATGGAAAGCTACTCTTCAACCACTTATTTAAGCGCTAAGGGTAGTATAGAAAAAGATAAAATTATTTATCAAAAGTAACAAAATTTAATATTATGATTGATTTATGTAAATAATATTTAAACAATGTTTAAAAAGGAATATATGTAGTAATAAGTTACGAATCACATATATTGTCATTAGACTTCATATCATATTCTGACATTGACATGTTGGTATCAGTAATACTTTGAGAAAATAAATTAATTGAATTTGAATGTAATCAATATTATATTTGTTCCTAAATATAAGATCATTTTGCAAAATATCTGTCTTTTTTATAAGAACATCTTTGAATTTTCAATTGCATTAATTCTTTCTTTATTAAGATAACCCTATCAACTTTCTTATTTTATGTGATTTGATCAATATTATAGTCGTATATTAGTGTCGTGTCGTGCCAGTATCATATCTAATACCAATATACACATTTGATCAAAAGTGTCGTTGCTTTAATGATCATAAAGGCATCTCATAATTGAATTTGAAGTTAACACTAATTTATTTCAAGAAAATTGATTTTTAGTGATTCTCAAAATCTTTCACTAGAAGTCAATAAAGTAGAAATCTGCAAGATATTGAATTAGGTCTGCCTCTAGAATCAACAAAGTGGTCTTCTAACTATGTTAAATTGTTTGTCACAATAGCTTATAGTTCAGGACACTTTTTAACTACGGTTAGTTGATGTTAGTCCTACAGTTATGTATAAGTGAGTGTAGCGACAAATACTTGATCTTTTACCCATGCTTGTACCTCTATCACTGTATGCGCCGCAAGTATGATTATCAATAATATGATTTAATTGATTTTTTTATTAATAATAAAAATATAAGAGTCTTTAAGTCTTAAACTAATTGAAAAATATCGATATTATTAGGTTGAATATTTTTTTTCGAATTCGAATTTAGAATCTCAAAATTGCGTGAGTTAATTATGGTAGAATTTATTATCTCTTCTAAGACAAAAAAAAATTTGTAAACTTTTTTAATATAATTCATGTCAAAGAATTACATTTTAAAATTATTTTTACATTACAAATTAGCCGTGTCAAAGATAAATTACTGTTTGTACGGTGATTCATGATCAATAAAAATATGATCATTGTTGCCAGCAAAAAAACCTTAATGAGTTTGCTCCAGAAAATTCTCTTGTACTAAACAAGATAACTATTACTTAAAGTTATCAAATACTACACTACAATTAAAAACCGTGCCATTTATCATATACTAAATAATGAAAATGATACAAACTCTTTATTTATTTAATTTGTCTACACCAACAGTGTAAAAGTCTTTTATATTGTCAGTCAATTTCAGCAGTCGAATCATTAAAAATCTTTTACTTTTATCGTAACAATCATTAAAAATCTTTTACTTTTATCGTAATTATATCAAAAGTCACAACTATGAATGATTGTGATGTGAATAATATAAAACTTTTTACATTGTCGATGTATAGTTATTCAACTTTTTTTATTTTTTTTATTTTTTTATAAATAAAAGCTAAGAAGTTGTATTAATAAAGTACTAGATGTGCACAAAATTACAAGAGTGTTT
Organism: Cicer yamashitae; assembly: GCA_037974755.1. Classification (NCBI taxonomy): domain Eukaryota; kingdom Viridiplantae; phylum Streptophyta; class Magnoliopsida; order Fabales; family Fabaceae; genus Cicer; species Cicer yamashitae. The sequence goes on from JBBPBQ010000003.1 coordinate 15,583,791, forward strand.
GATTACAAACAAATGCTTGAAACTGACACATACTGGCCATCACCAAAACAGACCTCTTAATAAAAATGATACAAACTAATGCTTATATTGAAGTAACGATGTCAATTATAAGGAAGGGGGGTTTGAATTATAAATGCCCCTTTTGAAAAAATTCCTGTTTGAAACTAAAAGTTTTACTCAAGATTGATTTTGGTTATAACGAAGATCGATCTTGGTTAGTGGAAAAACAGCAATATCAATTTTATCAATATAAAAGCTGATTGTAATGCATGTAATAAATAGAGATAGAGATAGAGAGATCACACAAGCATATATCCTAGTTCACCTAACCCGGGTTACGTCCAGTCCTCACAACCGTGAGATTTTCCACTAAGTGCTCAAGGCAAGATTGTTCTTGGTTGTCACACAACTTTGCACAGATCAATCTTGATCTTTACACAATTTCCACCTTTCTACCTTAGAAAGGATTTCCACAGATTTACCTTACACTATTTCAGAAAGGATTTTGCGAACTACCTTTTACAACATAAAAGGATTTTTACACACTTCTCAAGCTATGTTAACACAATAGCCTTGAGTTACAAAGTAGTGATTTTGAGAGTGTTTAGAATCTGAATATTTGCTCAACTCTTGTTTGAGAAATAGATTCTATAAGTTAGAACTCAGTTGTTACTGATTCTAACACAACACAAAGAATAGAGCTGCAAAGTAGAGAATGATATTGAGAGAACTCAAATATGATTGAATGATTGATGCTTTGCTTGACACTTTGAGTTATGATTTATTCTTCATCTTGATGGTGTATTTATAAGCTTCAAGAGTGGTTAGGATAGCTCAAGTATCCGTTGAGATGAAGCCAACTGTCATAGGACAATGAGTAGACTGAAGTAGACCAAAAGCAAGAGTGAACAAGCTGAATCCAAGAGCATTCTTGCAATCCAAGATCGATCCTCAGATGAGATAAATGCAATCTACAGGTACTCGATCCAGTACTCGATCTAGTACCTCAGATGAGTAAGTGTGCAGACCTTGATTTGACAGTACAACTGTATTGTACTTTACAGCATGTACCATTGTACTTGCATTTGTTCCAAATGAAGAATGATCTTGCTTTTGTATTTCTTCATGAAGCTTGTCTTGATTCTTCGAATTCTGGGGTGATTCTGTTTTAAACTTTTCCTTGCTTATTCTTGATAAAGATACAAGATTGACGAAGCTTCTAGGATGCAGTTTTTCACACTGAACTGATCATTCTTGATTCTAATGAAAGTGAAGATCAATCTTCGTTTTACAGACTTATGGCAGGATTGATCTTCGTTTTGCTGTTTTTGCTTTCTTTGATTTTAATGAGATCTGTTTTGAAGCTTGGTACCTATCTTGTTTTAACACACTCAAATACACAAGTTAAATACCAAAACATTTAGAATCATAATTATAATTCTTAATTAACTTTTTGTATGTTTTCATCAAAACATTAAATTGAGATTTTGTCTCAACATATATTTCATATAAATTCAGTGGCCAAATTGCTATAGAATTCATTCATTGATTCTTAAATATTTTACAAAGAAAATTTTGAGTTTAAAAAAAAAATAGTTTTTAGCAAGTACACATGTTATGCGTCTATAGCAACGAGTGTTGTATGAGAGTCTACACTCTACAAGAAGAGAATTAAACCCACTGCACATAATGAATAATGATTAAATCGGAACAACTATATAAAATAAATGTCCTACTCCTGCACAACTCTTTAGTCCTATAGTTTATAATCATATATAATCTACTTCAAAAAGATGATAACTAATTCCACAATAACCAAAAGATACAAAATAAAATTGACAACGAAAATATACCAATCTTGATCATAGTGTCATGTTTGTACAACAATAGAAGATAAAAAGAAAACCTATTTCTCAACCTCATTATCATCATCATTTTCTACAAATCTAGACCAATAAGAGTGAGATCTCCATACACTGCCCATCTCATCAATAGGAATTCCTTTAGTGTCTAGCAGCATGAAGTATACAAAGATTGTCATAGCCACAACAAAGGCAGCAAAGAAAATGACCAATCCAAACTTCATATTGCAGAGCATGGTCAAGAAACACTATGCCACAATGAAGGTGAATAACATGTTCCACGCACACAGTGACACTTTGACCAGTTGAATGAATCTCTTATGGGAATACCTCACTCGACACCAATAATCTAAGTAGACCCCACGACCAAGCAATACCAGCTATATAAATGAATAAAAAGAACACAACCACAATGGCATACCACAATGTTAAATCACCTGAACTTACATCAGTTCCAAATTTCGCCCAAATTGCAGCTACAACCTGCTCACATCAAATAAAATATTGTACAATACAGTCAATCATATTGAATGTAACAAAATTAGAGCTTATTAATTAACTTTACACTAAGCAAATGTTTTGAGCTTATATATATATATATATATATATAGATAGATATATAATTTCACTAGCAATTAATAAGCTTAAATTTTCAAAATGAAGTTGATATCGAAAATTAAAATAATTGAAGGTACTTGACGTATTATAATATGCACTCCACCTACAAGGAAAATGGTTCTCCTCCCCCCAGCTATCAATTCCATACATGGACACACAAGTAGCCACAAGATTTACCTCGCCGATGATGATAGCTGATATAAGAGAAGCCTTATACTTAAAACCGGTGAAGTTAATCATGTTAATGTCGGTAAGTTGTTGGAACATTGGAATTAGGAAAGCCAGAGAAACTTGGGGTCCACACTTCTTTTGCCACAATTTCTCAAAGGCTGTTCAACTCTTGTTGAATCTATACTTGCTGCCACAAGATCGTTAAACTCTTCATCGAGATTTTCAATGCCACAAATTTTTTGAAGCCGATCCTTTACTGCTTGGTTGACGCCGCGGTCGATCATGTAATAGGGTGTGTGAGGGAGCCATAGTGATCCAATGATTATTACAATGGCAGGGATCATAGCCACACCTAAACTGGACATCCATCCCCAATCACTTGTGATTTTCTCAAAGAAGAAGCTAAATACATTGACGAAGAGTATATCAAATGTAATGAGTAGTTGGAAACCAATGTTGAGGCCGCCAACGAAGACAATGTTTGGTATTGGGCTCCCTTCCTATGTGGAGAAAAGCCCAAATATTATAGTCTATGTGTCTCACTTATTTAAGTGGAGAGTGGTCTAATTAGGGTCGTAAGAGAAAGACTATTTTGAAAGGAAAGGCAACCACCAAAAGAGAAAAGAGAAGAGTAAACCCTATTCCCGATTTTGTTCAATCAGTCTCAGAAACACATGGATTGCGCATTTGTTAACCGTTGGATCGGGCTGATTTTTGGAAAGTAGGTTTGCAACATTCAGGTTTGTGTTTTCAACAATCGGATCAGCGAAAAGACGTCTGGAGGGGGAGGAATCATGCTCGCACAAAAGCAGGTGTTTGAGTGTTTTTCTTCTTCTTGCTTTTCATTTGTAAGCTTTAGTGCTTTGTTATTTTGGCTGGTTGTAGGCACACTTTGTGCATCTTTTTTGAGACTCTTTTGTACCCTTATTTGATTATAGTGGAGCTATTTCTTTGGTCTGAACGACCCGTGGTTTTTACCCTTGCATTGAGGGGTTTTTCACCGTTAAAATATCAGTGTTCTTTACGCTCTTTTATTTTGATTAATTTGCTGCCATATATTTATTGTTGCTCCTCACGGGTTCTTGCAAGTTGGGGGAATTTTATATCCGTTGCGTATTACTTGTTATTGTGTTTCTGTGTTTATTCTCCATTAGAGTGGTATCAGAGCTCTTGGTTAAAGGGTTATTTAACTTGCTTGAAGGATGGAGGAAAATATGAATATAAAGATGGTATGCTTGAATGGTACTAATTTTCATTTGTGGAAGGGCAAGATGAAAGATTTGTTATTTGTGAAGAAAATGCATCTTCCTATTTTTAGTTCTAAAAAGTTGGATAATAAATCTAAGGAAGACTGGGATTTTGAACATCAACAGGTATATGGTTTTGTTAGGAAATATGTAGAATATAATATTTATAATCATATTGCTAATGAGACAAATGCAAAAACTATGTGGGATAAGACACAGACTTTGTTCGCCTCTAAATCAGGGAATAATAAATTATTCTTACTGAATAGTTTCATAAGTTTGAAGTATAAGGAGGAAACGTCTATTTCGGACCACTTGAGTAAATTTCATGGGGCTCATTGACCAAATGTCTGGAATGGGTATCAAGTTTGATGATGAGCTATTGGGACTATTTTTACTGTTATCTTTACCAGAGTCTTAGGAGACATTTCGGGTTTCTATAACGAGTTCAGCTCCTAATGGTGTTGTTTCTTTGGAAACGGCTAAGGGTGGTGTTTTGAATGAGGAGATGAGAAAGAAGGCACAAGGTTCTTCATCTCAATTTGAAGTTCTTGTCACTGAAAATAGGGGGAGAAGTCAGAAAAAAGAACCGAGAGGTGGTAGAGAAAACAACAGAAGCAAGTGCAAGTCTAGATACAAAAATATGGAATGTCATTATTGTCATAGAACAGGGCACATACAGAAGAATTGTTTTCTGTGGAAAAAGGAGAACAAAGGCAAGAAGGGTAAGCAGATACAAATGGGTCATGATGATGATAGTGATGATGACCGTGTTACTACTGCTACTAGTGATGATCTTGTTATTCTTCGTGACTATGAGTCAATTAAACTTGTATCTGATGAGAGCATGTGGATAATTGATAGTGGTGCTACACTACACGTTACACCGAGGAAGGAGTTCTTCACATGTTATACTTCAGGTGACGTTGGAGTTTTGAAGATGGGTGATGATGGTGTATCTAAGGTAATTGGTGTTGGTGATGTATGCTTGCAAACCAACATGGGAATGCAATTGTTGCTTAAAGGAGTCAAACATGCTCCAGATGTTCGCTTCAATTTGATCTTTGTGCATATGCTTGATGAAAGTGGTTTTGAGAATCATTTTGCTTCTAGAAAGTGGAAACTCAGTAAAGGTAACTTGGTTGTGGCTAGAAGGAAGAAAATTAGTAAACTGTATTGGACAAAAGCTTTAGTTGCAAAAGACAGTGTGAATGCCGTGGATATGGAATCATCTTTGTGGCACCGAAGGCTTAGCCATATAATTGAAAAGGGGTTAAATTGCTTAGCTAAAAAGGGTGTGCTTCCAGGATTGAAGAACGTAGATTTGGAGAAATGTTCTTACTGCATAATTGGTAAACAAACTAGAGTATCCTTCAAAAGGCATCCTCCCTTTAGAAAGTTAGAGTTGCTTCAGTTGGTGCATTCTGACGTCTGTGGCCCTTTAAAGGTAAAATCTTTTAGTGGTGCACTTTATTTTGTTACTTTTATTGATGATTGTTCCTGGAAACTATGGTTTTATGTTCTGAAGACAAAAGACCAACTGTTGGTGAAATTTAAACAATTTCATGCTTTGGTTGAGAGGCAGACAGGCATGAAGCAGAAATGTGTTCGTATTGACAACGGTGGTGAGTATTGCGTACCCTTTGATGTCTATTGCAAACAGCAGGGTATATCACATGAAAAGACTCCTCCTAAAACTCCTCAGCTGAATGGTTTAGCGGAGAGGATGAATCGAACACTTGTTGAGAGAGTGAGATGTGTGCTCTCTGAAGCTAAGTTGCCTAAACATTATTGGGGTGAGGCACAGTACACGGCGGTGCATGTTATTAATCTTACTCCTACTATCGCTTTGAATAGTGAGGCACCAAAGAAGGTATGGTTTTGGAAGAATGTTAAGTATGATCACTTGAGAGTCTTTGGTTGCAAGGCTTTTGTGCATGTTCCGAAGGATGAAAGATCCAAGTTGGATGCAAAGTCAAAGCAATGTATCTTCATTGGTTATGGTGAGGATGAATTTGGCTACAAGTTGTATGATCCTATAAACAAAAAGGTTATTAGAAGTCGTGATGTAGTGTTCATGGAAGACCAAACTATTGAAGACATTGATAAGGTGGAGAAGACTACACTTGAGAGAGATAACGCCTTAGCTGATGGTGATCCAGTTCGGTCACCTGTTCCTGATTTGGATACTATTGTTGGTAATGTTCAGAATGATGAGCCACATGATTGTGTTGATGATCATCGACTTAGAGATGAAGTAAATATTCCAACTAGTGAATATCATGAGTTGTCACACAATGAGAATCTTAGTGATTCTTCTTAATAATCTCTAACCCAACTCAGGAGGTCTAAGAGGCAGAGACAACCATCTACAAGGTATGTTTCTGATGAGTATGTGCATTTGACTGATGAAGGGGAACCTGAGTGTTTTCGAGAGGCCATAGAGAGTGAAGAAAGTCAATAGTGGTTGGATGCAATGCATGATGAGATGAAATCCTTGCATGATAATCAGACTTATGATTTGGTGAATTTTCCAAAAAGAAAAAGGGCTTTGGAAAACAGGTGGATCTATAGAGTGAAACTTGAAAGTAACTCAAAGTCTCCGAGGTATAAAGCCAGATTAGTGGTGAAAGGTTTCCGTCAAAGAAAGGGTGTTGATTTTAATGAGATTTTCTCACATGTAGTAAAAATGTCATCAATTAGAACCGTGTTGAGTTTGGCAGCTACTCTTGACTTAGAGGTAGAGCAAATGGATGTAAACACGGATTTCCTTCATGGTGATTTGGAGGAAGAGATTTACGTGAAGCAACCTGATGGTTTTCTTGTTGAAGGCAAGGAAGACTATGTGTGTAGACTAAGAAAGAGTCTATACGGTTTGAAGCAAGCTCCAAGGCAGTGGTACAAAAAGTTTGAGTCTATTATGTGTGACCAAGGATACATGAAGACTACTTCTGACCATTGTGTATTTGTTAGAAAATTTTCTAACGATGATTTCATTATCCTGTTATTATATGTTGGTGACATACTTATTGTTAGGAAAAATATTTTCAAGATTGATAGGTTAAAGAAGCAGTTGGGCGAGTCTTTTGCCATGAAAGACATAGGAGCAGCTAAACAGATTCTTGGCTGGAGAAATTGACTCAAGGAAGTCCACTTCAGGCTATATGATTAAATTTGCAAAGGGAGCTGTGGCTTGGCAGTCGAGATTACAGAAATGTGTAGCATTGTCTACAACTGAGGCAGAATTCATTGCCATTACCGAAGCATGCAAAGATTTGATTTGGTTTAAGAAATTCTTGCAGGAGCTTGGGTTTATTCAGGACAAATATGTATTATTTGTCGATAGTCAAAGTGCTATTCATCTTGGTTAGAATTCGACGTTTCATAGCAGGTCCAAACACATTGATGTGAGGTATCATTGGATACGTGATGTTTTGGAAGCTAATTTGTTGGAGTTGGCTAAAGTTCATACTGATTATAATGGTTCTGATATGATGACTAAAGCATTACCAAGAGGGAAGTTTGAAACTTGTTGTGATATCGCCAGTTTGGCGATTATCTCCACATAGTTGTGAGGGGGAGATGTGTTAGGTATTGAGCTCCCTTCCTATGTGGAGAAAAGCCCAAATATTGTACTCTATGTGTCTCACTTATTTAAGTGGAGAGTGGTCTAATTAGGGTTGTAAGAGAGGGACTATTTTGAAAGGAAAGGCAACCACCAAAAGAGAAAAGAGAAGAGTAAACCCTATTCCCGATTTTGTTAAATCAGTCTCAAAAACACATCGATTTCGTATTCGTTAACCGTTGGATCGGGCTGATTTCTGGAAAGTAGGTTCACAACATTCAGGTTTTTGTTTTCAACGGTCAGATTGGCGAAAAGACGTCTGGAGGAGGAGGAATCGTGCTCGCACAACAGCAGGTTTTTGAGTGTTTTTCTTCTTCTTGCTTTTCATTTGTAAACTTTAGTGCTTTGTTATTTTGGCTGGTTGTAGGCACACTTTGTGCATCTTTTTTGAGACTCTCTTGTACCCTTATTTTATTATAGTGGAGCTATTTCTTTAGTCTGAACGACCCGTGGTTTTTACCCTTGCATTGAGGGGTTTTCCACGTTAAAATATCAGTGTTCTTTACGCTCTTTTATTTTGATTAATTTGCTGCCATATATTTATTGTTGCTCCTCACGGGTTCTTGCAAGTGTGGGGAATTTTATATCCGCTGTGTATTACTTGTTATTGTGTTTCTGTGTTTATTCCCCATCAGACAACAGTGAAACAAGGTACATAGACGGTGTGAACAAAGTCAACATCTGATTGTTGTATTGACAATATTGGTTCGTCCTTTCACTGAGGTTTTTCTTTTTGTATATCCTTGGGAAAAACTTGTTTAGAAACGGATTGGTCAACGTTACACACCCATTAACAAAAACAAAACAAAACAAGTGTTATACATTGAGATCATATCATGAACCAAATAAAGTGCTACTTTCGTTTGATAATTTATACTAAATGAGTTTGCTTTCCTGGGTACTCCTTATTCCCTCCTCCAATGCAGGCTATTCCCCTACAACTATTTCTCTTATCTCAGTGCTAAGTAGCAGAAATAGAGTGAAAGAACCAATAAAGATGAAGAACAACAACAATGGTGATAATGTAGCTAGAGAAGAAGAGACACGCATAGAGATGGTGGTTTTTTATGAGGTGTGGCAAGAGGTTAAATAAAGAAAAGAGTAGTTCAATTGATATGGCTATAGGACAAACAAAGTTTCTCTGCTCTTTTGAGAAGAAAATACTTCACGAATTTGGCTCTAAATGCTAGTATTAAATTAAGGTAGTGGGAGAAAATTAAGACTAATCACTGTTGGAACAAAGTTGGTTTTATACTTAATGTTTTGATGTTAACAAAAGTATGTTATGAAACAATGTATTTGATTTCACAAAATACAAAAGAAGATTTGTATTTTTGAAGATAATCTAAAATAAGATTTGATCAAGATTTATCACAAGACGATATGAATTATTTACAAGAAGATTTGATCAAGATTTATCAAAAGAAGTTATGAATTATTTACATGAAGATTTGATCAACATTTATCTTCAAAAAGATATGAATTATTTACAAGAAGATTTGATTAAGATTTATCACAAGAAGATATGAATTATTTACAATATGAGTTGAACAAGATTTATCTACAAGAATATCTGAATTATTTACAAGAAGATATGATCAAGAATTGTTTACAAGAAGAAACACTAACAAAAAAATACATTTATTATTTGCAAATATATGATTCCGATTTTGGCAAAGGACATAATATTGAATTGGACTTAGTCATATTCCTACTTGTGAAAGTTCAAGAACCGGTCCAACACTATGTTTTCGCCTAGATCAAATCAAGCAATAAGAAGGAAGTTTCATTTGAAGAGTTTGCGAAAAACAATCTTAGCAAAATACAAACAGAATCAATATAGAAGAACTCCTCTGGTAAGAGTACTTTATTTAGAGGGAAGACTAGTTTTGGCTATTACTCTCTTGGGTAAAAAATATTTTCAATTTAATAACTCTTCGATATAAAAAAATTAACCGCAAAGCTTTAGATTAAAACTATGTTGATAATAGATTTTAATTTCGACCCATTAAAAAATAATTTTATATTATAATGTTAAATTTTAAATATAAGACAAAACTTAAATAACAATCACAACTTCTTGGTTCGAAACAGGGACATGACGTCTAACCTAACAATATCATCTTTGCTAGTTGAGCTAGGACTTAAGGTACAATGTCACTATTACCACTTGTGGTTTTGCAACTACAAAATGAGAGTAAAACCAAGGATACTTTGCTTCCAAGATATATTCTTATCCATCGATGGTAATTAAACAAAGTAATGTGCAAAAATAATAATTTCAATTTTCAAAGGTAATTAATTAATTTTTTCTTGAAAAATGAAAGAGTAATTTGGATAGATAAACTAGGTCTCTCTCTCTTTAAGACGTTTCACGGTGTTGCATAAATTGTGCTAGCAGACTAGCAACCATGACGTCCCTCGGAAAATCAGTTAAGTTACAAATTGTATCAGTGTCCCATTACATTGTAGAAACTTTTCTAGAATTACACTCTATAATATGGCACAAAAGGCTCTTGCAAACCAAATGAACTACAACACGAAGACCACTCTTAAATCGAATATACATCTACTTTCCCTTGAATGAATTATAAGTAAAAATATGTCAAATTATGATATTTGTATCCTCTCAATCTAAACCTCCCTCAATCCACCATATTTCTCTTGATTTTATTGTATTTTTTCGGTTTATTTTTGGGTTAGATTGAAAGTTTATATCATATAGGCCAGACAAGTAAAACGTTACATAAATCTAAAATCAATTGATACGTTATTGAGGTACATCAAAATTAATGTCTTATGCACTTTTATTGAACACCGTTAATCTTCATAAGTCTCAATAACATATCAAATGATTTTAGATTTGTGTAAGACTTTACAAGCATTATCTATATAATAGTGGGTATAAGGTTGGCTTGGCGGCTGAGGTGGATGAGTTGAGGAGATGAGTGATAAGGAAGTCAAAGGTTCAATTCTCATCTTTGACATAATTCTAACAATTACTAACGTAATATTGGATGTTTAAAAGCATGATCTAAATAATATAAACTATCAATCCAACTGAAATTTTTTTGAATAAAAGAGTAATACTACTGGGCTAGGTTACAACAAAAAGGGTATTTGAGTTTTTATGAATTAACTCTCGTAGAAAGAGCTTAGATATTTGTTACTTCAGACTTTTTTAGCATTAGCGTGAAATAAAGTGATGTTGATCAAAAGTGCATATGTGCTTGCTGATTGTTGCTTGTATCTTATCTTTTTTTTTTTTTTTCATTGAGGAGGCATGTCTTTTATAGAGAACAATTAGAGTTTTTGGTTGTTGTCTTGATTACAAGAAATTAGCACAATTTATGAAGTTTCCCATCATATCTTTATGGAATTGATTTGCCATCGAAACTTTCCAAAATTTGATCTTGTAATGATTTAGTGTTTCTTTTCTAAAACAGTTGGGAAGTAGAGTGTACGATGGTCAGAGCATGTCTTATGATCTTCAAACAAGTAGCTTATTCATGATGTTTATCAGAGGATGTGCAATTGCTTTATCTTATTTGGAGTGATGACTTTTTCAGAGCGTTGACTTTTTTAGAGGATGCATAATAATTCAGAGTCAAAAGATCAGACAATTGATGTGATTATTGGAGGCAGAGGCAATTGCTTGCTTGTCACGCTTATCAAAAGCAGAGGCAAATTATTTCTTGTCATGCTTATTAGAGACAGAGGTAGCTAATTTCTTGTCAGCTTGTGTATCCGAGGCAGAGGAACATAATATTTCTTGTTAAGTTCATCAAAGGCAATTTAACTACGATATTGCTTTGCGTTTCTAGAGGCAATTGGAACACAACGTTGCTTCGCGTATCAGACTTAGAGAAACGAAGCTAGGATAAGTTGCGTTGGATCTTTGTCTTTGTCTTATTATCAGGAGATAAGCTCAAAGTCTATTAAACAAATATTTGATCTTGAACCTGCACACTTAATCACAATTTTAGAGCATTAAGTTATTCCCACAAACGATTTTGTTATCATCAAAACAAGTGAAAGGCATATTTCTTCAAATCAACTTAATTTCAACAATCTCCCCCGTTTTGAAGATGACAAACACGTTACAATAAAGCTCCCCTAGAATGTGCATGTTCAATTCATAAGATGAAATATATTCTAATGGAGTAGCTCAATGTGCATTAATAATTGAAGTTCAGAAAGAAATTAATTGCTTACGATTTCTCAAAAAACAAAAATTACAAATTCTCCCCCTTTTGTCATCAGACAAAAAGAAAGGTAAAAGAAGAGAAAGAAAAATGAAATAGAACACTAAGGGGTGGGATTAATGAGCCTAGCCAAAATTAAACTAAGGATATTCAGAATATCCTCTTAATTCGTGGCAATCTTTTCCATAAATGCCTCAGTCTTAGCAGCCACACGATCAAAATCTTCCTTCTTAACAAATTGAGAGGAATCCAACACGGGGGCAAAGAGGGATGAATAGAGGCTTATAGAGGCATATCCTTAAGCAGCGGTAAAAAGGGCATCTAGAGTGTGAATCTCGATATGTGGGATGACCACAGGAAGCTGCGATGGTGCGACTGGAGCAAACATTAAAGGTTCCAAAAGGATATCACTAGAAGAAGCAGGGGAATCCTTGGATGAGCTTGATGTGGCGGCTATGAGGAGTTTTTTGGATCGATTGCTCTTGGCTTTCTGAAGTTGTACCATCCATAAGTAGAGGATTTCAACTATTTTTCTGAAAGGTGCAAAGTTCTACAAAGCCAGGTAAATGTGATAATCCTTACTTTTGGGAGTAAGGGAGGTAAGGAATGTCTAGAGGTCAGGGAAGCCAGATGAAATGGACTGGGTGGATGGGACTATTTCTAGAGGGATGAGGGAGGTAGTAGAGTCAGAAGGGAAGGTAGGGAAGGAAAATTCAGATGAGTCTTTTGATGATGGGTCATAAACTACGACAATAAGAGCTGGTGCAATAGGCACTGCTTCAAGGGAGAGGGATATGGAGAAGGCGATGTTGTGGTGTTAGGTATTGCAGTGGAGGAGGGAGAAGATGAAGGTAAGGTAGTGGATAGGGTAACTTTTTGAGCGGATGTACGAGGTTTGTGAAGGAAGAGATTGATTTTGTATCTGAGTGAAGCAAAGTGCTCAGCTAGGGTAACTTCAAACATATCATCTTGGGGGAGAGAAATAAAGAGGTTGGTTCAGGTTCAAGGACAGTGATATGAATAGGGCTCTTAGAGTCTGAACTTACCTTTTGTTTCTTCCTTTGAATAGGGCTCTTAAATTTGGGAAATACAGTTTTCCCATTCATCTCACAATATATCATACTCATGAATTCAAACTCTCTCTCACCCCTTCCCTCATTTGGCGATCTCGTACGGTAAGAAATTAAATTTCACCAAGGTCGGACAATCCAAAAATAAATTGTTTGAAACTGGGTCAAGAGAATAACCAAATCGCAGCTGAAAATTTGCTACGATGATACAAAATTTATGTCAAATATTTAATAAATGATATTACGAGCAAAAACAGAGTTGAAATTATGGAAGGAAGAAAATATAATGGTCAAAGGATCTTACCGACATGAATGACTCGAAATAGTGCTTATGGGTAACAACAACACTTAAATTAAAATTAATAGCGCATCAGCGTCTAACTTTAATTATGACATGTTCAGAATCAGATGAACAATGAATGCTAGATTCATCGAAAAAAATTTACCATAACGCCACTGCCGCAAGATTTCCGTGAACGTTGGCGAAACTGAAAAACGTAAGATATAGGACAAAGTTCTCGATTGTGAGAACATGAAATTGCTTTTCGTTGTTTCACTACACCACTACGGAGGCTAGAAAATCTTCACGACAGTGTTTCACTATACCACTACAGAGGTTAGAAAATTGCTTTTCGTTGTTTCACTACACCACTACGGAGGCTAGAACAGGTCACAGTTTGATTTCTCTTTCACGTGACAGATAAATGAGAGTGATTTTGATGAAGATAATGAATGAAGAAAGAAGATAGTGGTCACTCATCCGTAGACAATGGAAGATAAAATAATTGAATTGTAGGAAGTGGTTGAGTTACAAAGGTGGCGCACACAGAAAAGAGATGAAGTCTACAAATTTCTTCTTTATTTTAGAGCCGTGTACATTTTGGCTCACTGAGGTGTGTAAGGTTATTTGGTTTAGGCGGCGGGGAAAAATATGGCTTACAACTATATTAATTTATATTATAAGCTCGACATATATACTTATTATTATTATTATTCAAAACTTTTCTATTAACTTAACTATCCTTGAAATAAAAATAAATATCTTTAATTATTAAATATCTAGTTAGCAATAATGGTTCCATATTTGACTTAAAAATAATAAAGATATAAAATTAATATTTAAAAAAATGAGTATATTTAATATCAGTATCAATAATTTAAATAAATTATTAAGCCAAACACATGGAAAATTATCACACTACATCAAACACACAAATAAAGAAAATAATCATAATATTTATCAATATATATCCTAAAATACTTTAATATCAAATTAACTAGGTAAAATAGCATTTTAATTAATTAAATAACGTATTATAAAATTTGGGGTGTTACAGGTTACAAGAAAGTGTTTAAGGGTTTTTCTGAAAAACTCTCATAAGAGAATGTTACAAAGTATGCTCTCAGATTATCAGTAATATTTAATTATGAAAGTGATAGAACAATGTTTCTTAAGTTGTTGTGTATTTCTGCAGTTCATATTCTCATGTCATTTGCAGTGAAGATCACTAGTCTTTATATAACTTCAAAGCAATTAGGGTTTTTGACCATTGCTGGGATTGCATGAATCTGCACGTAAAATGAATTGTATCAATATTCAGAGATCAACAATTAAAACATGTTCGTATATCTCTTGATAAAAGCGGTAGGAATATAAGAGGGTGTCATTGCATTCCTTCAATCAGAGGATAAGTCCAACTTTGATGAGTAGAGAATGTTGAGATGTTTGACTTCTTCAATGTTTTGGCCTCATAAGATTAACTCTAGATAGTTGTTTTTAATACAGACTTGACCTAAAGTGTTAACTAGACGATCAACTGATTAACCAGAATAATTAGAAGCATAATTGTTAAAGTGAGTTTGCATTAGTCAGATTCAATAAAGGTGCCTTGAAAGTGAGTTGATTAGAAAGTAACATAGGCACGTTGATAGCCTATTTGTCAGAATGAGACAGGAGATTGATTTTTTAGAGTCACAATGCATTTGCCTTGATTTGTTAATTCTCTTTTTTGTTCATTAAAGGATGCAACGTAGAGCCTTTACGCTATTATAAGAGAGAGTATGCACATTTAAACGCCTTCATTAAAACATAAATTGTTCTCATAAAATAATTTTGTTATCATCGAAATAATTAAGGGTTATTGTTCTTCATACCAACTTGGTTCTAACCCTTTTTATTTATACTTTTTTTGCATGACATGTTTTTTCTAGTGTTTGGTACAATTTAACATGTTTTGTGTGGTGGTAATTGATGGTACATACCTTGTGTATGCAACAAAGGAGTTATTGCAGATTCAAAAAGCTTTTTCTATCCAAAATGTAACAAGCACATCAAGACTATATTGTCAAGGTGTCTAACAGAATATTCTTTTTATGATGTGTATTTATTATTGAATGTTGATGTTTAGTTATTTTGTTATTTAAATTCATTACTTATTTTATTAATTTCTTTAAGGTACCGTTTCAAAGTTAGAGTATTGATGACACTGATTCTACTATATTTGTTATATTTGACTATGATGGTCTTTCATTGACAATCAAGTCATGTCTAAACTAGCTTGATGAAATGGATCGAGTGAGTATTTTTTCTAATAAACTTAGTATCTCATTCTTGTATTATCATATGTAATGTTTATGTTTATGATCTAATTATTTTTTTAATACCATAGTGCCAATGTCAATATTAGGATTGTGAATAACACATTGTTCCTAAAGTCATTGGAGATTTTGTGAATTTTTTTTTGCAGTTTCAGATAGATGTAAAGAATGATGTAAATTCAAATTTTGAACAATCATTTCGTGTCAAAAAAATTTGTGCTTAAATTGATGTTATCAATAAATTCAAATCTATTGGGGTGGGGTGATTTATGTTCTCTTAACTTTTAGGCTTATTTGCAGTTTTAGTCTCCCTATTTATATTGATTCACGAAATTGGTCCCCCTATTTTAAAAGTCGACAGTTTTGGTTCCCCTCAGATTTTTAAACTAAAAAATGACGATTTGATATATTTTAAATGAGGTGACATACAATTCTATAATATAAAACCATCTAGATCCATTAATTATTCAGATGTCCTTAATTAAATTAAAAATACGAAAAAATTTCGAAGTTGAAAGTTAAGTTTTTACGACGGTTAATTCCATTTTCATGGGTGTTAATCACTCTACATCATCGTATCATATGTCATGTTATTCAAAACATCCCACGTCATCATTTTTTAGCTAAAAAATCTGAGGGAGGGACCAAAACTGTTGACTTTTAAAATAGGGGGACCAATTTCGTGAATCAGTATAAATAGGGGGACTAAAACTGCAATTAAGGCTAACTTTTATAATTTGTTTTGTCATCCTAAACAAGTATTTTTTTTCCATTTATTCTGAAATTAAGGTGTATTAGGTTGTTGCTAATGTTGAGGATAATTTAGATGTTAGTGTAGTAAAGGATTTGATGTCCAAGTTTGAAGAAATAGTTGTTGAGGACAAATATGAAGACACTAATTCAGTTTCTAATCCTGTTACGACTTATTATGCTGAATGTAGTCCCCTTAAAAAAGCTTTCATGGAAGCTAGTCATGACAATGACGAAGCCAACTTCAAAATTGTAAAAACTTCAAAATTAAGAAGGATTAGGAAACATCCTTTATGTTTTTTTTTCTCTTAGTTTGTTTTTTAATTTACTGTTGGTTTGGTATTAAACTTTTGGGGAACTTTGTTTTGGCTAAATCTTATCAATTTTGCACTCGTAAATATGTACATTGCAATTGTTTGCATTTGCAATGATGGACTCTTGTATGTTTTGTTTGTTTCCTTTCAATTGTATATGTACCTTATAGAGTTGGAATCTATCCAGACGATACTTAGTTATTTTCGGATATTTTCAATGGTTACAATTAAAATTTGAAATTGGTTATAAAATGTTACAATGTAATATACATTCTTTAATCTTTAGACTATAACCAATAGAATAAAGATTATTTGCCACATATCTTTACTATTCAAAATTATTATTGAATTTAAAGTGTCATGTATTTCATATCACCTCCAATTTATGTTGAGTAATAGTAATGAATTTAACGATTCAATCACTTGTCTTTTAATTACTTCCATACTCGTTCTTTTATTTAATATATAGTGAAGATAAATATTGCTAAAACAATGTATATGTATTATATTACTATAAAATAATTATTTAGCTAAATTGTTGTGCATAATTTTTCTCACTAAAAATTTGTCTCGGTGCTGTCTAAAAAACTACATATATATGAAACTCCATTTAAATTTTTGGTATATGTGAAAGGCCATATTTTATACTTCTGTTGGCAACAATATGAAATAACATATTTAATGTGAATTTTAAAAGGTCAGAATTTGTGTAACTTCTATTCTTGGAAACAGTTAATATATAGTTTAAACAATTATGATATACTTTAAACATTAAAGCAAAGACACTACCACACACCTATGCATATCAACTATCCAAAACATCAAGTTCAGGTATCATTTTTTCCCCATTGTACAGGAATTTATTTGATTCATTTTTTTCAATTATACTAAAAAAGTTTTTTAGTTTATTCATTCTTTCTAAATTTTTTTGCCACATGCTTTTAATCATTTTTGCACTAATATTATATATGCAAACTTGATAATGTGCTTAAAAGATTCCAATACCTTATTAATCCCGTCTATCAAATACCATTAGGTTACTAACCCCATCTATTCAACACACCACAAACATCTTCTAGAATAGGACATTCTAACAGCTCTTTCTTAGCTACCAACTAGGGCCGACCCCACATATGTTGTGCCCTAAACTAAAATCCGAGATGTAGGCCTTTCTATAAGTAAAAGTAAATTTTTATTGAAAATTGTACCAAATATTTCTATTAAAGTTGTTTTATTTTTATTATGAAATTTATAAAAAGTTAAACATTATCAAGTTGCATCAAGTATGAGATGTTATAGTTAATTTCATAATTGTGCACTCTTATCGGTGAGAATTTTTTACTGGTAAACATTATCAAGCTCATCAAGTATGACTTTTTTTAGAAATAGAAGTGGTCTTCCAATTTATAGATTTAGATAATTTTTCTCTATCACGGTAATGATATGGTCTTGTTGCTAGTTAAATTTTAATCTTGCTTTTTTCACTATCTTTTATCCGTCTAGGTTTTTTTGATAAGGTTATTAATAAAGCAGTTATCCAAATTTTTTGTTGTTCTCTAAGGTTTTGGTCTGTTCTCTCCCAATTTTTTATTCTTCTTTAACTATCCTTCATCAATTGATTTGTTGGCAAACTTTATCTCACTATTTCTTACTTATTAAAACTTCAACTTTTTTAATTATTAACCAAAAATTTTATATTTTATTTTTTGACAAACAAATTTATTTCTAAGTATTTTTTAAATACATTGTATATCAAATTTTGTGGAAACGATGTTTTTATATACTCTTTATTTTTAACAAAATACACCTTCATAATTGAATTTTCAATAATATGTAAGTGACCGAAGATAAAATTTTATTGTTAAACCATCTTTATTTTTTTTAAAAAGAAAAAGTTAATTAATGATGATCATTACACGAAGTGGTCATAACTTAATCCCATTGGAATACATATAGGTATCATCTCAAAGTCTAAACATTTTTTATCCTTTATTATTTTCCTAAGAAGTTTGGATACTAATGAGATTTCTCCTTTTTTTTTTAATACGAGACAGTTACATACAAAAAAAAATTGTTTACAACAATTAACCGTCAACAGATACCACCAGGTCCTCCAAATTGAAGAGCATGACCAATTGGGCTAGGGAAATCGTCATTATAACGAATTTGATAGCAATTCTTAGGGGCATCATTGAATTTGTCTACCAAATATTCAGGAGGTCCATAAAATTGTCTAGATGAATTCTGAAATGCAACATTCCTAAAATAACAAGTATGGACGAAATTGTCATCTGGAAAATGCCCTGATCCCATTGAAGGACTAGGAGAACCGACAGGAGTTGATGTTTGGCCACCTAATCCTACTTCACCACCTGTCGCCAAGTTGGAGAATAAGGATGCTGAAAAATAACCAATATTTTTGTTTACCACAGTTAACCAATTTTTGGTTTTTGCGTCCTGATTACATAAATAAAACATTTTGTAAATATATATAGTATATAGTCCTGTATTTCTTCAAGCATGTTTGAGCTATTGACAAAATTCTATAACTTGTAAACTATATTTTTTCACATTATATAATCTGTACATATTATAAATTTAAATTTTGCATAAAGAGGTGACCTGAAAAAGAGATATTGGCAACTCAGCCATCACTCCGCCATAAGTAGATATTGGTACTATACGTGAACCAAGGTAATATGAATGGTCGGTCTGAACAAAACCACTGCATAGTATATTGTAGCATCCAGTCTTGAAATTATCCTTCTGTAATATTTTAACATCATGTTATATTTTAAAGAAATTGAAATTGTGTTTCTAACCTCATGTTTTAAAGAAATAAAACTATGCTTTTCAATTTAGTTACGTCAAACGTAAATTAAAACACAGAAAAATTGAAACAATTTGTTATTTTAGTTAGAACAACTTTTATGAAGTATTTCTTTTATTGTAATACATGTATGTAAAGATTAAAAATAATAAACCTTTACTTACTGTCCAATATGAGTATAAATGAGTTGCATCATTATTGTATAATTGAGGAGATACCTGACATCATGTATGAAGTTGGTTAGGAAGTATTTTCTAAACTATCAAATTTATTTAAATTATATATATATATATATATATATATATATATATATAATTTTAAGATAAAAGAAGATTTTCTTAATAAGATATATTAAAACTCACATGCCATCCAACAAGGATTTTATTAGTGCTATCTCCCTGGCCATTTATAACATATATATGACTTGAACTTGACTGGCCCTTAAAAACTTTTGGATTATAAACACTAGTTGTTCCAGTAACTCCAAAGTAAGGAGCACCCCATTTTATAAGAGACATATGAGTAGACTACAAAATCAATACGTTGACATATTAGTTGAATATTGAATCTTTATATACGCGATATTTATACAAATAAACAAATAAGTTTATGATTAGATTGTATTGGAGAAAACATACATGTCTACGATAATTAGTTTGAGCTAGAATATGATCATTGAATAAAGATATGCCTCCTATGAGATCATCTTTGGTTACTCTCCGAATAGGGACAGTTCCTTTTGGACACGTAACTTTCTCAATCTCAAAATTGGATTTGGTTGGTGAAATATGGATATTTGTTTCACTAATGTTTCTTTCACTACTTGGTTTAAGCTACAACAAAAGAAATAAAAATGTACATTAAAAGAAACAAAGTATGAGTAGTAAAAGAAAAATAATTCCAAACTATATCCCAATAAAATATTTTACCTGCAATTTATGATTCTTTAGCAAAGGATGATCAAAAGCTGGTTGTTTCTTAATATTAACACAATCAACTATGTACCCTGACTTTGTCTATAAAAAACACCAAAATAAAACAAAAACAAAATTATTAAATAAGGAGATCAAATTAAACTATTAATAATTGATTTGTGTTTAATTAATACATGAATACTCTTCATAGGTGACTTGTTAATTAGCATTAGTTTTCTCTCCAACTCAAAATCTTCTTTCAACATACTATGCATGCCATCAACCATGTGACCAATACTACTAGTCACTAAACAAAGAACAATATAATATTCATTTTCACAACTCTTATTTTGATGATGAGTCTTAATTAGTTTAGTATATTGCCTATTTATGTATCGACGCTCCAGATTAAATAAAATGAAACAATAATTTAATTAATACATTTGACTGAATTTAATACATTTGACTGAATTAATACATTTGACTGAATTTAATACCTATACACTATCAAAAATTGGGTCTTTAGACATGCTATATTAACCCACATTGACTTTGACTATAAAAAAAAAACCAAAATAGATATGGCGAACATGTTGCTAAACGCACATATTTTTCACTTTTATAATTCATTTTATCTCTTTTTCGCTAAGACAATCCACAAGAAAGAGGAGTGGGGGTTTGAATTTTGTTAACCATTTATAAAAATCAAATTCGTTTGCTACACAAAAAGATGTGTTTTTTTTTAATCCAAACATTCAACTTATGACTGTAAATTATTTTTGAGTAAAATAAAGTTGAATAATTAAGAACTTAAATAAAATAATAACATTGAGAAAGAGAAGAGACACAAATATTTTTATACTAGTTCACAACAACTTTTGCTACATCAAGTCCTCTTCTTATAAAGAAATTTTGTCTCAGTACAGTCGATGACTTAATCCACTAAGAAATCAATAGCATATAAGTAGGCCACAACTTCTATGTATTACCCGTGTAATTAGCATAACAAAGTTACATTTTTGTAGCCCACAACTTATCACTAGTAGGATTACGTTAATATTTTTATACACACTCAATCATCAAACAATCTTTTTATTTGTTTTATTTACTTTATGCATGATTTGTTCAGTAGCTTTAACACAAACACACCATACTTAACATTCTTTGGAGTGGTTAAAGAACCCCATAGCCGAGGGACAAAGTTTCTTTTTCAGAGTAATCGTTTGAAGAAAAGAGAATCATTGTCAAGAGAAGTTAGTCGTTTCCTCGACTAATTCTTAATCCCAACAACAAATACGATAATTATACATTACTCAAGTCACTACAACAATTTTGTGTCACATTAAATCATATTAGTTTAGGAAAAATAAAAAAATTATCATCAATATTTTTATAAACAATATAATAATTTTCAAGATTTAATTTGACAAGACAAATATTTTTAAGCGATTATCAAATTACGAAAATGGTTGATTGAGATATTACATCTTGTGAACCATGATATTAAGACGTCTAAATTTTAACAACTTGGTGACCTTAAAACTCCAAATAATAAAACTTAAATTTCATAAGAGGTAGTTGAGATGTTACATTTTTTTAACTCTAGTTTAAAGACGGTTGAATTGTAAACACCCGATGAACTTAAGACTTAAAATTCATTCAAACTATAAATAAATTAGCTTTTGAAAATAAAATTTGAGAGGGATCTGTTTACATTTTTCAATCTTTTGGTGTTGCCTCAATCTCGGGAGCATTTAAAACAAAATTGAAGTTGAATATGCAAAATAGTACAATGGTGCAACAAGTGGGAATATGTCAGGTCACAGTTTCTCTATACTATTTGATTTTTTTTTCCATATATTTCGAATATGGAGATGAATTACATGATTGGTAATTTTTAAAAAAATACTATTAATCATATATCTACATTTTAAAATCTATATACATATAATTGAAAAAGTTTAATGATATTATATTTTTATAAAATAGATGTTACGAGGGATTTTGTTGAAATGGGACAAGAGAGTCTATAAAAAGAATGGTGTTATTACTAAATTTAAGATTATTGAGTAGAAGGTTTATAGGTCAACATTTTTATATTGTATTAAATCTGTAATTTTATAGTTTATAATATGTAATTAAAAAATATCATTTTCTTTATGTAGTATAAAGGTTGAATATGCACTATTAGATATTGTACTAAGTTTCAAAATTTTGTTGTCATGGTAAAACCCAATAACAAAATGTAATGAATTCTACTAAGTTTTTAGTCAACTTTGAAATTTAGGAGGCTGATGAGTTCAAAATCAAGTAAGTTTTAAAACAAGTTTATTAAAAAAATGAGTTTTTAAAAATGTCCTATTTACTAAATATTTTTAACTCTGTTTATTCATTATTGATTACAATTTTATTTTTCATTCAATAGAAAATCGAATAATATCGGTCACTTACTAAACCAATGAGTCGGATGCTTCTCATTTGAGTTTTGAAGAATTTTTTAAAAATTTGTCTATAGAGGAACGTATAAACAGTCAAAATATAAAACTTCAGATATAATTTACATGTCATATTCTATATATTAAATGTATTTTTAATTATTAACTTTGTGAATAATGCTTTTTGAAGAGTGAAAAACATAACAAGGGGGTTTTAATTGTGTAATCTTTTTAACACAAAAAATTCTTTAAAAAAAATATGCTAATAAGATAAGATAAGATAAAGCAATAGAAAAATAAAGAGATAAAGAAGAATAACATAAAATAGAATATTTATCCAAGTTAATCGCCACAAGATTGCTACTTCTAGTTGTGTAATATTTTAATTTTATAATAAACTATTTTATTAATTAAATAAGATTTTAAAGAATTAATTTAGTGTTAAAATTATTTTAGAATATAT
>JBBPBQ010000003.1:15607210-15670557 GCA_037974755.1 Cicer yamashitae
TATTCTATTTTGAAAAATATTTGTTTGGAAATATTAATAATATTTTGAAAATAAAGTTGTATTCAAAGAAGTGTTAAAAATTAGTTTTTACAATTATTGATTTTGTTTTGAAAAAATAAAAGAGAAAGGATAAAATTTGTTTTATAGGTTAGACCGATACTTAAGAGTAAAACATTATTAAATAATTTAAAAATAAAAGTAAGTTATTGTAGCAAACAGAGATAGGGATAGAATACACAGAGTGCACATGTTCTCATAGAGAAAAAGAAGTAATTTATCTTTTATTTTTAATTATTAACTAGAAATATTTATCTTTTATATTTGAACAAACAAGTAATTTTCTATGAATTTTTTTGAAATTGTTTGCATAATCGATTATTGTGGGATTGCTCTTTTTATATACTTCTTTTTATTTACAATGTACACTTTCACCATTGAATTCCCAATAATATGTAAGTGAGAGAAGATAAAATTTTATTGTGAAACCATCTCTATGTTTTGAAAAAAGAAATTTTTTATCAATGATGATCATTACAATAAGTGCTCAAAACTTTGGAATACATATAGGTTTCATCTCAAAGTCTAAACATTTTTTTATCCTTTACTATTTTACTTTGAAGTTAGTAAAGTAATGGGATTTCTCCTTTTTATTTTTTTTATTTTATTTTTTTAATTTAAGGCATAACAAATATTACATTAACAAACCATGCAAAGGGAAATTAAATATTTTTTAAAAAGCCAAATTATTGAAATATGTAATTCTTGAAAAGGATCGTAATATTATTTTAATAATTACAATACTACGTACAACAAAAACTGTTAGAACCAAGTTGGTTTGAAGAACTATGACCCTTATTTGTTTTGATTATAAAAAAATCAGTTTGTTGGAACAATTAAATGCACTAACATTTTGATTAAGTGTGTAGGTCTCAGATCAAGTAAATTATATAGATTCTTATGCCATATCCTCTGATAACTGGTTGAAGACAAATGAACAACAAGATTTCGCTTCACTCTGTTTTTCGGAGTTTGATGTAAGCGCTCTGACATACGCCTCTAGTGGAGCAACGCTCTGTGTTGGCTGACCCCGATAATGTAAGCAATGATATGTTTTGTTTCAGGTGTGTCTGTTGAACACAACTATGCTATGTTCGTCTACCTCTGATAAGCTTGAGAAGTAAGTGATCCTCTGTCTTTGATAATCGTATCATCACTTCAAACAATTGATCATCTGACTCTGATTTATGTTGTATGCTTTGAAAGAAGTCAACACTCTAATGAAAGTCAATGCTCCAAAGAAGACAAAACATTTGAGCATCCTTTGATGAACATCCTGAATCTGCTACTTGTCTGAAGATCTTAAGACATGCCGTGATCATCGCATCCTCTTATTCCTAACCGTTTTACCAATATACGTTGAATCAATTATAAGGATCTGTTTTGGAAAGTTTCTATGAGAAATCAATCTCAAAAGATACTATAAGAAACTTCATGAATCATGCTGATTTCTTGCAATCAGGACAATGACCATAAACTCTATTCGATCTCTATAAAAGGATGTGCATTCCTCATTGGAAAGAAAATACACAAACAAGCTATAAGCACATCTGCATTATTGCTCTTAATCATTCTTTTTCACTTTAGTGCTGAGAAAAGTTTCTAAAAGAATAAATTTGTAAACACCCTCCTCGAGAGTTATTTCAGAAAAATCTAAACCTTTTATTTTGTCACCTAGCCCAGTAGTGGTTGCCTTCCTCAAGAGCTTGGATGTACTAAACTAGAATGTTTAGAAGACTTAAATACAACCAGTTTGTGATGACTCTTAATCATAAAAAACCAAATCCGGAAAAAAAAAAAGAAGATAAGGACTAAATCGTTAACTGAAATTAAGTTAACGGACCACGGGTGATATTTAGCCTATTAAAATCAATTCGGAAACTTTTTGTTCAATTTTAGCACTCAAATATAATTCAATAGTAAAACACAATCCTTGAGTTCGACAGTCGGTACTACCGTTTTAATTATTACTTGCAACGATTTAGTACACTTGCTGAAACGCGATCAGTGTGACTAGTAGGTGCTTTGTGAAATTGTTATTTTGTGGTGAACTAGTGGATTAAATCCTTTAGGTTGTAGGAACTAAACATAACTACTGTGTTTGTGGTAAACCATAATTAATCGTATGTGTTTTTCTTTACTATAGATGAGTTAGTTTAAAAAGTTTTTATCAGATTTAATCAAAATTTGAAGAAGATTTAATTAAGATTTGATTAAGATTTGATCAAAATTTGAAGAAGATTTAATCAAGATTTATCTATAACAAAATATGAACAGAATAAATTTGAAGAATTTACAAACGCAGTCTGAAAAAAATAAAACATAATCAATTTGAAGAGTTTACAAGCTCAATCTAAACAAACTACAAATATAATCAATTTAAAGAATTTACAAACTGAATGTGGACAAATATACAATTCAGAATTAAACATGGACAAAATTGAAGCCCAAATTTTCACTATAAATAGACACTCAAGGTTGAAGAAGAAAATCATCGACAAGAAGAAATGAGTAGAAGAACTCAAGCTCAAGGTTCCTAATTTATCTGAGAGTTCAAAGAGAGAAACACTTGTTCAGGTTAGAAATATTTTCTGAGTGTTCTTTTCTTAGAGTGCGAGAGTTATTATTATTATCAGCTTTGTTAGAAGAAACTACTCATGTTCTAATATTTTGTTTCCAACCCAATATAGTTTAGTTACTTCTTCAATTTGGGGTTGCCAGGTTGTTAGGAGAAGACTTGGCTTGTAGGGTCAAGGTGGTTAGTTCCTCAAAAGTCTGGGGTTGTCAGGCTTTTTGGAAAGACTGGCTTGGAGAATCAAGTGCTTTGTAATTCAAGGTATTTGAATTAGTGGATTAAAGCCTTTTGAATGAGGAGTCTGGATGTAGCCAAGTTAGTGGTGAACCAGGATAAATCTACGTGTCAAATTATTTATGCTTTCATTGTTTGCTGCTTCTGAATCCGATTGCTTTTACTCCAAGTAAGTCACCAAAACGAAACTAGTTTTTTAATTATTTATAAATCATCAAAAAGTTGTCAACTTTGGCAAACACAATTCAATCCCCTTTCTCGTGTTTGCACCTTCACCCATTGATTTGCATCCATCTCAAAATTTGGCACAAATGTTTTCTAATGAGACCAAACATATACAATTGGCAATAATGGCTTTAGATGATTATCGTGAAACTTCAACTTTTAATAATGATTTTGATGACAATAATCAAAATATGGATTTATGATTGTTAAGAAGTCTAGTTTGTTGTTTGTAACCCCTAAAGAATTTATGATTTTTTTGTTTATCCTTAGTCAATCTATGATTTTCTTATTTATGATAAGATACTCTTCGTTTTATTTTATTTACTACGGTTTACTATTGCATTGTGTTTACTGTGCTCGTTTTTGTTATTGTGTTCATTTTGTGTTAGGCATAGTTATGAACTGTTCCTCACTAGTTTTGATTAAATTGATACATATTGACATCTTTGAAAATCTTATCTGTTTAGCTATTTGCATCAGTCTAACTTGATTTTCATCAATGTTTGCAATGTAAATGTGTTTGGAGTCTCAATCTTGTGAACAAAATGGAATCATCATATGAGGATATTCAATGCAAAATAATGAAAGAGAATAAAAAAAAGGACGGAGGCTCTCAATCTGACTTATCTCTCTCAATCCCTTCACAAATTTTCTTCTACCATTTCAAAATTCTCACCGGTTAGTAATAATCTCTCAATCTCACATTATACTTTTATTATTAATTCTCTCCATCACATCATAACTGATATTTGTTCCAAATTATTTAGACTGAATTCCATTCAAAATAATTGTCAATCATTTCATCTATAGAAAATTCATAGTAGCAAATACAAGCTAACAAATGTCTTATGATGTGATTAGATCAACGTTGGCAATAAGACTAACGTGTAATATCCTATATAATTGCTTTCTAAAAGAATATAGAAATGATCATATGCTTATTATGGTATTTGCAACAACAAAACCCGATCATAAAGAAGAAAACCCGATTTCAATGGCCACTTTAAAAGTAGATAATTTCTTACATTATACTGTTTGATGTCATGAATGAAAACTTGAAGACTCGTAACATTTTGTTTAACTCAATCATCAAAGCTTTACCCTGTTAAGAGTAAAAAGATTAACAATGTAACATATTTCTTACTCTTATTCTTTGCTAATTTTTATTTATTTACATGGATAATAAATTATTGTAGCGTTTCACGAATGATCGCTTGAAACTTATACTACCTAGAGATCTTGATGCAGCCAAAATGAAGCACCTGCGAAGACATGGCTTACCACCAAGAGTCCAAAAAATAGTTGAATAATGTTTCTACCTTTGTAATGTGACATTTTGAAAGTTTTTTATAGCCTAGATTAGTTTTTTTTTGCATGTTTCTAAACTTTGAGTCGTAATTGAGTTTTAATGTTATTATTTGCATATTGATCCTTGCTTGCTCTGCATGTCATAACTTGAACTTTGAATATCGAATTGATGCATATGGCAAGCGTTGGAAAGCTAAAAATTAGAGTTACAACTTCTATTTTGGCGCAAAAGCCCAATTTGGAATTTTACAGGGTCAAAACTGCGATTTACTATACCTGAGTTTGTTTTTTTTTTTTTTTTTTTTTTTTTTTTTTTTTTTTTTTTTTTTTTTTTTTTTTGTAATAATGTTTAGTATCGGGGGATTTATTTTTTGCCCTGGAGCTTTTAGAGCCCAAATTCGAGTACTATATATTTTGGTATTTTTTTTAGAAAGAGTTTGGGGTTCGGTTTTTTCAGACACTTATATACATCTACTTAGAGTTTTCATGTTTTTGGATAAATAGAATATTTTCGATGCCAAGCTAATTTCTCAAATTAATCCACTGTTTTAGAATTTCATGAAGACCTTGAGCTTCATTTCATAATGTTAATTTCACGTTGATGATTCTATTTATTTTTATTCGATTATATTGTTATTCTGATTGGTTAATTCAAATCTCAATAGGATAAATAAATTTAATTTGACATAATTCAATTTCTAAATTAAGTAAATTGTAGTATTCGACGCTTGATCGTTAACTAGAATACTCGATCACTGTGATGCTTAATCTAGACAAAGAAACATAATTCACGTAGGGTTGATTATGCTTCTTTGATCAATTCTATAGTCAAATAGGAATAGAGTCACATTTTAGAAATTGAATCTGTCGATAGAATCTGTGATAGTTTTGTAACTCTTGAATTCGTGGATTAAGCGTTCCAACGTGATTGTAATCTATTTTCTTAATTTTTCCGAATCTAAATTCAAAACCCCCTCTTTGTTTAATTTATTTGATTCTAAATTTGGTTAATACTGTCGAAGTCCTTACGAGACAACTCGAGTTATTTCCCTAAGCTACATTTTTATTACTCGTATTTGACCCGTAAGCGATAGCGAATCAAAAGCTCCACCATCTACCCAGGTGACAACACCACCAACAATGGCGATAGAACCACCACCTTCTCCGATGACAACACCACCAACTACAATGCAAGCAACAAAAAGATTTACTTAACTGCCTGTAGATTTGATGAATCAAGTAAAAGGTGGATCAAAAGGAATATAGATGGATGATTGGCGCTCTTCTTTACTTAACTGCATGTAGACATGATATTTTTGTTTAGTGTGTGCGTGCAAGATTTCAGTCTAAGCCTAATGAATTTCATTTAACTGTTGTTAAAAGGATATTTAGATATCTGAAAGGTATTGCTTATCCTTTTCAATGTTATAAACCATCATCTGATTATAGGTTAGTACGTTTCTATGATGCTGCCTATGCTGGAGATAAATTATAAAGGCACAACTGATCTTGGGCTATGTTATAAGTCATCATTTGGTTATAGGTTAGTAGGTTTCTGTGATGCTAACTACGCTAGATATATACTATAAAGGAAAAGCACCAATGGATTCCTTGGTAAAAATATGATCTACTGGTCAAGCAAAAGACAAGGAACCATGGTCCTTTCTATAATTGAAGCATAATATATTTCAAAGCCAACTGTAACGCCCACCTGTTGTGGATGAAAGATCAACTAGAAGACTTCAAAATTAACGAGAGTAACATTCTTGTCTTCTGTGATAATACTTTTGAAATATGTTTAACCAATTATCCTATTTTACATTCAAGGGAAAATCATATAAAGATTAAA
This sequence comes from Cicer yamashitae, assembly GCA_037974755.1. Lineage (NCBI taxonomy): Eukaryota > Viridiplantae > Streptophyta > Magnoliopsida > Fabales > Fabaceae > Cicer > Cicer yamashitae. The sequence continues at coordinate 15,613,459 of JBBPBQ010000003.1, forward strand.
CACCACTTCATAAGAGACTATGTCAAGAAGGATATTTTAGATATTAAATAGGTTGACAATGATCATAACTGGGAAAACATATTTACAAAACCCCTTGTTGAAGACATATTTAACTTTATAAATAAAAAACTAAAATATTCAATTTATAAATGAGTGATGCTAGAATCCTTGTATGCCACTGCCTCTAGTAAAATAGACTTATTTGATACATATGTACGTTATGCCACTGATAAATTGAATTTTGCCTCTGTCTCTAATCGCTTAAAATTCAATTTATCTAGGATATGGTTAATTTTTCTTGAAAATTATGTGAGGTCAATGATTTTCTAACACGTGTTGCCTTTATGTATTAACACGTACACGATAGTTATTGTTTTTTGTTGTTAGAAACTCAAACATTTTATCAAAAACACACACTCAAGCCACTCACTACATTCACGTATTTTCCCACACTTTTGATATTCGTTTTCAAACCTTATAACCTCACTGAAACTCTCGTGAATTATCTTAGCGCTTTGAGTTATGTATCTTCTTATGCCCTCGGTAACATTTCTTCTGCACCCACAATGGCATGTAATATGGATCAACTTGATACTCTCAATGAACTTCAAATTGATTTCGCGAATCTCGCTAAAAACGGGTTCAACTTCAATGAAGATTTTGCTAGTATTGGAATGAACTAAGTACTTTAACCTAGAATAATCATATGCTCTAGATGTTCTACCACTAAAGATTCTAGAAGAAGATCATTAGAAGGAGAAGGGGCAACCCAAGATAAGTCTAATGAAGTGGATGTTAGGAGCTTTCTGGACCGATTTCTCTTGGCTTTCTAAAGTTGTACCATCCATAAGTAAATGATTTGAATTGTTTGTTAGAGTTCTGGGAAGTCAACTGCAATTCATGACCCCTGTGATCCTCTATCTAGTTTGTGAAAAAGGATAAGACTTTGTTCCACTGGATTGAAATGTCATTAGGATCCATACTTTTAGCTTTTTGATTTCGGGTGTGAGATTTTGGTAGTAAGGGAGGTAATGAAGGTCTAGTGGTAAGGGAAGCCAGATGGAATAGACTATAGCGGACGATTGTTATAGGGATGAGGAGGTAGCAGAGTTAGAGGGGGAGGGAGGGAGGGATGGGAAATTCAGAGGAGACTTTTGATTATGTTTGCAACATCTATTGCAACATGCACTACTTCGAGGGGAGCGGGATGTGGAGAAGGCGAAGAGGTGGGTTTAGGCTTTGTAGTAGAGAAAGGAGAAAATGGTGGTAAATTAGTGGAGGGGGTATGTGTTTGCGGGAACGTACGAGGCTTGTGAAGGAAATGATGGGTTTAGTATCCGAGTGAAGCAGAGTGCTCAATTAACGTAGCTTCAAACATATGATTTGAGATATTTGAGTCATAAGTGGGAGGGTGAACGGTGCACTGTTAGAGGAAAGGAAAACATTGTTGGTTGGTTGCGGAGAAAGAAAAAGGGGTTACCTTATGTATAAACTTACCTTATGTTTAAAGTTACCTTATATTACGGGAAGAGGAATATAGTGCTTAGAGTCTAAACTTACCTTATGTTTCTTCCTCCGAAGAGGGATTGTCGTGTCTTCATCAACGATGGTTGTGTATTCCCCATCCTTTTGAATGCTTAGAGACGAAGCTACTATTTTCTATTTCTTTGCAAAAACATGTTTAGCATGAGGCAAAGGCAAGTAAACTGGGGCCACAATTTGGCCACGTTGACACATTCTCAAATATTCTAGAACGACTTCTTTGTCGTCTCGCCATGAATACGGGAGTGTTAAAGTCATCAACCTCTGAATGAGCAATCACAAATCCACTTGCTTGACCTGTTGTTCTTCTAACGTCACCATTGGGTCAAATACAGTGCTTGGGGGACACCAGCCTCATCTTCATAATGTTAGAGATATTTAATGTGGGAGTAGACGATGATACCAAGTGTTCCTCTTGAACATAATTTCCAACTTTCTGTAGTGCCTGAATTAGGGACGTATGCATGAGTACAACAATTATCAATCTAAGGTACGAAATAGTCTTGATTGTGCTTATTCACGAGTTAATGATGCAGGACCACATGTGCTCCAAGATGATGCTGGGAAGGTTCATGTTAATTCTTCGAGGGATGTTCCACATTAGACCTTTGATGTATTTGGTAACATGGTCCACCGGCCTACCCTTGAGTACCACACACCTAATAAGGATTTTGAAGAGAACGCGATACTTAGGTTTAAGATGAATAAACTTGGAATTCACCTTTGGGTCTTCAAAGAGTTCCTTATTGATTTTGAAGGTGCCAACCCTTGATTCATACCCATTTTCAAGTATCATCCCTGCGTTTGGGCATCTTGTGATGGCAGCAATGGATTGTTGGTTTATCTTGATAAGGAGACCCAACACAGTGCTTGAAACCTCGTCGTCGATGTTTGCAACAACAAACCTCCAAAACCCTTTTACCAGGACGTCCAAAGCAACGTCTTACCCTAGGTTAAAGTACTCAAACCATCCTACCGCAACGAGGTCATCGATGAAGTTGAAATCATTCTCAGCTAGGTTTGTGAGATCAACTTTCAATTCATGGAGAATCTCAAGTTGATCTAGGTTGCATTGAAGTGTTGGAATATAGGAAGCATTGCCCTTTGAAGGGATTGCGGAAGAGCTTGACGCCTTTGAAACAAGAGAATTTTAGGTAGATGAGGAAGTTAAATAGTTTGCAAAGAACGGAAGTGTACACTACAACAATTGTGGTCTCTAGCAACACTTTTTTAAGCAACGTGTATAAAGTGTTGCTTAAAAGTGGATAAGACAACATTTTATGGCGGTGGCCATCATTGTTCTTGCAACACTGTATAAATGTTCCCTAAAATATTTATGATAACAATTTTGAAACGTCTCTGTGGTAGTTTTTTGGCAATATATGACAATTGTCCCCTTAAGTATTTCTAGGAACATTTTTCAATTGTTACCTTTCTTCGAACAAAAAACTACATTTTTAAAATATTGCTTAAAAAATTTAAAATTGATGAGATTTTTTACTGGATGAATTCTTTCAAATACATTTTTAAATATTAATTTTTTTTATCAAAATTTAAAAGAAAAATTTATTATAATGCAACGCCCAAGCTAAAATTATAAAAAAAACCCTTACATATTTGAGTATAAACTATTTTAAGAAAAGTCATTTATTAAATACACAAGCTTGACAAAAACAAAACGTAAAAGAAAACCCTGCTAGCAAAAACAATCCTGCTCTCTCTCGTAACTTAGCCGTCGTCACTCTCACATCGCCGCCTTCTCTCGAGCTCTCTCGCCGTGCTGTCTTGTTTGCTGTTTCACTGAGTCTTTCTTGCAACAACAAACCAAAGAACCGACGATAAGTTGCGCGACTGACTTTTTAATCCCATAGCCCATCGTTTTAGTCGACAATTGCTCCGCCGCGTGGAATCCTACACGTCCCTCCCGCTGCGTCCAAACCGCTGGTATATCTCTTCATCCTTTCATGTCTTCCACTTTCAATCCATATCTTTCTTTTGTGAGTATCTCGATTTTAAGCTGTTAGAATTTATAGATTTCAATTTTTTTCGAATTATGGTTGCCAAGTATGTCTATGAATGTCTAAGAATTGATGTTTGGAGTTTGTTTTGGAGTTTTGTTTGGAGTTTGGATTTTAATTTCGTTCATCATCAGGATTTCAATTTAGATGTTAGTGTTGATTTTTGTTTGGAGTTTTTTTGTTGCATATAAGGTGTTTGGTATTTTGTTGCATATAAGGTGTTTGATATTTTGTTGCATTTAAGGTGTTTGATTTAGGCGCGTTGAAAAATTGTTCCTTATTCCCATAGTTTAGGCAACGTTTATAAATAGTGTGTCCAAAAGTGCGAGAAAAATGTTGCCAAAAGTAATAGGCATCGCTCGTATATGAGATGCATGAAAAATGTTGCCTATTCTCTTTGGCAACATTTTTCGGTGTTTTGACAACATTTTTCAAATGTTGTTGAAAAGCAAAAATGTTGTAGTGGTAGGAGTTTTTAGAGTTGTGAGTGATTGTGAGTAAAAAATAATTAGGAAAGCGATTTAGTTCGAAAGAGAGTACTAGAAGCACGTGTGAGATACCTGTCAGAGTATCACACCTCACAAAAATAAAATGCTACATATTCATGATTAATTGAATTTAGATAAGTTAGAGGCACAAATAAATTCAATGACATTAGAGGTAGAGCAAACATACTTTTAACCAGTCGCTCTGTTTTACCAGATGCAAGGCATATGGAGGATTTAAACATAATTCTTTGACGATCAGTGTCAATAAATTTAATGTCTAAAATACCTTTGTGGACATAATCCCTTATAAAATGATGTTTAATATCTATATGTTTTACTATATAATGTAGAATAGAGTTTTTGGTTAAACATATGGTTGAAGTGTTATCACAAACGATAGGAATGTTACTCTCATAAAATTTGAAATCTTCTAGTACATGCTTGAATTGTAGACAGATCAACAGTGCCTTGTCTTTTGCTTGACCTGGAGATCAAATTGTGAACAAGGAATGCACAATTTCTACTTATGTTTTTCCTTTCTAGCCTATCTCCAACATAGTCAGTGTCATAGAAACCTACTAACATGTACTAAGAGGATTGTTTATAAAACATAACAAGGTTAATATTGCTCTTCAGATATCTAAAGATCCTCTTAACAATTGTTAAGTATGATTCATTAGGGTCAGACTGAAATTTGGCACGCTGTCCCACAAAGTAAACAGAATATTAGGTCTACATGAAGTTAAATAAAGGAGGGAATATTGATGACTCTTCATTATATGGATATTTTTCATTGTTTTTAGTCTTATATTTATCTTCAATCATTAGTTAATTTAAGGATTTATTTGATAAATTTTGTTGATTTTAGTTTTTGGATTTAATGAAATGTTTTTGTTCTTATTTCCTTGATTAAGGAGAGATTTTTCGTAGTTTTGCGTTGTTTCTTTTTTTTAGTGTAGTGTTGAATCTTGGTGAGAAATCAACATGACCTATGTGGAGTATTTCAGCCATATCTGAAGTTTTACATGTCTAATTGGAGTCAAGCAAACTGCAAGTTAAAGCTAGGATCCATAGCTACAATTTTCATGAAGACACCGGAACCGAATTCGGACTTCAAAGAGGAGACAAATGCACTAAACGTCAGAAAGAAGATGTTTTGCACTTGAAGCGCGCCCGAGGCGCATTTCCATAATATTTTCACATCTTGATTTTGTCCAGGTGCGCCTGAAGCGCGCCTGGGGCGCGTGGCGCGCAGCAGAGCACACTTTTCCCACTTTTTAGGGATCGTTTGGACTATTGGGAAGTTTGGAAACTTGTGCTCTAGTAGAGAAACTCAGGGACGGTTGTTTCTAACACCATTGGAGCAGTTTTATCAAGAATCATTCATGAATCATTCTTGTAATTCTTCTCTAATCTCTAACTTTTCTATCTATGTCATGAGTAACTAAACCCTATTTGTTAGGGATGAGTAAAACAAGATGAAACCCTTATTTTCTGATTTGATTTCTAGTTATATGAATGAGTTAATTGAATTATTTTTCTCATCTCTGTGCTTAATGCTTTTTATTGCTTTATCAATTTTAAAATGTTCTACGATTCGTATTTTGAAATTGAAGTGGACTTTACGAATGCTTGAGATGAAAGATTCATGAAGAATAACATGGTTTCAATTGAAAGATTTGAAAGCCAATGTGAGAGGTTATTTGAGCAAGTGGTTGAGTTTGAGAAGATGGAGGAGAAGTTGAAGATTAAAGATGACTTCATTGTTGTGGTAGAAGAAAATAAGCAAGAGGAGAACACGAACGAGTAAAAGAAAAAAGAAGAGATTAATGAAGTTCGAGTTTCAATCTTTGCCTTGTTCATCAATGTCCAATTGAAAAGGAAATGGAAGCAACATCATTTATTTCTCAAGTTCATGGGATTTCTACCATACAAAAAGAAGAAGAAGGATGATGTGTTCTTCCTGTCATATATGCCACCTTAGCAATAGCGGAGGCGTCAAGCTAATGAATTTAAAGAAGCGCTTCATGGGAGGCAACCCATAGGTAGAGGAAACTTTTATTTTTGCAATCTTATTTTTGTTATTTGAATTTGTTTCTTTTTAATTGTGTGTAAACATGCACTATGAGGTAGAATTTGTAACAACTTGAAGTTAGTCTTAAGTTATCTGTTTGGAATTTTGAAATTTAAATTCTATTTCTTAGCTCATATTATTGCCAATTTGATGAGTTTCACTAATGCATGCATTGTTGATTACTCTTTGGTTGTGGAAGTCTCACTTTCCATTTTTAAAAAATAAAAAAATAAATTTTGCAGTGACATGTTTGGCATCATTTAGATAGTTCATACTCTCTCTTATTATCCCAGTTGTGAGCTTTTGGGCTTAAACACTTTAATTCTTTGTTGTGTGATTATCTAGACATGTGTTATCCTTTCAGAACTTGCATTGATTCTGACTTGCATCACTTGTAATTTATGCATACACTAAGGCAATTTTGTTTGGTCGTTTGAGCCTTTCTAACTACCCTATGCAAATTTTATCCTTTGCTAGCCCCTTTGAGCCTTGACCTTTTCTTTTGGTTACTAGCCACATTGCAAGTCAAAGACCTGACTTTAATTACATCACCTTAGTTGGAGTTAGGTAGGAAATTTTTTGTCTCATCTTGGTAAAGTTATAAGTTTGGGGTTGCTCATGGGATATCAACCTTTTAAGTTTGAGGTGGTGGTTCTCAAAAAAAAAATGAAAAAAGAGAAAAAAAAACAAAGAAGAAGAAGAAGAAGAAAAATCAGTTTGTGTACTTTGATAAATAACATCTTCTTGGTTCTTTTGTCAATGTTTGAGAATCTCCACAATGAAAATGTGAAGAAAAAACAAATGGTAGAATAATTTGAACATTTGTACCTAACTCCAAGTAGTAAAGCCTACTATCCCAAATTGTCTTACCCTTACCTAAGCCTCATTACAACCCGAATGTCCTCCAAAAGTGTATGTGTTTGTTGCAATTGTGAAAGCTAACTACAATTTTTTCAAGCCTATGGTAGCATGATCCATGTTCTAGGATTTGAGTGATAAATTCATAACCCTTGCTAAACACTTGAGAGAAATTTTGGTGAAATTGTGTGAAGAGAGAGTTGAACTTGACGAATGAATGCTAGGTGTACAAATGGTGTTGTTTTTTTGTAAGCAACCATGGAGCATGATGAATGTTTTGTAATAGCTAGAACTTTGAGAATTGAATTTGATTTGATTTGAGAAATTGAGTTTAAGTTTGATTTTAACTATACCAAATCTGAATTTAATTGTTGCTTGGGCACAAGCAACATATTAAGTTTGGGGTTGTGATTACTCTTTATCATATGCATATTTTTCATTGTTTTTACGTTCTTATTTTTTTGATTAAGTAGATATTTTTCGTAGTTTAGCGTTGTGTCTTTGTTTTAGTGCAGTGCTGAATCTTGGTGAGAAATCAACATGACCTATGTGGAATATTTTAGCCATATCTGGTGTTTTAGATGTCCAATTGGAGTCAAACCAAATGCAAATGAAATTAAAGATACATAGCTACAACTTTCATGAAGATATTGGAACCAAATTCGAACTCCAAAGAGGCGACAAATGCACTAAACACCAGACAGAAGATACTGTGCGCTTGAAGTGCGAAGCCTGCGCCCGAGGCGCATCTCCACAATATTTTCACATCCTGATTCTTTCTAGGTGCACTTGAAGCGTGCAGCAAAACACGTTTTTCTCACTTTTTAGGGATATTTTTGAATATTGGGATGTTTGGAAACTTGTGCCCTAGCAGAGAAAATCAGAGACGGCTGTTTCTAACACCATTGGAGCAGTTTTATCATGAATCATTCTTGTGATTCTTCTCTAATCTCTATCTTTTCTATCTCTGTCATGAGTAACTAATCCCTATTTGTTAGGGATGAGTGAAACAAGATGAAACCCTTATTTTTTGATTTGATTTCTAGTTATATGAATTAGTTTATTGAATTATTTTTCACATCTCTGTGCTTAATGCTTTTTATTGCTTGATCAACTTTAAAATGTTCTATGATTCGTATTTTGAAACGAAAATGGACTTTACGAATGCTTGAGATGAGAGGTTCATGATACTGTAGTCTAGGGATAGATGCAAGTCATGAAACCAATTAAACTTGTTGCAAAGGCAATAGTTTAAAAAGAGAATTCTTGTACCGTAAAGCTTAATTCTAATATTAAATCCACTAAGGAATTAGGGGTTACTTTAGAATTAAAAGTTCTGTTACTAATTCAATAAAGGAATTTAGTAACGGATCAAATTTGGAACCAATGTTGGATTCGAAGTGAAACTCATCCCTGACATTTTTCTTATTATAAAGGATCAATTCTATTACCATTGTTAATTTTAAATATTATTTCAATCAATTCGAAAACTTTTTGTTCAATTTTAGTAATTAAATACAACTAGATAGTAAAACACAATCCTTGAGTTTGACACTCGGAAATACCGTTTTATTATTACTTGGAACGATTCAGTACAGTTGCTGAAACGCTATCAAATATATTATTCCTCTGTACACATTTTGATCTAAATTTTTACTTGACTCATCCTTATCAAGAGAGCAAATGGGATGCATAGATGTGGACATTGGTTTACAGCCATCCATTTTAATCTTTTTAAGTAGTTCTCGTGTGTATTTGATCTAGTGAATGAGTACATCCTCTAGGTTTTGATGGATTTGAATTCCCAAAAAGAATTTCAATTCTCTCCTCATACTCATCTCAAATTCATTCTGCATTAACTTAGAAAATTCTTGGTAGAGATTGTCGTTAGTAAAACGAAAAATAATATGATCAACATATATCTTGACAATGGAAAGGTCACTCTTAGATGATTTTTCTAAATAAAGTAGTGTCAACCCAAACTTTTTCAAAATAATTTTCTAAATGGAAGTTGCTTAGTTTTTCATACAAGCTCTTGGAGTTTGTTTTAGATCGTATAATGATTTATTTTGTTTGAAGACATGGTCTAGAAATTCATTGTCTTCAAATCCATGAGGTTGTTCGACAAAGACTTCTTCATTTATGTAAACATTTAAGAAAGCATTTTTCACATCCATTTGATATAGAGTGATTTTATTAAATACAACAAACGATAGTATAACTCTGATAGTCTCTAACCTTGTCACAGGGGCGAAAGTTTCAGTGTAGTCAATACCTTCTTGTTGATAATATCATTGGGCTACATATATAGCTTTGTTTTTAACCACTTCACTTTCTCATTAAGTTTGTTTATGAAAACCCACTTGGTTCCAATAGGCTTCTTTTCTTTGGGTTTGGGGACTAGATCCCATATGTCATTCCTTTTAAATTGATTCAGCTCTTCTTCATAGAAATTTTCAAAAAGTCTATTTTCAAATTCATCTTCATGATCATTATGAATCGTTGTTATACAAAAAACCTTTTTCATTTTGCACTTGTTTGCAGAAAGTTGTGAAAACTTTATGTTACTCATCTTTATGTTTTAGGAACTTTACCCACGTCCATGTAGAATAGTCATCAACAATAACGAGTCCATACTTTTTACCACTGACAGAGGCAGTCTTTAAGGGGCCAAATAGATCAATATGTAAAAGTTCAAGTGGTCTAAATGTGGAAACAACGGTTTTAGAAGAAAAAGAAGATTTTGATTGTTTCCTTTTCTTACATATCTCACAAAGAACATTTGATTTATACATAAGATTAGGCAAGCCTCGAACTAATTCAAGTGTTTTTAATTTTGAAATTAACCTCAAGTTGGCATGTCCTAATCTTTTTCGCCATATCAGTTGTTCCTCGTATTCAGACATAAGACACTTGACATCATGTTTGTTTAGATCAGATAAATTTATGTAAGACCGAATACCAGTTTAATCAAATAATAAAAAAGTTATCTACTTAATCAAACACATTTCAACTGCCCCTTATGTTTGCTCCTTCAATTGGTATTAGAGCTCGGTCTCAAGGTTGAGCACTTTACATTATTTGAGGAAAGATCCAAGGGTTCAACATATCTGGATCTAGTGAGGAAGTTGCTTGAAGAAACATCTACAAACCACCTCTTTTTGATGGTGAACATTTTGAGTACTGGAAGGAAAAGCTAAGAAGTTTCTTTATTTCACAAGATCTTGGACTTTGGGACTTGGTAGAAGATGGTTATACAGCTCCAAAGAATACTGATGGTATTGAGATTCCAAGTAAAAAGATGGATGTTGATCAGAAGAAGATGTACAAGATGCATCGCAAGTCCAAAACATTCATGATAAATGCAATCACTTTCAAGGAGTTTGACAAGTGCACCAACAAGGAGGCAATAAAGAGTATTTATGACAGTCTAGTTCTGACCTATGAAAGAAGCAAACAAGTTGAAAAGGCAAAGGCTAACCTCCTAATCAAAAAGTATGAGTTGTTCAACATGGAACAACATGAAGACATCGAAGCCATGTTTTCCAAATTCCAAACATTTGTCTTAGGATTAAAGATACTTGAGAAAAGTTATATTGTTGCTGATCATGTGAAAAAGATACTAAGAATTCTGCCACACAAGTGGAGACCTAAGATCACTGCCATTCAGGAAGCAAAGGATCTGAATACTCCTAAGCTTGAAGAATTAATTAAGGTGAAAACAGAACAAGGGGAGGTTAAGTTGTGTTTGCCAAAGTTGATAAATTTTTGATAATTTATATTTAAATAAAAAACTTGTTCGATGTTGGTGACTTACTTGGTGTAGAAGCAATCGGATTCAGAGGCAGGAAACAATGAAAGCATAAATAATTTGACACGTAGATTTATCCTGATTCACCACTAAATTGGCTACATCCAGTCCCCTCAATCAGAAGGCTTTAATCCACTAATTCAAATACATTGAATTACAAAGCACCTGACTCTCCAATCCAGTCTTCCAAAACAGTCTGACAACCCCTGACTTTTGAGGAACTAACCACCTTGACACTACAAGCTAAGTCTTCTCCTAACAACCTGACAACCCCAGATTGAAAAAGGAACTAAACTACTGTCGAGTTGGATATAAAAGATTGGAACTTGAGTAGTTGCTTCTAAGAAAGCTGATAATAATAATAACTCACACTCTAAGAAAAGAACACTCAAACTATTTCTAACTTGAACAAGTGTTTCTCTCTTTGATCTCTAAGACTACTCTTTTCTACTTTTTGATGCTTTTCTTCTTCAGCCTTGAGTATCTATTTATAATTAAAATTTGGGCTTTCAATTTAGTCCTTGTTTAATTCTAAATTGTATCTTGTTCATATTGAGTTTGTAAATTCTTCAGATTGATTATGTTCCTATTTTGTTTAGATTGAGTTTGTAAATTCTTCAGATTTATTCTATTCATATTTTGTTTTTGATAAATCTTGATCAAATCTTCTTCAAATCTTCTTCAAATTTTGATCAAATCTTCTTCAAATCTTGATCAAATCTTCTCGAAATTTTGATCAAACCTTAATTAAATATTCTTTAAACCTTGATCAAATCTTCTTCAAATCTTGATCAAATCTTCTACAAATCTTGATCATAAATTCTTCAAATCTTGACCATATCTTACTTTCAACTTGGTCAAAGATTTCCTTCAATTGTAAATTTGAATAAAATCTTATTTTAAATTTTCATCAATTATAAATTTGAATCAATTCTTATTTTAGATTTTCTTCAAAAACATGAATCTTCTTTCATACTTTTTGAAGTCAAATATATTGTTCTCATAAAATACTTTTGTTAAAATCGAAACTCTAAATGTAAAATCAACTTGTTTCCAACAATCTCCCCTTTTTTTTATGATAACAAAACTTGTATTTTTTATAACAAATTTTCTTTATATTTCTAACTCTCCCGAACTTAGGGCTCCCCCTAAGTCTAAGTATTCTTTTCTCCCACATTATCAAATATCTGTCTCCCCCTTTTGTCATTAGACAAAAGACTTGAAAGTGAAACTACTTTTTTTTTTGCCTTTTTTTTTTAATAACATGAATTTAAATATTACAAGAAAATATAAAAACTAATGTAAAGCTAAACTTCTTTGAAGTTATCACAACATAAGTCAGTTATAAAGGTAAGGTTTAGGTTTTTCTTTATGAAGTCAAACTTATCTTCAGATAGTGGTTTGGTGAATATGTCGGCCCATTGGTGTTTATTGTCTAAAATTTGAATGTTTAGTACCCTAATTGATATTTTTAGGTTGGACGTCATGTCCTAGATTTAAATTCGGAATCTCATAGTTGTGTGAGTTTTTGATGAAAGTATTTATAATCTCTTTTAATATTAAAAAAAATAATAACATTATATGAATTTCATCTCATATATAAAATTTGACCTTATATATACAATTATTTTACAATGGATACAAATTAAAATCTATAATCAACTTAGTTTTTAATCTAAAGCTTGCGATTAACTTTTTAATATCAAGAATTATTAACGAATTAAATTGAAAATATATTTTTAACAAAGAGAGTCATAGCCAAAATTTGTTTTCCCTCTAAATAGAGTACAATTACCACACCACACCTTATTTGTTTTCCCTCTTAATATATCAAATTTTTTTATCCAATTTTACTTATATTTAACATTAGAAAGAACACTTCAAAGACTAACAAAATATTGACTTAAGGTTGAATTTTATATTTCATTAGAATATTATAAATTAATTTATATTTATCCAACAAAATAGGAGATTTAATTTTAATTTGGTAGTTTATTACAAATTTCCTTTTTACTCAACATCTACTTTTGTCTTATATGCACATCTCACCGTTGGATATACTCTTAATATACTATGCAATTTGATTCACCTCCCACAACCCATCCGATTTGACTGTTGCCTTCATGTGCTTGCTCGAATTTTATATTATTATTTTGTATAACCGATCAATTAGAGCAAAATTCATTATCACCATTCACCACTGCATGACCCAAAAAAATATAACCTACAAAAACAAAAATAGACCAAAGTACAAATAATATTAAAGCAATTTTTGAAAAAATACTAAAAGACAACGACTACATCAGTGGTATTAAGCAAAACACTCTCTCCAAATTACTTTTTCGTTTTTCAAGCAAAAATTTATTAATTATATTTGAAAAGTGAAATTTCTATTTTTGCATATTACTTTATTTCATTACCATTGATGGATAAGAATACATTTAAGAAGCAAAGCACTCTTGATTTTACTTTCGAATTACAGTTCTTAAAGGAAGAGTAGTAATAATGACATTATAACTTAAGCTCCAGCTCAACTAATAAATTTTAATATTGTTGACGTTATGTCCTAAATTCAAACTTAAAATCTCTTAGTTGCGTGAGTTTTTGATGAAAGTATTTATAATTTATTTTAAAATTAAAAAAAAAATTATATAAATTTCATCTCATATTTAAAATTTGACATTATATATATAATTATTTTACAATGGATACAAATTAAAATCTATTATCAACTTAGTTTTTAATCTAAAGATTGCGGTTAACTTTTTAATATCAAGAATTATTAACGAATTAAATTAAAAATATTTTTTTACCAAAGAGAGTCATAGTCAAAGTTTGTTTTCCCTCTAAATAGAATACTATTACCACACCACACCTAATCCAACCCAAAACTAGAAAGGAAAAAAAAGGCCTATTAGTTGTTTTAAATGCTATTAATTGTATGTTACAACTCTACAAAAAAAATTGTATTTTACTTAAAAAGTGACTAGTCTCAATGGATGCACAATTTCTCTCCACTGCCTAAAAATATCACTATAAAACAAAAGTGTATCAAAATTTTAATTATACAACTCAAAACAAATAAAAGTAAACGCATCCCATTCCATGACACCCCATTCCATGATCGAGCAAAACTGATATTAGATAAAAAAAAAATAGTTAATGTTGTTAGCTTACAAAGTATATTGTTGGAGCAAAAGAAAATCTTTCAAAAAGAGGAAAAGAAAGACAAGTGATCCAATAACATCAACGCATGCACGTACGCATGAGTGCTCCAACGCCAGTCGTTTATCTTCTTCACAAAAGAAGATCACACAGACAAACATACACAATTTCGCAAAATAAAAAAACAAAGAAACTCAGGTCTTCGCGAAGACACACAATAACAAACTAAACTCAAACGCTGCCATTCGCATACACAAGATTGTGAGAGCTGCCGTTCACTATCGATGAGATCCACCGATGAAAAATAACGAAGAAGAGGCGTTCGTGATTTATGTTTTTTTTTTTAAGAGAATACTGATATATTTTAATTATATTAGAGGTTTAGGGTTGAGGTTAAAAAAATGTTATATTTTAATTTTATTCAGGTTAATCTATACTAATAAGTGTAATTATTTATTTTTTAATTTTATTCGTGTTAATGTTGAAGAATATAATCAACAATAGAAACAATTGAGAAATTAGAGGTTGCCTCTTCAATGGTAGTTAAAATTAAAGGATTGAAACTTTTTAATATTACAATTAAAAGATTATATCTTGTTGTGTTGAACGTGGATAAATTATTTTTACTATGAATCAAGTGACTTTAGATAATCGTGACATCCACACCCTCTCCAATTATTATGACGTTATCCAATAAGAAGAAAACAAAGACGGATTATCCAATAATATTACCTTAACACGCACGCACGAATATGTCGACCATATCAATTTTAGTTGATATATTTTCTTTAATTTTGTCACTGGTTTCTTCCAAACCATCCATACAAGTATTCGTATTTGCATGGATTGCAATTAACCAAGTTCTAAGGTCAGAACTTAGGTTACTCATGCCATTATATTAACCTACAATGAAAAATAATCATTTTTATTAATTTATTGATACTATTATTGTAATTATGAAAGTGAAATAGCGAACAAATAAATGTAAAAAAATCTCTTTAAGACTATTTGTACTTATTTCCACACAAAAAATATATTAGTAACCACGTTGTGCTCACAATAAGCAAAAACCACATTACCTAAGATATCAAAGAAGCCAAAAACTGTTCCTGTTGTGGTCTTAGCTCTATAATTATAATTCCCCTGTTTTTGAATATCCTTATAAATAGAAGTTGTCCAAGCGATAGTGGAGTAACTTAAGGACACGATGGCTGCGATCAAAGATATACCTGAAACAAAGTTAAAGTTGGGAAGGTGAGACAACACAAAGTAGATCGATGCAAAAATAATAATGAAGAATGTCAAATTAATATTTCTGTAACCAGTACACAATGTGTCATGGAATTTTTGTAATAATTTCCCCCAGTAACCATGTAAACGACGTTCAAACCAATTGCACACAACGATATGAAAACCCAAATTTTCACCCAATGCATGTTGACCTAGTTCAGGATATTTATTGAATCGTTTTCCAGAAACGACTTCATGCATTTTAATCATTTGACACATGGCAGAAAATGTGATGATCCATGATAAGACTAAGAACTCATCCCATCTCAGACATGGCATATGGTAGACTAAGAAAACCAGTTCCAACCGTAGCATTAAGATTGTGAAAATTAGAAAATACAGACTATTCGTTTACAAGGATAAGATTGCATTATACTGGTTGCTATGTGCACCAGAACCTTAAAAGTAAAACTATCTATTTGAAAAATATGCGTGGAGCAAAAAAAAAAAAAGTTGGCATGTCTCACATTTGTAGTTTCTAAGGGATTAAAGATTTTAATATTAATATTAATATTAAAAAAGATGAAATTTGTTATTGTGTATCACTATTTTCTATTATGCTTCAAAAACAATAAACATATTGAAGTGAAAGACTATAAACATAGATAAGTTAATCCTATAATATTTACTTTGTATTTTATCTTTGAATCTAGTACCACACAAAGTAGACCATTGGATCCGACGGTTGTACTTTTGAATTGTTCATCTTAGCTTACATGATAACAAGTAAACTCACCTATTTTAATTAAAATTGAAATAGGGGATAGTGTGTGTTTAGAAAAATTAGATAATATAGACTATTCGTTTACAAGAATAAGGTTTGCTTTATACTTGTTATATGTACACTAAAATCTTAAAAGTCAAACTATGTAAGCATTACTTATGGCTTTTGTGTTTTAAATGAGTTTATTTATTTCTTTAAAAAATGCACTTGGAACTAGAAAATAAATTGATACCTCTCACATTTGGAGTTTGTAGGGGATTAAAGATTTTAATATTAATAAAACAAAATGCAATGTATTGTCGTGTATCACTCTTTCCTATTATGCTTCAAAAAGAAATTGAAGTCAAAGTCCATAAACGTTGATAAGATAATCGAATACTATCTATTTTGTATTTTATCTGTTGGATCTTTCGTTGGGGGTATGCTGCAAATCTTGAAAAAGAAGATGATGAACTTGATGATGATGAAGGTTGCACAAGTAAATTCCAAAGCGTGTGTATCACACTAAGCTTTAGGTTCGATTTGCCTCCACCAATCTATATATATGGGATGCAAACGAGTTAACCGGCGAATTCCCTTCAGAATACTTTGGAATCCTTGAAGTGAATTGCACATTCACATCAAGCGTATCTTTCAATAGTATGTTACAAAATAATGTTTCCTATCCTTCACTTATGCATTACAGAAGAATAAGATGACTTAGAATATAAGAATGGGTGAGAAAAGTGGATGAAAATATCTAAATTATCGTCTTTTCATTTTGTCCAAAGTGACACTATTTATAGAAAAATAATGTCACTTGAGAAAGAGGTACAATCCTTGGTTCTGTCATTCTGTTTCGCGAAAAGATATATCCATTTATCGTTCCATTATTGACTGAAGTATTACACTGGTCTGGTGGTTGATCAGCGCCTCTATTCGCGCATGACCTGGGATTTGAACCATCCATTGTGCCTTTCCATTTTTAATCAACAGTTGCGCCTTTTCACAAAGGAATTTATTCAAAAAGAGAAGGCACAGGCACAGGTCAAACTCGAGATCTTGTTGTGACACACAAAGAACACAACCACTAAACCAACAACAATATCATGTCAATTAAAAACAATTATAGAAACATATATTACCCAATATTTTGGAAATATCTCACAATCCCCCACCATTTTCAAAATATACTTAGTCCCATAATTTGGGAAATATCATGGTTTCAGATAATGGTATCTTACGATTTGAACCACTACTTAGTAAGCTATGGGTTTCACTTATCGCGAATAGATTGGTAGACAAGCTTTGATTCAGTTATTCATTAGAACAAGTGTGCACAACTTACACATGAAATCTCGGTACTATCGAAAGAATTATAAAGATGACACATTTGATAAGGCCTTGTGTCATGTACCCTTTTGATAAGAATTTAAGAGTCAATCCCTTTAAGTCTTTGAAGCGGCCTCACTTCATCCTCACATAGGTAGACTATATCAGAAATACACCCATAATATGTATTTCAGCAAATTTATGCTATATGCCTATTAAGAGTAAAACTCAACCTTCCAACTATATACTTTATGGTCCAAGTACTTTAAACCTTTGGGATGTATCTATATTCAAGTACTTGTAATCATTCTAATAGTGTACTTTTATCATTGAACTCAAGACTTGATGTTAGTCAAGTGTAAGTCGATTTTCCACCATTAATGATTAATTAGATATGGGCTTGAGTCCTATCCCCAATGATGTCTTCAACACCATGTCCCTTGTCAGACCTTTCATCAAAGGATCTGCAAGATTCTTTTCAGTTCTTACAAACACTATGGATATTACTCCATTTAAAATTAAATCCTTTACATAGCTGTGTCTTAAACCAATATACTTGGCTATAAGATTTTGATTGTGTGGATTAACTATCACAATGTCTGGACATTGGTGCCATTGTCTTTGGCCAAATTGGTATTACAACAAATTTCTTAGTCATTCAGCCTATTTACTACCTACAACTTACAATAAATTCTGCTGTCATGGTGGTGTCGGCAATGCAAGTTTGTTTCTTTGAACTCCAAGAAACTTCACATGCACCAAGGTTGAAGATCAATCCACTTGTGGAAGCATGATCCTCAACATAATTTACCAAACTGACATATGTATATCCTTCCAAAATTGAAGGATATCCACTATAGATTAAACTATAGTTAATTGTTCCTTTCAAATATTTTAATACTTTATTAATAGCATGCCAATGTTCTTTACTTGGATTTCTTGTATACCGACTTAATCTTCCAATAACATATCTATATTAGGTCTGGTAAAAGTCATGACTTACATCAAACATCCGATTACCTTTTATATTCTTGATAGTGTTGACCAACTATCACCAAACCATGACACTTTTGTCATTTGATCTCTTCACATTGTATCGCTTACAATTGATAAGCATATCAATTATCACATAAACAAACTTTTTATGTTATTCTACCATTTACTATATTTAATAAGCATCTCAATTTAAAATTCTAACTCTCTTTTCAATATATCCAAGTTCAAGATATAATACATTGAATGCATTAAATATATATTGCCACAAGCTAACAAAACATGATCACAAAAATTTCTCATAATCAAATATCATAAGGTGAGTCCAAACATCTAAGTCATCTACCCCTTAACAAATAAGCATTCCTTTCATTTAATTTAAAGAAATTATTTCTTCATAGTTATACTATAACTAATGCATGCATCATGAATTCTATTTGTTAATTCAAGTTTCATGTTTAAATATGTTCTATGGTAAATCCAAATAAGCATCACAATAGAAAATAAATAATGAATAAAATCATTAAGATTTTTTATTAGTTTATTCCATGAACATTTGTCAACTTACAGTAATTCAAAATAGATCCAAATCATTTTCAATATCAAAATAAGCAAGAAATTGACAGATACTTTCATACTAACATGCACCTATAATATGAGTTAATCAATTCTAGACTAAATAACTTCTCACATGAAGCATTACTATATTGAGACATACACTTGATATTTATAACAATTTATTTTCACTACTTTAAATAAATTAATGTGTTAAATATGCATCTTAAATCATACATATTCATACTTGTCAAGATTTAAGAGACCAAAATTATAAATACATTTTCTTCCACCGGTCAATCATAAATTTTTGTTCTTAGTCTAAAAACATCAACCATAGATAAACAAAAATTTCATCAAAACATATTATCTCTAATTCCATATTATTAATTTTCCACATCCTATCTCCATATTATTATATATGCATCCGAAAAAGAAAATTTATTATATATGCATTTCAAACATGAATGTAATATATAAATGTATTAACACTAAATAACTTTCAGTGCCCAACCATGAATTTTCATATGTGATTATTTCCAAGACTTTAATTAATTTTTTAAATCCAAACAAGCAAAATGCATGCATAAACTATATTAAATTCACATACTTGAATATATATATTCTAAATCATGCATATCAATCTAACCATATGTTAAATTTAACATAAACAAATATAATTACTTTGGAGAACCACATATGAATTTAGAACTTCAAACATATCATATATATTCATATAAATTAAATGTGTACCTTTCACCATGGTCAAAAAATTAAGTCCATCTCCTTCAAAAGTTGCAGTCATAAATAAATTTGATAATCGAACCTAAAGATTGTTGGATCTTTCGTTGGGGGTATGCTGCAAATCTTGAACAAGAAGATGATGAACTTGATGATGATGAAGGTTGCACAAGTAAATTCCAAAGCGTGTGTATCACACTAAGCTTTAGGTTCGATTCGCTCCCACCAATCTATATATATTGGATGCAAACGGGTTAACCGGCGAATCCCCTTCAGGATACTTTGGAATCCTTGAAGTGAATTGCACATTCACATCAAGCGTATCTTTCAATAGTATGTTACAAAATAATGTTTCCTATTCTTCACTCATGCATTAGAGAAGAATAAGATGACTTAGAATATAAGAATGGGTGAGAAAAGTGGATGACAATCTCGAAATTATCGTCTTTTCATTCTTTCCAAAGTGACACTATTTATAGAAAAATAATGTCACTTGAGAAAGAGGTACAATCCTTGGTTCGCCATTCTGTTTCGCAAAAAGATATATCCATTTATCGTTCCAATTATTGACTGAAGTGTCACACTAGTCTGGTGGTTGATCAGTGCTTGGAGAAGGCTCTGGCGAGGATCAAACTCGGGACCTTGTTGTGACACACAAAGAACTCAACCATTAAACCAACAACAATATCATGTCAATTAAAACAAATTATAGAAACATATATTACCCAATATTTTGGAAATATCTCACATTATCTTCGAATCTTGTGCCACACAAAGTAGATTGTTGGATCCGAATGTTGTACTTTTGAATTGTTAATCTTAGCTTACATGATTACAAGCAAAGAAAATATGTTGGCATTCTCACATTTGTAGCTTTTAGGGAATTCAAGATTTTAGTATTAATAAAATAAAACGCAATATTTTGTCATTTATCACTATTGCTGCAAAAACTAAAATACATTGTAGTGAAAGTCTATAAACGAAGATCACCTAATCATTTACTATATATTGTGTATTTTTGCTTTGAATCTAGTACCAGATAAAGTCGGCCATTGGATCCGACTGTTGTACTTTCAAATTATTCATCTTAGCTTACATGATTACAAGTAAACTCACCTATTTAATTAAAATTGAAATAGAGGATATTGTATGTTTAGAAAAATTAGATGATATAGGCTATACGTTTACAAGAATAAAGTTTGCATTATAATGGTTGTTATCTATCCCAGCACCTTAAAAGAAAAACAATGTAAGTACTTATGGCTTTTGTGTTTTAAAAGAGTTCATCTATTTCTTTAAAAAATATGCGTAGAGCATGAAAATGTGTTCACACTTCTAACATTTGTAGCTTCTATAGAATTAAAGATGAAGTGAAAGTTTTTAAACGTAAAGTAGCGAATCCTTTACATTTATTAAGCTTTAAGTGACTTGAAGTCCCTCTTTTGTTGAAGCTTTTGTTGTTTTCATTCTTTATTTATCAATCTCTTATAAAGAAATTTTTGTTTGTTAATTTTACAATATTAATGATGACCTTTGTCGTGGTGTTACGACTTAAATATTTTATCCAAAAGTATTTCTCTATTTATGGATTTGGTTTTATCAATTTATTTTTGAAAAAAAATACACTCGCGCTTTTAGAAATCGGGGTGTTACAATTGGAATCATACCGTTGGAAGAAGAAGAAGCAATTTGAAAAGCTCAAATAGTTGGCATCTATAAAAGATTCTCACCACTTGAGGAACCATACATGAAGCAGGAAGAATGAAAAAATCATACGAGCTAAATATGAATCGTTCATCAATCATAAATTACTTAGATTTTAGTTAGCACTCAATTGTAATATCATTCTAGTTGTTTTAAGTCTGTGAGCAATATTATAACCATCCTCTAGTGAGAGTCAACCCAGAAACATAAATTAAACACTTAATGTAACCTGACCCGATAGTCGTTGTATATCCTCAACGACTTGTGATATTCAAATTGGATGTTGAGAAGACTTAACTAGTGAAAGTTAAGTGGTTGTAATCTGTTTTGAATTACTGAATTAAATCCTTCTAGGTGAAGGGATTGGACGTAGCTACCAGGATAAGTTATTGTGTTATCCCTCTATTTATTGCCTTTAATCTTTCTTGTTTTATTTTCACCAAATCAACCCCCCTTTTCTTGAGTATTTTCCACCTAATGTTGCAAGCTTCAATTGAAGAATGTTAGACATGTTCCTGATATTTGTCTCAATTTGATTTCGGTGAAAGCCTTGGATATTGAGGATCATCAAACTTCAATATAGGATGAAAAGGAGTAAAGTTCTATTTCTCTCTATAGGATGCCTACGAAGCTATGCAAGGAAGAAATGAATGTAATTGAAGATGTATCTTCTACTTTATGGCATATACCCATGGTCACTTAAGTGAGAAAAGACTCAATATAATTGCGAAGAAAATTTTCCTTACTATGAAAGGAATGTCTCTTAAAACTTGCACTCGTTGTTTTGCTAGACAACAACATGGAGTTTCTTTTCACAACATCGAGTCTCTTGGTGGTGCGTCATATTTTGTTACTCTTATTGACGAACATTCTAGGAATGTGTGTGTATTTCCTTTGAAATCTAAACACCAGATACTTGGAGTCTTCAAGCATTTTCATGCAAGTTTTGGAAGAGAAAAGGGAAGGAAATTGAAATGTGTTCGATTAGATAACGATTGTGAATACAGAGGTCCTTTTGAAGAGTATTGTAGAGAACATGGAATCAGGCTTGAGAAAATAGTTCCAAAGACACCTCAGCATAATGGTGGTTCATAGAGAATGAATCATACGATAGAATCAGATGTATGCTCTCTCATGCAAACTCATCGAACTCCTTTAGGGGTGAAGCAATGAAAACTGTAGTGGATTTGATCAATCTTTCTCCATCTATTCCACTTGATGGTGATGTTCCAAATAGAGTGTGGATAGGGAAAAATGTCTTTTATCGTAATTGGAGAATGTTTGTTTGTAGATGTTTTTTTTTTCACATTCCAAGAGATGAGAGGTCCAAGCTTGATAGTAAATCCAAACAATGTGTGTTCGTCTGTTATAGTGGTGCAAAGTTTGGTTATAGACTGTAGGATCCGGTTGACAAGAAAATTATCAAAAGCTAAGATGTGGTATTTCTTGAAGACCAGACTATTAAAGATTTTGATAAAGTTGAGAAACAGAAATCTAATTCCAGAAGTAACATTGAGATTGTGCCAAAGCCCCCTATAGAAGGTCTTGTTGATGGGGGAGATATACAGGTAGATAGTAAAAATTCTCAAAGATACCCTCCACATTAGTATGTGATGATCACTGATAGTGGAGAACTAGAGTACTACTAAGAGGCTATTACAAATGTTCATAAAGAAAAGTGGTTGAAAGCCATGCAAGAAGAAATGAATTCCTTGCATGAGAATCAGACATTTGATTTGGTAAAGTTGCCTAAGGACAGAAAAGCTCTCAAGAACAAATGGGTTTACAAGATAAAGGCAGAAGATAATAGTTCTCAACCAAGATATAAAACATGATTGGTTGTGAAAATTTTTAAATAGAGAAAAGGTATTGACTTTGAAAAAAAATTAACTTGTGGTGAAAGACTTGGCTCCTGCAAAGCAAATTCTAGGCATGAGAATTACTCGTGACCGGAAGAATGATAAATTGTGGTTGTTTCAACACAATTACATTGAGTAGGTGTTATAGAGGTTTAACATGAGCAATTGCAAACCTTTTAGTACTCCACTTGCTACTCATTTCCAATTGAATTCTGATCAATGTCCTACACGTGAGAAAGAAAAAGAAGAGATGAAGAAGGTTCCTTATGCATTCGTAGTTGGTAGTTTGATGTATGCTATGGTATGCACAAGGTAGATATTGCTCATGCAGTTGGAGTTGTTAGTCGGTTTCTCTCTAATCCTGGTAAAGATCATTTACAAGCAGTGAAGTGGATTCTTATATACCTCAAAGGCACTTCTAAAGTGTGTTTATGTTATGGAGGTGGTGAAGTTGTGTTGGATGGCTATACATATGCAGATATGGCAAGTGATCTTGATTCTTGAAAATCTACTTCTGGTTATATGATGACGTTTGTAGGGGGAGTTGTGTCATGGCAATCAAGGTTACAAAAGTGTGTTGATTTATTCACTTCTGAAGTTGAGTACATTGCAGCAACTAAAGCTTCCAAAGAACTCTTGCGGATGAAGAAATTCCTACACGAGTTAGGCCTCAAGCAAGACAAGTTTTTGTTATTCTATGACAGTTAGACTGCGATCCATCTCAGCAAGAATCCAATTTTTCATGTAAAGTCGAAACATATTAAGGTGCGGTATCATTGGATACGAGATGCACTGGAAATGAAGTCATTTTTAATTGAAAAGATTCATACCGATGATAATGATTTAGATATGATGACGAAGGTCTTGTCGGTGTCAAAGATGATATGTTGTCGAAAGAAGGCTTGCATGGTTGAGTAGTACCTTCCCACTTGAGTTGTTAGAGGGATTTATTAGGTGAACTCACTCTCCAAGTAGAATCCACTAATTTTACTAGTATTATTACTAAAGAAAGAAAAAGAAAAAAGAAAAAAAGGAATATGTGTTTTAATTGGGCTATGCCCATGTAGGAAAAAAAACAAAAGAAAAGGATTTTGAAATCCCTAAGAAAAGAAAAGGGAACAGTACCGCAAAAAGAAGAAGAAAAAACATAAGAAAAAAAGTGACGTTAGGAATAGGAAATGAGAAGAAGAAAGTTGGGTTCCAGTGGTAACAAATGTGTAGCAAACTTGCTTTGTATGGTCTACAATTTTAGTAAGTTACTTCTACCACTGAGTTTGTTATTTTAATATAAAGTGTTAGTAGTTTTACCTTCTCTGAGAGTTACTTTGGAATACCCACTTTAATGGAAGGTTGATTATTATTTTGTTTGGTTTCTACCCTTTGGTGATGGATATTGTTGATTGATGTTCCACCACCCCAAACTTAAAAGGTTGCTATCCCATGAGCAACCCCAAACTTAGAACTTTACCAAAATGAGATAAAAATTTTCCTACCTAACTCCAACTAAGGTGATGTAAATAAAGTTAGGTCTTTGGCTTGTAATGTGGCTAGTAACCGAAAGAAAAGGGCAAGACTCAAAGGGGATAGCAAATGATAAAATTTGCATAGGATAGTTAGAAAGGCTCAAACGACTAAACAAAATTGGCTCAGTGTATGCATGAATTACAAGTGATGCAAGTCAGAATTAATGCAAGTTCTGAAGGGATAACACATGTCTGGATAATCACACTACAAAGAATTAAAGTGTTTAGGCCCAAAAGCTCACAACTAGGATAATAAGAGAGAGTATGAACTATCTAAATGATGCCAAACATGTCACTCAAAAAATATATTTTTTATTTATTTAAAAAAGATGGCAAGTGAGACTTCGACAACCAAGGAGAAATCAACAATGCATGCATTAGTGAAACTTATCCAATTAAGCAATGATATGAGGAAAGAAATAGAGTTTAAATTTCAAAATCTGAAACAAATAGTTTAAGACTAGCTTCAAGTTGTTAAAAATTCTTCATCACAGTGCACATTTACACGCAATTAAATAGAAACAAATTCAAATAAAAAATAAGATTGCAAAAATAAAAGTTACCTTTACCTATGGGTTGCCTCCCACAAAGCGCTTCTTTAAAGTCATTAGCTTGACGCCTCAATCATTGTCAAGGTGTATTATATGACAGGAAGAACACATCATCCTTCTTCTTCTTTTTGTTTGGTAGAAATTCCATGAACTTGAGAAATAAATGATGTTGCTTCCATGTCCTTCTCAATTGGACATTGATGAAGAAGACATATATTGAATCTCGAACTTCATCAATCTCTTCTTTTTTCTTTTCCTCGTTCGTATTTTCCTCTTGCTTATCTTCTTCTACCACAACAATGAAATCATCTTCAATCTTCAACTTCTCCTCCATCTTCTCAAACTTAACCACTTGCTCAAATAACCTCTCACATTGACTTTCAAATCTTTCAATTCAAACCATGTTATTCTTCATGAATTCAACTGAAACGTTCGTAACGTGAAAGTCTTTGTCATCTGATTCTTTGGATAGAATTTTAGGAGGTAGAATTTGTTCCCAGTTGATCTTTTTAATATAACACTAGTTGTTTTTTGCTTCTTTGACCAAAAAATCTTCATATTCTATTAAAGCGACAAAGTCATCAAAACAAGTTCCATTCCTATAGCTTTCTTCGCAAAAGTCACACCTAAGAGGCCGCATCTGAGGGATCTGAGGGTGATGTTTTAAAAATGTATCTCTCAAGATTTGTCCCTCAAATATACCAGATATAAGACAAGTATCACACTCTTCATATAATTGTAGTAGAATATCATCATTATAATCTTCCATGCTCTACAGCGAATAGTTATCTCAGACAAAGAAGAGACAAACCACTAGCACATGACATTAGCAAGCTCAACAAATAAAAATAGAAAATAAAAGAAAAACAGTTTTTTTTTTCAAAATTAAAAATAAAATAAAAGCAAAAATTTTATTGCAGAGCAAAAAATTTCAATTAAGTAAATAAATTAAATTCAATAGTGATATGACAATCCCTGAAAACGGCGCCAAAAACTTGATAGCGTTTCAGCAAGTGTACTGAATCGTTGCAAGTAATAATAAAACGGTAGTATTGAGTGTCGAACTTGAGGATTGCGTTTTACTATTGAATTATATTTGATTACTAAATTGAACAAAAAGTTTCCAAATTGATTGAAATAATATTTAAAATTAACAACGGTAATAAAATTGAACTTTAATAATAAGAAAAATGTCCGGGATGAGTTTCACTTCGAATCCAACCTTGGTATCTAATTTGATCCTAATTACTGAATACCTTTATTGAATTATTACCGAATTCTCTTTATTATTATTGCCCTAATGTCTTAGTGACAGAACCTTTAATTCCAAAGTAACCCCTGATTCCTTAGTGGATTTAAGATTAGAATTATGCCTTACCGTACAAGAATTCTCTTATTAAACTATTGCCTTTGCATCTAATTTAATTGGTTTTATGATCTGCATCTATCCCTAGACTACAAATTCATGAATTTCTCATCTCAAGCATTTGTAAAGTCCACTTTCGTTTCAAAATACGAATCGTAGAACATTTTAAAGTTGATCACACAATAAAAAACGTTAAGCACAAAGATGAGAAAAATAATTCAATAAATTCATTCATGTAACTAAAAATCAAATCAAAAAAATAAGGGTTTCATCTTGTTACACTCATCCCTAACAAATAGGTTTTAGTTACTCATGACAGAGATACAAAAGATAGGGTTTAAAGAAGAATTACAAGAAGGATTAATGAATGATTCATGATAAAACGCCTCCAATGGTGTTAGAAATGGCCGTCTTTGAGTTTCTCTGCTAGGGCACAAGTCTTCCAACTTCCCAATAGTCAATAAGATCCATATAAAGTGAAAAAATGCGGAATTTGCGCTCCAAGCGCGCCTGGACAGAGTCACTGGTGCGGAAATGCGCCCCAGGCGCAGGTTTTTGCGCTTCACGCGCACACCATCTTCTGACTGCCGTTGAGTGCATTTTTCTCCTCTTTCGAGTCTGAATCTGGTTTTGGTATCTTCATGAAAGTTGTAGCTATGGATCTTAGATTTCATTTGCACTTGGTTTGACTCTAATTGGACATCTACAACTCGAGATATGGCTGAAATACTCCAGATAGGTCATGTTGATTTCTCATCAAAATTCAGCACTGCACTAAAACAAAGTAGCAAAACTACGAAAAATATCTACTTAATCAAGGAAATAAGAATATAAACATTTCATTAAGTCAAAGAACTAAAATCAACAAAATATATCAAATAACTCCTTAAATTAACTAATGATTAACGATTGATAAGACTAAAAACAATGAAAAATATGCATATGATGAAGAGTCATCACTCTCACTTTCATTAGAAATGTTTAGAGGATTCTATGTTTGACAAGGTTGCCGATGCTACTACCTCAAAAGAAGCTTGGGAGATTTTGGAGAAATCACTTCAAGGCATTAACAAAGTGAAGAAGCTAAAGCTTCAATCTCTAAGGGGAGATTTTGAAGCTTTGAAGATGAAGAATTTCGAATCTACTTCAGATTATTGCTCAAGGGTGAAGACAATTGTTAATCAAATGAACAAATGTGGAGACAAAATAGAAGATGTTCGTGTGGTGAAGAAATTTTTTCATTCCTTGACTCCTAAGTTCGATTATGTGGTGTGTGTTATTGAGAAGTCAAAAGATTTTGGCTCAATAATTATTGAAGAGTTAGGAGGTTCTTTACAAGCTCAAGAAGAAAGAATGAAGAAAAGACAAGATGAGCCATGTGAGCAAGTTCTTAAGAACGAAGCGTCATTGAAGGATGTTGGAGAAAGAGGAAGAGATTGTGGCTATAATCAAATTAAAATAAGGTATGACAAATCTAAAGTTGAATGTTATAATTGTCATAAATTTGGTCATTTCAACTGGGGATATCGTAGCGCAACTATTTTTGTTCATGAAGATGAAATGTTTACTTTGTTGATAACTCTAAAGGAAGAAGATAAGAATATTAATAGTTCTTGGTATTTGGACAATGATGTAAGTAATCATATGTGCGGATGCAAGGAGAATTCTATGGAGCTTAATGAGAAGGTAAATGAAAATATATCAATTGAAGACTCACCAAATGTGCAAATTGAAGGGAAAGAAGAAGACCAAAAGACTACGACACCCATTCAAGATGCAACTCCACTGCTTCCTTCATCTATTTTTCAAGAACAAAGTTCGACCGAAAGACTAGGGAAGAAGAGAGACATGAATGACATTTATGAAAAGGCTAATGAAATTACTTTTGACATGAAGAGTTATATTGCTTTTCAGTAGATAGTGAACCATCAAATTTTGATGAAGCTATAAAAGACAAAAGACAACAAGCCATGAATAAAGAGATCGAAACAATTGTGAAGAATAACATTCGAGAATTACCAACTATACCCAAGAAGGACTCATCATAAAAGGATACAAACTAAAACATGGAGTTGATTATGAAGATTTTTACACGAATACAATTCGAGAAACTAAAATAAAACGGAAAAGCTAGCAACTTGATGTGAAATCAAAATTCCAAAATGGTTATCTTGAAGAAGAGGTATACATTGAGCAGTCATTGAGCTATGTCGTCAAAGGAGATGGGAATAAAATTGAGCAGTCATTGAACACTGAAGAAAGATTGGCCGGGACTGAGAGCAAGACCAAAGGTGAAAAGAAAATTTCAAATTAAGGGAGAGCTATGTTAAGTATTATTTGAAATTTAGAATAATCTAAAATTATTTAGATAAGTCATAATATTGATTGAAAAATCTAGAACTATATTAAATATAGAAAAGTATAGAAAATATCTAGAAGTATGTATTAATTGGGATGGTACTAGAAGTATGTCTAGAGTTCTCTTATTGTACCTATAAATATCTCCTTGTACTTAACATTTAAAACCAAACAAGTTGTAAGTTTTCTCTTAGAAAGACATTTCTTCCTCTAACACATACTCTGTGGGCAAAGTCATCATTATACGTGTGATGTCAATTGCGCCACAACAATTAGGAAGGCGTCGTATGTTCTCAAACTTAGACTTTATCTCTTCCATTTCCGTTTCAGTTGAAGGCCAACTAATATGGCTAGAGCTGTAAATATAACAAACCCACTAATTATTGGCCCCAGCCCACATGTTGGAGGGGAATAAAAGTTTCATAGTTTAAAAGGCCCCAAAAAAGAAAGCCCCCAAAACTAAAAAGCCCCTAAAATTTTGTGGGCTTAGGTGGGCCTATGGGCCCACTTTTTCAAAAAAATATCTCAATTAACAAAACATTGGGCCTATGAGCCCCTGGGTCCCCTCACTTAAGCCCACAAAAAATAATAAAATAATGTGCCGGGGCCTTAAAAAATTTATTTCAATAGAGGGTCTAATATTAGGGACTTAGTATGAGATTTTTTAGAGGGGGCTTGAGACTTTGGAACTTTATTGACCGCTCTAAATATGGCAAAGACCACTCTCTTACATTACTTCCACAAACTGCCATGTTAAATGGGAAACAGTTGAATGGTTCATCCGAAATGAGTCGCCAATGGTTGAATATGACTCACAAGAGCAATGCCTACTTGGTCATTCAAAGATAAACGTTTGCCATGTAAATCAACACAACTTTAGGATCTAGCCGGCAAATATTTTTCCACAAGAGAACATATATAGTTGAATGTCTTTCTTGAAATCTTGAAAACTGATTCAAATATATCTATATCATTATATCCACCCAAAGGTCCTAAAGCAAAATTAAATCATATCAATAGATTTAAATTTTGGTTTGTAACCGCAATTGCAGCTGCAATATTGTTGATTTGAAAGGTTCTACAACGGTATCACAGTCGTAATTGCGACTGCATAACTATATTTGCCCATAATATAAACGTTTGTAGCGTAACCGTAACCGCAATTTAAAATCATGGTATAATCAAATTAGACAAACAAAAAGATTTTACAATAAAAAACATATTGAATAAGTATAATGCATCATGAAGCATTTTATGAAGGCAATCCGTAAGAAAAATGATGCGTAATGACAAACATGATCTTCCACACATTATGGCGCAGATATAATCAAACTAAAAATGAATGCAAATTCTTTGTAAATAGATGGTTTATCTAAAAACCAGTTTCGTTCGGTGTTGTCAATTTTGGATCTCAAAAAATAGCAGTTTCTTCAAATTCTACTATGCTACAGTGCTATAGCACCGTAATAGCAGCTATTTGACAATACTTTGTACTAAATAGCGTATTGCAGAACAATGACAATTTGACCAATGTCTGTTATACTTATAGCAGCTATTTCACAACACTAGTTTCTTTGGATGACATGTTAGTAAAATTCTTTTAGTTTGTTATGTAAACTGCTTAAAGTCACAAAAGCACAAACATCACTGACTATGAACACCTAGCAGCTCTTTTAGAAAGAATTTTGATTGACAAATCAGCATATTAATGAACTTGATTGAGGGGCTCATACCTATGCTCTGATGATTTTATTCAATCAAAATCTCTTCAGTTGTCAACCAGAGTATAAAGTTTTCCACTCATAAGAATGTATTTTTCAATAGTGTTGATTACATCAAGTCTAACATTTACTCCCATATGTTATTTTATGTAGAAGGATATTGACTTTTCTCCGTGTACTTCAACAACGTATCCTAAGCTTAACCAATAAGCTTTTGCAGAGTCTATACATAAACTACTATTTTCAATCAATTCGATGAGTAGCACAGAAAAATCCTATTCATGTTGACTACAACTTGTAAATTATGAATCAAGAAACTTCACTTAAGTAATCTTACTGCTTTGGTATTTTATAGCTATCACTTGTCAGCATGAAGATGATATTGTAAATTATGTGATTGCTAAAACCGGAAATTAAGATAATACAAAAACGCATAATTATAGGAAAAAAAATATCATTAGAGATGGGATTGAAACAACGGATATGAAAGTCAAAATGCGTAGCTACGTAACATTACATATGTGTTAGAAATATAATTGGTTTTAGTTATAGGTATTTGGTTAGATAATTTAGTTGTAACTCCTTCGTGAGTTAGTTAAGAGGTTTTACAAAGTAATTAGTAGTTAATCATTTATAAGCTCTATAAATAGAGTATGATATATTCATTTTACACAATCTTATTCAATTTATTCAATATGTTTTCCATATGAATTCTCAAGAATATCAATATGCTATCTATTTTGATAATCAATATGATCTTCCTCCCCTAGATTCATAGATTTCTAATATAGTACTACGAGCCTTTGGTTATATCGATGAAGATCAATATGAAGCTAATACACTCACCAATCAAGATTATCCATTAGATTGTGATGAAAATTTCAACAATGTTGGAACTATTGGTGACAATTGTTGCAAGACTTTAACACTGAAGTTGTTGATAACGATTGTATGTAGCGAATTCCAAAACATGTTGTTACACTAGTCTTTAGGTTTGATTCTCCCCCACCAGTCAAATGCAGATGGGATGAACAACGAATCCCATTCAGAGTACTTTGAAAAACCTTGATATGATTTGCACTAACACACCAAGAGTATCTAACAAAAGAATGTTTCCTAAACTTCATTCATGCATTAGAGAAGAATGAGATGACTTAGAATATAAAAAATGGATGAGACAAAGTAGATAGTAAGGGTCAAATTTCGTATTTCATTCCTTCTAAAATGACACTTTTTTATAGAATTCAAATCTCAACAGTCGTGTTTTGAATATTATTCAAAACGGCAACATACATGGGTATCAAACATGAAACCTTTCAATTAAAAAAGAGGCACACAATCACTAAACCAACAACTCCATCATATCAATAAAAAAAAGTTTATACATCCATAAATTCACCAATATTTTGGAAATATCTCACAATCCCCCACCATTTTCAAAATATACCCATAATTTTGGAAATATCATGGTTTCAGATAATGACATCTTACAATTTGAAACATTACTTAGTAAGCTATGCGTTTCACTCATCCCGAATAGACATTGGTAGACAAGCTTTGAACCAACAATTCATTAGAACAAGTGTGCATAACTTACACATGAAATCTAGGTACTATCGAAATAATTATAAAGATGACACATTTGATAAAGTCTTGTGTCATGTACCCTTTTGATGAGAATTTAAGAGTTAAGCGCTTTAACTTTTTGAAGCGGCCTCACTTCATCCTCACATAGGTAAACTACATCAGAAATACACCTATAATATGTATTTCAGAAAATTCATGTTATATGTCTAAAACTCAACCTTCAAACTTTATACTTACGGTCCAAGTACTTTTATCCTTTAAGATGTATCTATATTCAAATACTTGCAATCACTCTAATAGTGTACTTCTATATTTGAACTCAAGACTTGATGTTACTCAAGTGTAAATTGATTTTCCACCATTAATGATGATTAATTAGATATGGGCTTGAGTTCCGTCCCCAATGATGTCTTCAACACCATGTCCTTTGTCAAACCTTTCGTCAAAAGATCTGCAAGATTCTTTTTAGTTTTTACAAACATTATGGATATCTCTCCATTTAAAATCAAATCATTTACGTAGCTATGTCTTAAACCAATATGTCTAGATTTTCCATTATATACTTGGCCATGTGCTTTTGATAGTGTGGATTGACTATCACAATGTATGGATACTGGTGCCGTTGACTTTGGCCAAATTGGTATCTCATACAACAAATTTCTTAGCCGTTCTGCCTATTTTCTACCTGCAAATAGAGCAATAAATTATGTAGCCATGGTGGATTCGGCAATGAAAGTTTGTTTCTTTGAACCCCAAGAAACTGCACTTCCACCAAGGTTGAAGATCCATCCACTTGTGGAACATGATCCTCAACGTAAGTTACCCAACTGATATCTATATATCTTTCCCAAATTGAAGGATATCCACTAAATAATTTAAATTGCAGTTAATTGTTCCTTTCAAATACTTTAATACTCTATTAACAACATATCAATGTTCTTTACTTGGATTGCTTGTATACCGACTTAATCTTCCAACAACATATGTCATATCAGGTCTGGTACAAGTCATGACATACATTAAGCATCTGATTACCTTTGAGTAATCTGTTTGTGCCACATGACATCCTTTATGTGGTTGTAAACTAACATTTTGATCAAATGAGGTAGAAATAAATTTGCAATTAATTAAAATGATCAAATTTCTTTAGCACTTTCTCAATATAGTGAGATTGTGATAAACCAATGTTTACACCATCTCTTATGATTTTAATTCCTAAAATCACATCTTCTTCACCTAAATCTTTCACATCAAAATTCTTTGATAAGAAAGTATTAGTCTTTTCTACCTCATCTAAATTGGTGCCAAAAATTAACATATCATCCACATATACACCAATCATAACACCATTTCCATTGTGAAATTTACGATAAATACACTTGTCATATTCATTTATTTTGTATCCATTGGAAAGCACAACTTGATCAAACTTTTGGTACCATTGTTTGGTTACTTATTTTAACCCATATAAAGATTTAGTCAATTTACACACTTTATGTTCTTGTCCTTTGATGACAAGTCTTTTACGTTGTTTTATATACACCTCTTCATCTAACTCTTTGTTTAGGAAAGCATTTTTAACATCCATTTGATGGATTACAAATTTACATATAGAAGATAGTGCCAAAAACACTCTTATGAATGCAATTCTTGCAACAAGTCCATAAGTATCAAAGTAGTCAATACCATCTTTTGTGTAAATCCTTTTGCAACATTTAGCTTTAAATTTATCAATGGTACCATCAACTTTCATTTTCTTCTTAAATATCCATTTAAAGCCTATTGGTTTGGATTCAGGTGAGAGATCTACTAATTTCCAAGTTTTACTCCCCATATTTGAGTCCATTTCCTCTTGAATGGTTTCTTTCCAAAAAGTAGAGTCTTGAGATTTTATTGTCTCTTCATATGTGTTTGGGTCAATCTAAAAATTATTGAAAAATTGTCCATAACTGTTAATGGAATCATTTGTACCTTCTACAAGGAACATAAAGAAGTCTAGTCCATAAATTTTCTTTTTTCAGACTCTTTTACTTTTAGGTTCTGAATATGCCAAAGTATCATTATTAGATACATTATTTTCTATACTTTGTACACTAGAACAGACAACTTCCTTGGGATGTAGAATTGAGTTAAATCTATTTTCTTGAAAAATTGCATCTTTTGACTTAATCATTGTGCTAATAGGATATGAATCGTTAGATTCAATAACCATGAATCTCTATGCCTTGCAATTTACAGCATAGCTCAGAAATACACTTTCAATTCCTTTGTCTCCCAATATCTTTCTTTTTGATCTAGGAACCTTAACAATTGGACAAATAAAATATTATGCATTGGTTGTTCAAAGAAGATGTTTCGTTGCTCCAGCAAAAATTGTTTAAAAACGACCAAATCAAAATTGTTCTTGGTAATTTTTCATCTTTAGATACTGAATCTTTTCCTTTTGAAAATCTTGGTCTAATGAAACAACAAGTGATGATAGAAGAAAAGTTGCAGAAAGTTGAGGAAAAAACATCAGATCATATGGTGCTTTTTAAATTTGTCTTTCTGCCATGTATCGCCACCATGATGACATCTCATTCATCGCACAAGTTAAAAGTTGTAGTCGGTACTTTGATCTCCATAGTGTCTTTGTCATTGTTTTTTATCCTAGAGGAGTTACGACATTCAACAATGAAACACTCATTTGGTTCTTTTGTCATCCTAGTATATATGCATCACAATTTTTTTATCTCGATGGAAGAATCGATCTTTATTTAAAGAAATATCCATCAAATTTAAGAATTTTCATACGTACTTCATCAATGGTGTAAATGTACTTAAATGAGATGCAATTAGCCTTTGGTCCAAGAATCTCGTTAATGTATTACGTTTGTAGAGTTCATACACACAACCTTCAGCTACTTTGATAAGGGTCACCATTTAAAATAATGATGAGATGATAAGGTTCAAATAATGGCCTTCCACATTTCTAAAAAATTGAGGTTTCTTAATATTGGGATCACAAAGTCTAGTTCATCTTTCAACATAAATGAAAAGCTTTGAAAATTACTTGGCATATTAACTAATTTTGTTTTAGTTTAGTTTATTAATTCCTTCTTTCTTCTTAGGTTTACCCTGTTTACGTATATTTAATATAACTCTTGCGTCAAACTTAGATTGGTTAAATTTGCAATTCTAAGTTTGTGGGAGGATGTTAGAATTATAGTTGGTTTTAGTTATAGGTATTTGGTTAGATGAGTAAGTTGTAACTCCTTTGTGAGTTAGTTAAGAGTTGTTACAAATTAGTTAGTAGTTAATCATTCATAAGCACAATAAATAGAGTATGATGTATTCATTTTACACGATCTTCTATTATAATATATTAAAACTAGATTTCAACTCGCAGGTTGAGCGGGTGTCATGAGAGTTATTTTCAAAAAACTAGTAACTACTAGAAATTATATGATATATATAATTTATAAGTCTCCTTTAAAATTAATCATTTATAAGTCTCATTTTTCATTTTATTTCGTGAACTAACACTCTTATTAAACAAACCTTATATGTTTATAGTATAAATGCAATGACTTAGATATCAAATCAAACACAATAGTTATATTTACAATTTTATTTGTAATAGATGTATAAATTATATAGAAGGAAATTGACACTAAAGTGCTAGTCACGTCACAAAAGAATAACTTGAAAAAATATTAAAAGTGACATTAGCATATATAAAATTCACAAGGCAACTAAAGAAATTAAAAAATAATTGAACGATTTGAATTGATAGTAGTTTACTTTTCTTTCTACGATAATAGGCTATCTTAAAGGAAAAAGTTTGAACTAAAACAAATGTATATTAAAAGTGCAGTTTAAAAAAGACATTAATTAAATTCAATTATGAAAATATGTTCATTTAAAATAGAATAATTCTGGAACTGGTAGATACTTTGTTTTCATTGTATTAGTGTGAAAACCAACATAACTCTTCAAGATAAGTACTTCGTCCGTCTCATTTTAAATATTTCATTTGAAATGTATACAGTTCTTTAGAAAATGATTTCAATGTTAAAATGTTTCATTTACTCAAATATTTTTATTAATTGTAATTAGCGAAAAAATTTGATGAGTTGAAATATGATAAATAAGAGTATTAGTGGAAAAAAGTAATTAATGTTGTATTGGTATTGTAAAATGACAAATAATTTGAGACAAAAATAAATGGCAAATGAGATATTTAAAATTAGATTGAGGAAATAATTGTTTCCTCGTAAACTTGACTTGTCAGAATGGAACAACCATTTATAAATTTGTGACAAATCTTAATTATTTTGTTAAAAGTTAATTTGTAGTCTCCATCTGTTCATCGTCGGCTCACATGTCTCTTGTGTCGGGTCGTTTTTATTGGGTTATATGAGACAAAAGCAACAAATATAATGTCATTCATTATTCAATTATAATGCAAAAGGAAATATTAAAATTTGATTTGGAGAACGTAAAGTTAAAAACATGGATTAGAAGTTTCAAATTACCATGTAGACAAATATGTTGTTATTATTGTTCCTTAATTACTGTGGGAACTTTAATTTTCCAAGAATTGTATTAATTTCAACCATTGTTCAGTTGATTTATTATGCTAAAAAAAATATGTGTTGTAACAATAGATCTACTTTCAATGATGGAAATTATGAACTATCAAGATCTTATGGTTTAAAAAAAGGAGCAAATGGCCTAATAAGAAGTAACAGAAAGGAGGCAAAATGTACGGTTTGTTGAATGGAACATCAATAATTGGCATCAACATAAATTAAATAAATTAGATTTTTTTTATATTATTGATATTGTAAATGAAATATAACGTAAAAATTATGTAACTAAATATTAGGCATAAAATGGAACACGCATTTCCCGTGGCTAGCAATCCCCTGTGGAAGAAGAAGATGGGAAAAATATACCAAAATTAGTTACTCATATGAATATAAACATTAGTTGCATTTCAACAAACACCACAAAACCAATTTTGTTATACTCAAATTAGAGACGAAGTTAGCATAAACAATGGTTCATGTCTCGAAGTTGTCGTATCGTGTCTTCTTGAATCTTGGTTCAACCAAGAAAAAAAAAATAGAAAAGATATTTGGACTTACATTAGAAATGGTTACGGAACAAATTCACATTGATTAAATGATAAATAAACAATAGTGAAAATTTTATTGCATTATAAGCTATTATTAATTTTTTTTTGTTGATGAAATGAAATTGTGTAGTATATGAAGAATAGAAAGAGAAGAGATTCTAGCTATGATAGCTAAACAAATAAGTGAGGTGGCACAAATAGAGTTATGTAGCTAAAAATGTGATTAGGTGTCAAATGAATGATTTGAGAGTCTAAAATTGTGATTATTTGTGAAAATTGATCCAAATCTAGGTGTGTTGTTTATTTGTTGTTGCTTAGTTTGCGTATAGGCTTTTTGGTACCTATTTAGGTGCAAATAGGCTCTTTCGTACCTATTTAGGACCTGCTTCAAGCTTGAAACTCACTTGATGTGGCTCTCACACTCAAAAGCTATCATCACAAATAATAAATGTGATATTATTGGTACATGTATAAATACCTTAAGGCCATGTATATGACCACCTTTCTCTTTCTCTTGGAGTAAAGAGGTTAATCCTTCCACATTTAGGATATACAAATAAGAGGAAAGAGGGTTCCCTTGTCTCAACCCCCTTCCCCGTACCACAAGTCCTACCTCGTTGTGATTCATAATAACATAGAATTGAATAGTGGACACATACATATAGATCCAATCAACCCATTTATTATTAAAACTGAGTTTCAATATGACATCATATAAATAACTTAAATCTTTAAATAAACTCATATTTTTATAACTTAAATCTTTAAATAAACTCATATTTTCATTCTTTATTTGATGAATTTGGTGTTATTGGAGATGAATATATGAATTTATTTGAATATTTGAGTTATGCATTTGATGAAATTTGCATTATATTGAAGATAATACTTAATTTTATGGGTTTTGTTCGAAAATTTTAATGAATTTTTTGAATTTTTGTAAAAAAAAATGATAATATTGTTGACATTTTAAAACATAAAAGATCAAATTGTCACTAAAATTAAAATAAATGACCAAATCGAGAAGAAGAAAAAAAATAAATGACTAAAACGTTAATTGAAATTAAGTTAAGGGATTACAGGTGCTATTTAGTCTTAAAAATATCACTTATAAAACTCATTGACATAACCAAATAACTATTTGAAGATTAGTTCAATTAAAATAGATTATAGTATAAAACTACTCAAAATAGATTAAAGTATAAAATATATTTACTTCTTTAGTTATGGGAGTGTAGATTATAAAGAAAAAGTAAATAAGAGTGTAATTGAAGCATCTCTCAATGCATGAGAGTGTGAAATTTACGACATTTTCTTTTGTATTTTGATTTTTGTCATCAAATAAATATTTTAAATAAATTTAATAGGATATCAGACATTTAAAAGGAAAGATATGTATATATAAATTATTATATATGAACATTTTAATTTAAATTTTAGGTCAATCACTATGTCTTTTGTCCACAACTAATAATGAAATTATTTTTATTATCATTATTAATATTATTATTATTATTTGTCCAAGGTATTCTACTGATGAAAGTAACAGATTAATCATTCAAAATGTATCCATAATACGTAATTCAACCGACAAATATTAATATTTTTAAGTTGAATACTATATTTCTGATTTAAAACCGAAATCTTTACTATTTCATCTATAGAAAGAAAAAAATCATTCAAAATGCAAAAATTCATCAAAAGACTTGTCTCTTCCGATAAGTATTATATTTCATACGCACCAATTATTGCATCAAATTCAATACCACTTGTTTAAGAAAACCAAATGTTTGGGAATGTGTTCGAGCACTATCTTTTTACTAAGATACATTTAGATTATATTTTTAGATCATTTTAGAACCAATTAAAAAATGGGTAACTGCATAATGCATATATTGAGTAAGAAAATTTTCAAGTGGATCACAATAATAAAACTTACATGAAAACTGATTTTATCATAGTGATTATTTTCACAAAGCTTCAAACTATTTTAATTAGATGCATCAATACATCCTAAGTTGTCTTGAAAATCTTGATTCAAAAAGACTTAGAATCATATACATAGCGCAAAGCCACCAACATAAGACACTGGTAGACCTAAAACGAAATTTAGTAGAAGGTTTTTAAAAATTGTGTTTCTCAAACAAAGAGAAGCTTCAAACTATTTTAATTAGATGCATCAGTACATCCTAAGTTGTCTTGAATACCTTGACTCAAAAAGACTTAGTACATCCTAAGTTGTCTTGAATACCTTGACTCAAAAAGACTTAGAACCATATACGCAGTGCAACACAAGACATTGGGAGACTTAAAACGAAATTTAGTAGAAGGTTTTTATAACTTATAATAATATTTTAATAAAATTACTATATTTTTTTATGAAAAATTATTTTTTAGACACTCTATAATAAAAATCATTTATTGAATTAATACCGTTAATTGTGTATAATATTTCTTTTTCAATTAATAAATAAGTCAATAATTTAATATTTATTGAGATAATATTAATTTTAGATAAGATTTTGTTAGGTTCATATTTGAAAGTATTAGAATAGGATGTCTTTTTGTTAAATACAAAAACAAAAGTTAAAGAAATTTTTATTAAGTAAAAATTTAACTTTTTAAAAGCCTAAATCAAATGTTTTAGTCGCCTTACCTTTAAATCAATTTTGAATATACACAAGTCTCCTATTAATCTGAGTCTTGCATATACACAAGTCCCCTATTAATCTGAAACATTTCCCTGTATTTTATAGTTTAAACCTTGAGAAATTTATAAACAAAAACTAACTTTAAGTGATTAATTAGAACTCAAATTACTCATGCTTAAGTTTAATCGACTTCACTCACAGTTCATATTAAATATGGTTGTTTCTATATTAGTTCAAATAATAAATTCTTTTAATATCCTTCCAATACTAAATACAAAGAACATGCATATATATATTTTAGGAGTATGTTAGGGACATCCTAATATAGTGCATGAAATGATAATTACATCAAGCAGCCATTTCTTTATATACTCTCAAATCTTTCTAATCCACTTCACTTTAGTTCCTAGCTAGTTTGTCCACTCATTCAAGTCACAGTTTAAAAAAATTATTACAATCAATAACCATTGGAATTCAAACTTCAACTAAATTCTTAGCACCGGCTCATCTGCCACTATCTCCTCCAGCTCAATCTCGATGGGCGCCACGGCTCTAGCTGCTGGTGCATTCCACCATTCTAAGAATAGCGGAAGTATCGCCCAACGTAGCCCTGCTGCAACTACCACCACGACGATGAAAATGAAGATGCAAATAAGCCACAACGGAGGTCGGTGGAAGTAGTTGTAGTCGGGATTCTTGAATGCCACGATTGGAAGAATTGCCATCGTGGTTCCGACATCATAGTGATGGGGCCCAATACCCAACGCATAGGATATTCTGCAGATGACAACAACATTCTGATTCTTGAATGAGAAAAAGAAATGGGCAAAGTAAGGAAGATTATATGCAATTACAAAACACAAATAACAAAAATATCTTCTAAAATGTATTAGTAACATAGTAAAGATTAATATAACTGAAAATGAAAATATAAACAAATAACACACAAATATACTTAGCGTTATATTGTGAGGATTTCCTATCATGAACACATTATCAAAAAACAAGGAAAGAAAAATAAAATAACAGTTCAGTTACACAACACTTTACAATCACTACTTAATAAAGGCATACTACAGCTTTCATATGAAAAAAAAAAAGATTGAACAAAAACTAATGAAAACACATAGAGATAAGTATTTCAAAACATATAATTTAACCCTAAAAAATGCAAAACACATAGAATAACATGCATTGTACCAATACACACCATAAAACTCAATAGTGTGGCACACGGAAGTGAAGCCCAGAAAATGGTATATAAAGAGTTATGACAAAATGGCTTGTTTTGAAGTGTGTGATACTTGGGACAGGTCACATGGATTCAAAGAGAGTACCTTCCACAAAGGATAAGAATCCAAATCTCATGATTTTGGCTTTAAAATTTTCGGAGGAAAAAATAGAATAGTGACTTCAATGCAACTTATTCCAGCAATAAATACAAAAATCATTTGGTACACTTTAACAATTTTCAAGGGAGAGGGTTGTACTAGTACTAGTACTTTACTTAATAATTAATGTGACACTTAGGGAGTAATTATCAATTGGAAATTAAGCTCGAGATTGGAATCTTATAGGAGTAGTACACTTTGATGGACAAAGTAAGGAATTGCCTTTAATGTACCAAGGGCCAAAACTACTAGTCTTGCATCACTAGAGAAATTGAGCCTCTTTCAACAGTAGTACTTTCTCCTTTTTGTTTTTACATTTGAAAATGGTATCTTTTTTTTAAAATTATCTCTGCTTATTTATTGCAAAGAGAGAAATAAGTATCTTGATATAACAAATAATTAAGGGTAATATAGAAAAATAAAAATAAAATTTGTCTTCCCTCCAAAAATATATAAATATTTGTTTAATAATAATAAATGTTTGAAACAATAGTTTTTAATTAAAAATAATTAATTAGTATATTTATTTCAAGAAATTGAGAAACAAAAATATATTAAATATTTAATCCCCTTTAAAAAAGAAGAAGAAGAAATTATTGAACACTTGTTAAAAAAATGGAAAGAATATTTATATTAAACATAAGCATTGTATCCGTAGAGAATTTTAAAGAAGTATTAAACAAAAGAATATTTATATTAAACATATTTGATATTTCTTTGTTCTTCTAACACCCTTCCGCGATGGTGAGCGATTGCACATTACTACTTAAATTTGTTTCGCAATTTCCCCCATTAGCGAGATAACATTTAGCGGATACATGATGACAATGCTGAAAGAGTTGATCTAGTCGGTTGAGATGTGCTCAAATGAATAATGTACTATATATATTCAACTTGATCATAGTGTCATGTTTGTACAAAAATAGAAAATAAAAAGAAAACTAATTTCATAACAAAATAAAATAAACTAAAATCTAGACTAATCAGTATGAATTGGTGGTATTTGCTGGTCCATCTCAACATCATTATTTTCTTCCAAACACTGCCCATCTCTTCAATAGCAATTCCTTTAGTTTCTGACAGCATGAAGTATACAAAGATTGTCATAGCCGCAACAAAGGCGGCAAAGAATATGAACAATCCAAACTTCATATGACAGAGCATGGTCAAGAAACATTATGCCACAACAAACGTGAATAACATATTGCACGACACAGTGACACTTAATAATTCATAAAAAGAACACAACTAGAATGGCATACCACTGTGGTAAATCACCCGGACTTCCATCAGTTCCAAATTTCTCCCAAATTGCAGCTGCAACTACAACCTGCAGGGATCACAGCCACACCTAAACTGGACCTCCATCCCTAATCACTTGTGATTTTCCCAAAGAAGAAGTTCAATACATTGGAGAAGAGTATACCAAATGTAATGAGTAGTTGGAAAACAATGTTGAGACATCCTCTGTATTTGGAAGGGGCCATTTCAGATAGATAGAGTGGCACAGCCTTCAAAATTTAAAAACATAATCAATAAAC
Source organism: Cicer yamashitae (assembly GCA_037974755.1). Classification (NCBI taxonomy): domain Eukaryota; kingdom Viridiplantae; phylum Streptophyta; class Magnoliopsida; order Fabales; family Fabaceae; genus Cicer; species Cicer yamashitae. The sequence goes on from JBBPBQ010000003.1 coordinate 15,656,403, forward strand.
AGATAAAGGAGAGTACTCTCTATTGCAAGCACAAAGGAAGATAGTACCTACCTGATTCACAAAGCCGACTCCAAATCCGAGCAAGACCCGACAAACTATCAACATCCAAACATGTTGAGCGATGAAATTAAAGAGGCCACCGGCAAAGAAAAGAAGACCTCCGAATAGCATGGAACATTCAAATTAAGTACACTTCAGCACATCAAAACATTATCAATAACACAATTAATCCTTCATCCCCACCACAATCTTAGAACACAATACAATTTGAAGAATTATTACAGTCAATAACCATTGGAATTCAAACTTAAACTAAATTCCTGGCACGGGCTCCTCTGCCACTATCTCCTCCAGCACAATCTCGATGGGCGCCAGCTGGTGCATTCCACCATTCTAAGAATAGCGTAAGTGTTGCCCAATGCAGCACTACTGCAACTACCACCACGACGATGAAAATGAAGATGCAAATAAGCCACAGCGGAGGTTGGTGGAAGTAGCTGTAGTTGGGATTCTTGAATGCCACGATTGGAAGAATTGCCACAAGTGGTTCCAACATCATGGGATATTGTGTAGATGACAACAACATTCTGATTCTTGAATGAGAAAAAGAAATGGGCAAAGTAAGGAGGATTATATGCAATTACAAAACACAAATAACAAAAACATCATCTAAAATGTATTAGTAACATGGTAAAGATTAATATCACTGAAAATGCAAATATAAACAAATAACACACAAGCCCAAGCCCAGCCCGGCCGAGCCGGGCGGACGGGCGGCGAAATTACTGGGACAGGTTCTTCTGCTTCTGACTACAACAAATTGTTTCGATTTGAAGGATGTCACTTCAAACGATGGCAAAAAAAGATGTTATTTTTTCTAACCATGAAAAAGCTTGCCATAACATTTCTGTTGTTCCAGAAAAAGCTGAACAAACAGAAAAGGATAAGATAGCTGCTGAATTAACCCAATGGGAACATAATGATTACTTATGTAAGAATTATATTCTGAATGGACTTGTTGATGATCTGTATGATTACTACAGTTCCGACAGCAATACTGCTAGACATGTTTGGGATGCTCTAAAGTAGAAATATGAAATTGAGGAAGCTGGAGTCAAAAAGTATGCTCTTAGCCGCTACCTCAAATATCAGATGACAGACGACAAATCCGTGGAACCTCAGTCTCATGAAATCTAGAAAATTGCTCACGAAATCATCTCTGAAGGTATGTCCCTCGATGAACAGTTTCAAATTGTTGTTATTATTGACAAACTGCCCCTTGCTTGGAAATATTTTAAAAATTCACTCAGGCATAAAACAAAGAATTTTCTCTAGAAAGTCTGATAACTCGCCTTAGAATTGAGGAAGAATATCGTAAATTAGACCAGAAAGATGAAGTTCTTCTTATGGCAAATAACAAGAAAAAGAAATTCATCGAAGCAGTTCTGAAGCCAAACGACAAACAACTAAACAATCAAAATCGCTCTTCAAAGACAGCAACAAGAATGGGAACCCTCCAAAGGCCCCAATTGCAAGGCAGCAACCACCTCCTAGAAATGGCCCTCTCCCTTTTCTCTGTTTTCACTGTGGGAAAGAAGGTCATATGGCATGCAAGTGTAGGAACAAGCCAGGCTCAGTCAATCAGGCTAACTTGACAGAAGACCAATTCGTTGCTATGATAATTGAGATCAACCTTGTTGGTGGATCAGATGGATGGTGGATAGACACTGGCGCCTCCTGCCATGTCTGTTATGATCGTGCTATGTTTAAAACATACGCTGCTATTGAAGATAAGAAAGTTTTGTTGGGAGATTCCCACACCACTAATGTTGATGGTATTGGAGATGTGGAACTAACATTCACCTCTGGAAAGACCTTAATTCTGAAGGATGTCATGCACACTCCATAAATAAGGAAGAATCTGGTTTCTGGGTTTCTTCTAAATAAGGCAGGGTTTACTCAGTCTATAGGGGTAGATTTGTACACCATTTCTAAAAATAGTATTTTTGTTGGGAAAGGGTACGCCACTGATGGCATGTTTAAATTGAATGTTGAAATCAATAAAATGTTTCCTTCTGCTTACATGTTGTGTGATTTTAATATTTGGCATGCTAGACTCTGTCATATGAACAAACGTGTGATTTCAAACTTAAATAACTTAGGCTTAATTCCAAAGTTATCTTTAAAGGATTTTGAAAAATGTGATTTTTGCAGTCAAACTAAAATAACTAAGAGTTCACATAAATCAATAATTAGAGAATTTGAACCTTTAGACTTAATACACTCTGATATATGTGAACTTGATGGAACGTTAACCAGAAATGGAAAGCGTTATTTTATTACTTTGATTGACGATTGTTCTGACTATACTTTTGTATATCTTATGAAAAAATAAAAGTGAAGTGTTTGACATGTTTAAGATCATTGTAACTGAAATTGAAAATCAACTTAGTAAGAAGATTAAGAGATTTCGTAGTGATATGGGAACAGAGTATGATTCCAGTTTATTTAATGAGTTTTATAAAACTCAAGGAACTATACATGAAACTACTGCACCATATTCACCTAAAATGAATGGTAAAGCTGAAAGGAAGAATAGAACTCTTACTGAACTTGTTGTTGCTATTATGCTTAACTCTGGTGCTGCCTCTCACTGGGGAGGGGAAATTATTTTGACTGTTTGCTATGTTTTGAATAGAGTTCCTAAATCTAAGAACAAAACATCTCCTTATGAGATAATGAAGAAAAGACAACCCAACTTATCTTATCTTCGAACTTGGGGTTGTCTGGCTTATGTCAGAATCCCCGATCCCAAGCGAATTAAACTCGCTAGTAGAACCTATGAATGTGTATTCATTGGGTATGTGGTAAATAGTAAAGCGTATAGGTTTTACGACCTAAATGCGAAAGTGATCATAGAATTAAATGATGTTGACTTCTATGAAAATAAATTCCCTTTCAAATCGAGAAATAGTGGGGGCAGTGAACCTAGTCAAGTTCCTGGGACAAGAAGCACTGAAAGCAACACACAAGGTGAAACCGAAACTCGAAGGAGTAAGAGAGTAAGAGTTGCTAAAGATTATGGACCTGGATATATGGCCTATAATTTAGAAGAGGATCCTGCAAATCTCAAGGAAGCTTTGTCATCTTTGGATGCAGATTTATGTAAGAAGCTATAAACGATGAAATGGATTCTCTAGAGTCTAAATGGATTTTGAAAAAGAAACTAAAACACGATGGATCTATTGATAAGTACAAGGCACGCCTTGTAGCCAAAGGTTTTAGACAAAGAGAAAATATAAATTTCTTCGACACTTTTTCACCAGTCACTAGAATAACATCCATCAGGGTGCTCATATCACTTGCGGCTATTCATAACCTGGTGATACACCAGATGGATATAAAAACAGCTTTTTTAAATGGTGACCTGGAAGAAGAAATCTATATGGAACAACCTAAAGGTTTTGTAATACATGGACAAGAAGACAAGGTCTATAAGTTAGACAAGTCTTTGTATGGTCTTAAACAAGCTCCTAAGCAATGACATGAAAAATTTGATAACTTGATTTTGTCGAATGAGTTTAAAGTGAATGAAAGTGACAAATGTATTTATTACAAATTTGAAAATGGCATTTGCATTATCATATGTCTTTATGTAGACGACTTACTCATATTTGGTTCAAACATTCATGCCGTTAATAATGTGAAATCACTGTTGAGGAACAACTTTGATATGAAAGATCTCGGAGAAGCGAGTGTAATCCTTGGAATAAAGATTACTAGGTCAAAAAAGGGAATTTCTTTGGATCAATCTCACTATGTTGAAAAGATCCTAAAGAAATATAATTACTTTGACTATAAACCTGCTTGCACACCATATGATCCAAGTGTGAAACTTTTCAAGAACACTGGTGAAGGTGTTACACAAACTGAATATGGCAGCCTCAGGTATGCCACTGATTGTACTAGACCCGACATTGCCTATGTCGTGGGATTATTGTGTAGGTTTACTAGTAGACCTAGTATGGAGCATTGGCAATTTATCGAAAGAGTCATGAGATACCTTAAAAGGACCATGAGTCTCAGATTACATTATCAAAGATTTCCTGTTGTCCTTGAAGGATACAGTGATGCTGATTGGAACACCTTATCAGATGACTCCAAAGCAACCAGTGGCTATATTTTCAGTATAGCCGGTGGTGCTGTATCTTGGAAATCCAAGAAACAGACGATACTGGCTCAGTCCACTATGGAGTCTGAACTGATAGCATTAGCTACTGCTAGTGAAGAAGCAAGCTGGTTGAGATGCTTGCTAGCTGAGATCACTTTATGGGAAAAACCTTTGCCAACTATGTTGATCCACTGCGATAGTACCGTGGCTATTGCAAAGATTGAGAACCATTATTACAACGGTAAGAGACGAAAAATACGTCGTAAGCACAACACAGTTAGAGAATTACTTTCTAAAGGAGCTGTTATAGTGGATCATGTACACACTTATGAAAATTTAGCAGATCCTTTGACGAAAGGATTAGCTAGAGAGAAAGTCCTAAATACATCCAAAAGGATAGGACTAATGCCTATAGATCAATGAGTCACTTATGATGGTAACCCGACCTAAAAGACTGAGATTCCAAGAATTAGGTTCAATGGGTAATAACAAGTCATAGTGATATGAGATGAACATGATATATTAAATATGAGAGAAGCATGATTCCTGAAGCGATATAAGGATGAGATAATATAAACTCTTAATGAGATCTATACTCTATGTGGAGTAGAGTACCTAGCTACAGGAGTACTCTTGATAGACTCACCTATGTGAATGTGAAAGTGGGGGTCGTTTCCTATGGAATTTCGAGGCAGAACAGAGTGTTCACTATACTGGGATACACGTGCATGGCCTTAAATGCACGGGATTTTGAGAATACACCCAATGAAAAGGTTGTGTGTGGGTTTGATGTCAGAGATAGAGTTCAAGACTACGAGTCACTCTTGTTGAATCTGAATCTTACTTGCTATGCAAAGGTTCAAGTTAAGAGACACCTTTGTTTATGCACAGTCTTATAGAGGCGTTTGACGCTATTTCAGAAACCTTCTTTTTTAAATTCAAGTGGGGGTTTGTTGGAAATGATGATGATATTAATGGAAGATTGTTGGAAATAATGATCACATTAATGAGCTAGTGTTGTTGTGAATTGAAAAAATGAAGAAGTCCCACATATGAGGGATATCACACACTAGTAGGGTATATAAGGTGGAGGTATGTACCTTGGGGTGTGCCCCAAGGGGTACCCCAATTTTGTAAAGGAGGAAGAACGCATGCAAAGTTGACCATCACACACGCGCGCGCGCCGCTGCCTGTCTGTCTGGCCGGGCCAGGCTTGGGTTTTGGCTAAGTGATGTATTATTTTTTAGTATATGAAAAATTAATAAATTATTTATTTAATTAATTTTAAAAAGAACGCTTGCGTTTTTATCTCTTATTGTTTCGTTAATTACGTAACTGCCCTCCACCGAGTGAACCTTGAATATCTGATCCAGTCTTCCCTTCCTATTTTCGTTCGTCTGTTTTTGCCCGGTCAAAACCCTAATATTTGATCTCACGTAACTGTTGTTGCCCGGTCAAAACTCAGAGTCAAAACCCTAAATTTGGAGCGCACATTTTGGGTGGTCAATAGTTTTGGAGCGCACGTATCTGAGGTCAAGGATTGTAGCGCACGTTTCGTGGTCAATTGGAGCGCACGTATCAGACCTAATGGATCGCGCCCTTTTATCTGATCCAGTTGCGGATTTCCTCTATAAATAAAGGGTTCTCCTCAGTTGGAAAATCACACCAAAAGCTCTCTGTATTTGAGGCTTTTCTCTCTTCTCCCTCTTTCTTACTTTTACTTCTCTTTCTTTCGAGTGGTCTTAGTGCCATATTAGGAGTGGTAGTCATTCGACTGTCATATTGAGGGTGTAATTCTAGAAAGGTTTTTCTACGGTGCAGTAGAACTTCGATACAGTGATTTGGGCTGTTTTATTCTGGGGACTTCGTGGTTGATAGTCTGCCTTGCACAATTCGGGCAATGCCTCGAAACGTCTTAAAGAGAGCGACCTAGTCCGCGACTCAACCCAGTAAATATTATCGGTGGCATAAATTATTTTTTCAAAGTTTTTCGAAATTCAAAAATAACAGAAGATTAAACCACCCATTGACGCTGCCAAGCATGATCATAAAACAAAATGAGTGAACTTTCCTGGGTACTCCTTATTCCCTCCCCCGGTGCTGGCTATTCCACCTACATCCATTTTTCTTATCTCAGTGTAAAGTAGCAGAAAGATGAAGAATAACAACAATGGTTATAATGTAGCTAGAGAAGAAGAGAAACAAATTCAGATGTTGCTTTTTTATGAGGTGTCTCAAGAGATTAAATAAATAGAATAGTTCAATTGAAATGGCTATAGGACAAAGTTTTTCTGCTCTTTTGAGAAGAAAATACTTCACAAATTTGACTCTAGATGCTAGTATTAAATTTAGGTAGCCAGAGAGAATTGAGACTAGTCACTTCTGTAAGTAAAAAACAATTTTTTTTGGAGAAATGTAAAATACAATTAATAGCATTTAAAACAACTAATAGGTCTTTTTGTTTTCTTTTTAGTTTTGGATTGGATGGGGTGTGCTGTGTAAGAGTTCTTTATTTAGATGGAAGACTAACTTTGGCTATCACTTTTTTTGGTAAAAAATATTTTCAATTTCATTAGTTAATAACTCTTCCATGTTAAAAAATTAACCGCAAAGATTTAGACTAAAACAAAGTTGATAATAGATTTTCATTTGTATCAATTGCAAAACAATTTTATATATAATGTTAACTTTTACATATATGAAGAAATTCTTATAATGCATTTTTTTTTTAATTTTAAAAGATATGGTAAATATGTCTATAAATAATTATCATAACTTTCGGATTCAAAAGTGCGACACGCGTCAATTTTAATAGTATCGACATTTTTCAGTTGAGCTAAAACTTTAGATACAATGTATTATTACAACTTGTTTTTTTACAAGAGTAAAATCAATGGTAATTTATTTCCAAGATATATTCTTATCCATCGTTGGTAATGAAACAAAGTAATATGTAAAAATAGCAATTTCACTTTTAAAAGGTAATAAATGAATTTGTGTTTGAAAAATGAAAGAGTAATTTAGAGAGATAAACTAAGTCTCTCTTTTTAAGACGAACAATTACTAACAATACTTAACATTGAACGTTTAAAAGCACAATCTAAATAATATAATCTATCAATCCAATAGAAAAAAAGAGTAAAATTAAAATTGAGATGATCAAAACTAAAAATTATTCCTACAAGTATGTGGAGCTCGTGTTAAGAAAAAAAAATCAATGTTTTATTTATCAATATTTTTAAAATAAATTAATATCAATTTGTGTTAATACAAATATAATGTATTAATATATTTTAGTGAGTGAAGGAAAAAATTAATCCATGTTTATGAAAGTTAATTTACTAAGATATATGTTATATATAATGTTAGCACAAAAAAATTCTATATAATATTGACGGATTTATAATTATTACTATATTTTGTATGCTTTTTAATTGTCTTTGACGGGGAGATCGGTAGTATGATCAAAATGTAGAATACATGTAAGTAAATTTAGTTTCTAACTTGATTTTTACTTTTATTTATTTTCAGTTGTATAATTAATATTTTGATACTCTTCTGTTTTATAGAGGTATTTTTAGGTATCGAAGAGAAGTTGGTCTCTAACTATATATATATATGAAACTCCATTTAAATTTTTGGTATATGTGAAAGGCCATATTTTATACTTCTGTTGGCAACAATATTAAATAACATATTTAATGTGAATTTTAAAAGGTCAGAATTTGTGTAACTTCTATTCTTGGAAACAGTTAATAGATAGTTTAAACAAGTATGATATACTTTAAACATTAAAGCAAAGACACTACCACACACCTACACATATCAACTATCCAAAACATCAAGTTCAGGTATCATTTTTTCCCATTGCACAGGAATTTAATTGATTCATTTTTTTCAATTATACTAAAAAAGTTTTTTAGTTTATTCATTCTTTCTAATTTTTTTTGCCACATGCTTTTAATCATTTTTGCACTAATATTATATATGCAAACTTGATAATGTGCTTAAAAGATTCTAATACCTTATTAATCTCGTCTATCAAATACCATTAGGTTACTAACCCCATCTATTCAACACACCACAAATATCTTTTAGAATAGGACATTCTAACAGCTCTTTCTTAGCTACCAACTAGGGCCAACCCCACATATGTTGTGGCCTAAACTAAAATCCGAGATGTAGGCCTTTCTATAAGTAAAAGTAAATTTTTATTGAAAATTGTACCAAATATTTCTATTAAAGTTGTTTTATTTTTATTATGAAATTTATAAAAAGTTAAACATTATCAAGTTGCATCAAGTATGAGATGTTATAGTTGATTTCATAATTGTGCACTCTATTCGGTGGGAATTTTTTACTGTTAAACATTATCAAGCTTCATCAAGTATGACATTTTTTAGAAATAGAAATGGTCTTCCAATTTATAGATTTAGATAATTTTTCTCTATCATGGTAAGGATATGGTCTTGTTGCTAGTTAAATTTTAATCTTGCTTTTTTCACTATCTTTTATCCGTCTAGGTTTTTTTATAAGGTTATTAATAAAGCAGTTATCCAAATTTTTTGTTGTTCTCTAAGGTTTTGGTCTGTTCTCTCCCAATTTTTTGTTCTTCTTTATTTTAATTAATATATTTATTAGAGTGTTTATAGTGATTGGTGGTAATTTTGGACACTAATCTAGTTGGTGATGTCAAAGTTGGCATGTGATATTTGAACACTCTAATTTTTGCTAAAAAAAATATTAGTCCTATAAAAATTATAATAACCGTGTTTGAAAAACCTTTAAAGTCATTCTAGTTTTAAGAATGCAACAACGTACTAAAATACTGAAATGCATATTCTCATTTTATAATTGAGTTGTATCTTTAACTATCCTTCATCAATTGATTTTTTGGTAAACTTTATCTCACTATTTCTTACTTATTAAAACTTCAACTTTTTTAATTATTAACCAAAAATTTTATATTTTATTTTTTGACAAACAAATTTATTTCTAAGAATTTTTTTAAATACATTGTATATCAAATTTTGTGGAAACGATGTGTTTATATACTCTTTATTTTTAACAAAATACACCTTTATAATTGAATTTTCAATAATACGTAAGTGACCGAAGATAAAATTTTATTGTCAAACCATCTTTATTTTTTTAAAAAAGAAAAAGTTAATTAATGATGATCATTACACGAAGTGGTCATAACTTAATCCCATTGGAATACATATAGGTATCATCTCAAAGTCTAAACATTTTTTATCCTTTATTATTTTCCTAAGAAGTTTGGATACTAATGAGATTTCTCCTTTTTTTTAATACGAGACAGTTACATACAAAAAAAAATTGTTTATAACAATTAACCGTCAACAGTTACCACCAGGTCCTCCAAATTGAAGAGCATGACCAATTGGGCTAGGGAAATCGTCATTATAACGAATTTGATAGCAATTCTTAGGGGCATCATTGAATTTGTCTACCAAATATTCAGGAGGTCCATAAAATTGTCTAGATGAATTCTGAAATGCAACATTCCTAAAATAACAAGTATGGACGAAATTGTCATCTGGAAAATGCCCTGATCCCATTGAAGGACTAGGAGTACCGATAGGAGTTGATGTTTGGCCACCTAATCCTACTTCACCACCTGTCGCCAAGTTGGAGAATAAGGATGCTGGAAAATAACCAATATTTTTGTTTACCACAGTTAACCACCAATTCTTGGTTTTTTCGTCCTGATTACATAAATAAAACATTTTGTAAATATATATAGTATATAGTCATGTATTTCTTCAAGCATGTTTGAGCTATTGACAAAATTCTATAACTTGTAAACTATATTTTTTTCACATTATATAATCTGTACATATTATAAATTTAAATTTTACATAAAGAGGTGACCTGAAAAATAGATATTGGCAACTCAGCCATCACTCCGCCATAAGTAGATATTGGTACTATACGTGAACCAAGGTAATATGAATGGTCGGTCTGAACAAAACCACTGCATAGTATATTGTAGCATCCAGTCTTGAAATTATCCTTCTGTAATATTTTAACATCATGTTATATTTTAAAGAAATTGAAATTGTGTTTCTAACCTCATGTTTTAAAGAAATAAAACTATGCTTTTCAATTTAGTTACGTCAAACGTAAATTAAAACACAGAAATATTGAAACAATTTGTTATTTTAGTTAGAACAACTTTTATGAAGTATTTCCTTTATTGTAATACATGTATGTAAAGATTAAAAATAATAAACCTTTACTTACTGTCCAATATGAGTATAAATGAGTTGCGTCATTATTGTATAATTGAGGAGATACCTGACATCATGTATGAAGTTGGTTAGGAAGTATTTTCTAAACTATCAAATTTATTTAAACTATATATATATATATATATATATATATATATATATATATATATATATATATATATAATTTTAAGATAAAAGAAGATTTTCTTAATAAGATATATTAAAACTTACATGCCATCCAACAACGATTTTATTAGTGCTATCTCCCTGGCTATTTAGAACATATATATGACTTGAACTTGACTGGCCTTTAAAAACTTTTGGATTATAAACACTAGTTGTTCCACTAACTCCAAAGTAAGGAGCACCCCATTTTATAAGAGACATATGAGTAGACTACAAAATCAATATGTTGACATATTAGTTGAATATTGAATCTTTATATACGCGATATTTATACAAATAAACAAATAAGTTTATGATTAGATTGTATTGGAGAAAACTTACATGTCTACGATAATTAGTTTGAGCTAGAATATGATCATTGAATAAAGATATGCCTCCTATGAGATCATCTTTGGTTACTCTCCGAATAGGGACAGTTCCTTTTGGACACGTAACTTTCTCAATCTCAAAATTGGATTTGATTGGTGAAATATGGATATTTGTTTCACTAATGTTTCTTTCACTACTTGGTTTAAGCTACAACAAAAGAAATAAAAATGTACATTAAAAGAAACAAAGTATGAGTAGTAAAAGAAAAATAATTGCAAACTATATCCCAATAAAATATTTTACCTGCAATTTATGGTTCTTTAGCAAAGGATGATCAAAAGCTGGTTGTTTCTTAATATTAACACAATCAACTATGTACCCTGACTTTGTCTATAACAAACACCAAAATAAAACAAAAACAAAATTATTAAATAAGGAGATCAAATTAAACTATCAATAATTGATTTGTGTTTAATTAATACATGAATACTCTTCATAGGTGACTTGTTAATGAGCATTAGTTTTCTCTCCAACTCAAAATCTTCTTTCAACATACTATGCATGCCATCAACCATGTGACCAATACTACTAGTCACTAAACAAAGAACAAAGAACAATATAATATTCATTTTCACAACTCTTGTTTTGATGATGAGTCTTAATTAGTTTAGTATATTGCCTATTTATGTATGGACGCTCCAGATTAAATAAAATAAAACAATAATTTAATTAATACATTTGACTGAATTTAATACATTTGACTGAATTAATACATTTGACCGAATTTAATACCTATACACTATCAAAAATTGGGTCTTTAGACATGCTATATTAACCCACATTGACTTTGACTATAAAAAAAAAAAACCAAAATAGATATGGCGAACATGTTGCTAAACACACATATTTTTCACTTTTATAATTCATTTTATCTCTTTTTCGCTAAGACAATCCACAAGAAAGAGGAGTGGGGGTTTGAATTTTGTTAACCATTTATAAAAATCAAATTTGTTTGCTACACAAAAAGATGTGTTTTTTTTTAATCCAAACATTCAATTTATGATTGTAAATTATTTTTGAGTAAAATAAAATTGAATAATTAAGAACTTAAATAAAATAACAACATTGAGAAAGAGAAGAGACACAAATATTTTTATACTAGCTCACAACAACTTTTGCTACATCAAGTCCTCTTCTTATAAAGAAATTTTGTCTCAGTACAATCGATGACTTAATCCACTAAGAAATCAATAGCATACAAGTAGGCCACAACTTGTATGTATTACCCGTGTAATTAGCATAACAAAGTTAAATCTTTGTAGGCCACAACTTATCACTAGTAGGGTTACGTTAATATTTTTATACACACTCAATCAATCAAACAATCTTTTTATTTGTTTTATTTACTTTATGCATGATTTGTTCAGTAGCTTTAACACAAACACACCATACTTAACATTCTTTGGAGTAGTTAAAGAACCCCATAGCCGAGGGACAAAGTTTCTTTTTCAGAGTAATCGTTTGAAGAAAAGAGAATCATTGTCAAGAGAAGTTAGTCGTTTCCTCGACTAATTCTTAATACCAACAACAAATACGATAATTATACATTACTCAAGTCACTACAACAATTTTGTGTCACATCAAATCATATTAGTTTAGGAAAAATAAAAAAATCATCATCAATATTTTTATAAACAATATAATAATTTTCAAGATTTAATTTGACAAGACAAATATTTTTAAGCGATTATCAAATTACGAAAATGGTTGATTGAGATATTACATCTTGTTAACCATGATATTAAGACGTCTAAATTTTAACAACTTGGTGACCTTAAAACTCCAAATAATAAAACTTAAATTTCATAAGAGGTAGTTGAGATGTTACATTTTTTTTACTCTAGTTTAAAGACGGTTGAGTTGTAACAACACGGTGAACTTAAGACTTAAAAATCATTCAAACTATAAATAAATTAGCTTTTGAGAATAAAATTTGAGAGGGATCTGTTTATATTTTTCAATCTTTTGGTGTTGCCTCAATCTCCGGAGCATTAAAAACAACATTGAAGTTGAATATGCAAAATAGTACAATGGTGCAACAAGTGGGAATATGTCAGGTGACAGTTTATCTATACTATTTGGTTTTTTTCCATATATTCGGAATATGGAGATGAATTACATGATTGGTAATTTTTTAGAAAATACTTTTAGTCATATATTTACATTTTAAAATTTATATACATACAATTGACAGAGTTTAATGATATTATATTTTTATAAAATAGATGTCACAAGAGATTTTGTTGAAATGGGACAAGAGAATCTATAAAAAGAATGGCCTTATTACTAAATTTAAGATTATTGAGTAGAAGGTTTGTAGGTCAACATTTTTATATTATATAAAATTTGTAATTTTATAGTTTATAATATGTAATTAAAAAATATAATTTTCTTTATGTAGTATAAAGATTGAATATGCACTATTAGATATTGTACTAAGTTTCAAAATGTTGTTGTCATGGTATAACCCAAATACAAAATGTAATGAATTGTACTAAGTTTTTAGTCAACTTTGAAATTTATGAGGTTGATGAGTTCAAAATCAAGTAAGTTTTAAAACTAGTTTATTAAAAAAAAAAAAAGAGTTTTTAAAAATGTCCTATTTACTAAATATTTTTAACTCTGTTTATTCATTATTGATTACAATTTTATTTTTCATTCAATAGAAAATCGAATAATATCGGTCACTTACTAAACCAATGAGTCGGATGCTTCTCATTTGAGTTTTGAAGAATTTTTTAAAAATTTGTCTATAGAGGAACGTAAAAACAGTCAAAATATAAAACTTTGGATATAATTTACATGTCATATTCTATATATTAAATGTATTTTTAATTATTAACTTTGTGAATAATGCTTTTTGAAGAGTGAAAAACATAACAAGTGGGTTTTAATTGTTAATCTTTTAACACAAAAAATTATTTGAAAAAAATATGCTAATAAGATAAGATAAGATAAAGCAACAGAAAAATGAAAAATAAAGAGATAAAGAAGAAAAACATAAAATAGATTTATCCAAGTTAATCACCACAAGATTGCTACTTCTAGTTGTGTAACATTTTAATTTTATGATAAATTATTTTATTAATTAAATAGAATTTTAAAGAATTAATTTGGTGTTAAAACTATTTTAGAATATATGCTGATTAGTATTTTTTATATGTGGGTTTCCTAT
>JBBPBQ010000003.1:15670860-15715134 GCA_037974755.1 Cicer yamashitae
CTTTATTATTTAGTATTTAATATAAAGTGCTGATAATGTATTTCAATATTTATTTATTTATCATTTTTACCATTCTTTAAAGATGGTAGCATTTTAATATGAGTATTTTGAAAATTATTATTTTAATAATTGAGATAATCGTTATGATGGTTTTAGATATTACTAATTTATATTGAAAAGATTGATTACTTTAATTATTCTATTTCGAAAAATATTTGTTTTGAAATATTAATAATATTTTGAAAATAAAGTTGTATTCAAAGAAGTGTTAAAAATTAGTTTTTACAATTATTGATTTTGTTTTGAAAAAATAAAAGAGAAAGGATAAAATGTGTTTTATAGGTTAGACCGATAGGTAAGAGTAAAACATTATTAAATAATTTAAAAATAAAAGTAAGTTATTGTAGCAAATAGAGATAGGGGTAGAATACACTGAAGTGCACATGTTCTCATAGAGAAAAAGAAGTAATTTATCTTTTATTTTTAATTATTAACCAGAAATATTTATCTTTTATATTTGAACAAACAAGTAATATTCTATGAATTTTTTTGAAATAGTTTGCATAATCGATTATTGTGGGATTGCTCTTTCTATATACTACTTTTTACTTACAATGTACACTTTCACCATTGAATTCTCAATAATATGTAAGTGAGAGAAGATAAATTTTATTGTGAAACCATCTCTATGTTTTGAAAAAAGAAATTTTTTTATCAATGATGATCATTACAATAAGTGCTCAAAACTTAACACCATTGGAATACATATAGGTTTCATCTCAAAGTCTAAACATTATTTTATCCTTTACTATTTTACTTTGAAGTTAGTAAAGTAATGGGATTTCTCCTTTTTTATTTATTTTTTTAATTTTATTTTTTTAAACTAAGGCATAATAAATATTACATTAACAAACCTTGCAAAGGGAAATTAAATATTTTTTAAAAAGCCAAATTATTGAAATATGTAATTATTATAAAAATATGTAATTCTTGGAAAGGATCGTAATATTATTTTATTAATTACAATACTACGTACAACAAAAACTGTTAGAACCAAGTTGGTTTGAAGAACTATGACCCTTACTTGTTTTGATTATAAAAAAAAATCAATTTGTTGGAACAATTTAATGCACTAACATTTTGATTAAGTGTGCACGTCTCAGATCAAGTAAATTATATAGATTCTTATGCCATATCCTCTGATAACTGGTTGAACACAAATGAACAACAAGACTTCGCTTCACTCTGTTTTTCAGAGTTTGATGTAAGCGCTCTGACATATGCCTCTAGTGGAGCAACGCTTTGTGTTGGCCGACCACGATAATGTAAGCAATGATATGTTTTGTTTCAAGTGTGTCTGTTGAACACAACTATGCTATGTTCGTCTACCTCTGATAAGCTTGAGAAGTAAGTGATCCTCTGTCTTCGATAATCGCATCATCACTTCAAGCAATTGATCATCTGACTCTGATTTATGTTGTATGCTTTGAAAGAAGTCAACAATCTAATGAAAGTCAATGCTCCAAAGAAGACAAAACATTTGTGCATCATTTGATGAACATCCTGAATCTACTACTTGTCTGAAGATCTTAAGACATGCTCTGATCATCACATCCTCTTATTCTTAACCGTTTTACCAATATACGTTGAATCAATTACAAGGATCTGTTTTGGGAAGTTTCTATGGCAAATCAATCTCAAAAGATATGATAAGAAACTTCATGAATCATGCTGATTTCTTGCAATCAGGACAATGACCATAAACTCTATTCGATCTCTATAAAAGGATGTGCATTCCTCATTGGAAAGAAAATAAACACACAAGCTATAAGCACATCTGCACTATTGCTCGTAATCATTCTTTTTCACTTTAGTGCTGAGAAAAGTTTCTAAAAGGATAAATTTGTAAACACTCTCATGCGAGAGTTATTTCAGAAAAATCCAAACCTTTTATTTTGTCACCTAGCCCAATAGTGGTTGCCTTCCTCAACAACTTGGATGCCCTAAACTAGAATGTTGAGAAGACTTAAACACAATAAGTGTGTGATGACTCTTAATCATATGTATATTTTTAATTGTTTTTAGTCTTATTTATCTTTAATCCTTAGTTAATTTAAGGATTTCTTTGATATATTTTGTTGATTTTAGTTCTTGGATTTAATGAAATGTTTATGTTCTTATTTCCTTGATTAAGTAGAGATTTTTCGTAGTTTTGTGTTGTTTCTTTGTTTTAGTGCAATGCAATGCTGAATTTTGGTGAGAAATCAGCATAACCTATGTGGGGAATTTCAGCCATATCTAGAGTTTTAGATGTCCAATTGGAATTAAACCAAGTGCATATGAAAGCTATGATCCATAGCTATAACTTTCATGAAGACACCAGAGCCAAATTTGGACTCAAAAGAGGCAACAAATGCACTAAACACCAGACATAAGATACTGTACGCTTGAAGCGCGAAGCCTGCGCCCGAGGCACATTTCCACAATATTTTCACATCTTGATTCTTTCCAAGTGCCCACGGAGTACAAATCCCACGCCTGGGGCGCGTGGCGCACTACTGAATGCATAAAAACACATTTTTCTCACTTTCTAAGGATCTTTTTGACTATTGGGAAGTTTGGAGACTTGTGCCCTAACAGCGAAACTTAGAGACGATTGTTCTTAACACCATTGGAGGAGTTTTATCAAGTACCATTCATGAATACTTCTTGTAATTCTTCTCTAGTCCCTATCTTTTGTATCTCTGTCATGAATAACTAAACCCTATTTGCTAGGGATGAGTGAAACAATATGAAACCCTTATTTTTCTGATTTGATTTCTAGTTATATGAATGAGTTTATTGAATTATTTTCCTCATCTCTGTGCTTAATGCTTTTTGTTGCTAGATCAACCTTAAAATGTTATACGATTCGTAGTCTAGGGATAGAGGCAGGTCATGAAATCAATTAAATTAGTTGCAAATGCAGTTGTTTAATAAGAGAATTCTTGTACTGTAAGGTTTAATTCTAATCTTAAATCCACTAAGGAATTAGGGTTTACTTTGGAATTAAAGGTTCTGTCACTAAGACATTAGGGCAAGAATAATAAAAAGAATTCGGTAATAATTCAATAAAGGAATTTAATAATTATGATCAAATTAGAAAGCAAGGTTGGAGTCGAAGTGAAACTCATCCCTGACATTTTACTTATTATAAAAGTTCAAATTTATTACTTTTGTTAGTTTTAAATATTATTAAAATCAATTCGGAAACTTTTTGTTCAATTTTAGCACTCAAATATAATTCAATAGTAAAACGCAATCCTTGAGTTCGACAGTCAGTACTACCGTTTTAATTATTACTTGCAACGATTCAGTACACTTGCTGAAACGCGATCAGTGTGACTAGTAGGTGCTTAGTGAAATTGTTATTTTGTGGTGAACTAGTGGATTAAATCTTTTAGGTTGTAGGCACTAAACATAACTACTGTGTTTGTGGTAAACCATAATAAATCGTATGTGTTTTTCTTTACTATAGATGAGTTAGGTTAAAAAGTTTTTACCAGATTTGATCAAAATTTGAAGAAGATTTAATTAATATTTGATTAAGATTTGATCAAAATTTGAAGAAGATTTGATCAAGATTTATGTATAACAAAATATGAACAGAATAAATTTGAAGAATTTACAAACGCAGTCTGAAAAAAATAAAACAAAATCAATTTGAAGAGTTTACAAGCTCAATCTAAACAAAATAGAAATATAATCAATTTGAAGAATTTACAAACTCAATCTGGACAACATACAATTCAGAATTAGACATGGACTAAATAGAACCCATGTTTTCACTATAAATAGACACTCAAGGTTGAAGAAGAAAATCATCGAAAAGAAGAAATGAGTAGAAGAACTCAAGCTCAAAGTTCCCAATTCATCTTAGAGTTCAAAGAGAGAAACACTTGTTCAGGTTAGAAATATTTTCTGAGTGTTCTTTTCTTAGAGTGTGAGAGTTATTATGATTATCAGCTTTGTTAGAAGCAACTACTCATGTTCCAATCTTTTGTTTCCAACCCAATATAGTTTAATTCCTTCTTCAATCTGGGGTTGTCAGGTTGTTAGGAGAAGACTTGGCTTGTAGGGTCAAGGTGGTTAGTTCCTCAAAAGTCTCTCAATCTGACTTATCTCTCTCAATCCCTTCACAAATTTTCTTCTACCACTTTAAACCCTCACCGGTTAGTAATAATATCTCAATCTCACTTTATACTTTTATTATTAATTCTCTCCATCACATCATAACTGAAATTTGTTCCAAATTATTTAGACTGAATTCCATTCAAAATAATTGTTAATCATTTCATCTATAGAAAATTCATAGTAGCAAATACAAGCTAACAAATGTCTTATGATGTGATTAGATCAACGTTGGCAACAAAACTAACGTGTAATAGCCTATATATATTGCTTTCTAAAAGAATATAGAAATGATCATATGCTTATTATGGTACTTGCAACAACAAAAATAGTAAAGAAGAAAACCCGATTTCAATGGCCACTTTAAAAATAGATAATTGCTTACATTATACTGTTTGATGTCATGAATGAAAACTTGAAGACTCATAACATTTTGTTTAACTCAATGCTTTATCCTGTTAAGAGTAAAAAGATTAATAATGTAACACGTTTCTTACTCTTATTCTTTGCTAATTTTTATTTATTTACATGGATAATAAATTATTGTAGCGTTTCACGAATGATCGCTTGAAACTTATACTACCTAGAGATCTTGATGTAGCCAAAATGAAGCATCTGCGAAGACATGGTTTACCACCAAGAGTCCAAAAAACAGTTGAATAATGTTTCTAGCTTTGTAATGTGACATTTTAAAGTTTTTTATAGCCTAGATTAGTTTTTTTGCATGTTTCTAAACCTTTAGTTGTAATTGAGTTTTAATGTTATTATTTGCATATTGATCCTTGCTTTCTCTACATGTCATAACTTGAGCTCTGAATATCGATTTGATGCATATGGCAAGTGTTGGAAAGCTAAAAATTAGAGTTACAACTTTTATTTTGGCGCAAAAGCCCAATTTGGAATTTTACAAGGTCAAAATTGCGGTTTACTTGACCTGAGTTTTTTTTTTGAAATAATGTTTAGTATCGGGCGATTTATTTTTTGCCCCGGAGCTTTTAAAGCCCAAATTCGAGTACTATATATTTTAGTATTTTTTTAGAAAGAGTTTGGGGTTCGGTTTTTTCAGACACTCATATACAGCTACTTAGAGTTTTCATGTTTTTGGATAAATAGAATATTTTCGATGCCAAGCTAATTTCTCAAATTAATCCACTATTTTAGAATTTCATCAAGACCTTGAGGTTCATTTCATAATGTTAATTTCACGTTGATGATTCTATTTATTTTTATTCGATTATATTGTTATTCTAATTGCTTAATTCAAATCTCAATAGGATTGATAAATTTAGTTTGACATAATTCAGTTTCTAAATTAAGTTAATTGTTGTTTTTCAACGCTTGATCGTTAACTAGAATACATCGATCACTTTGATGCTTAATCTAGACAAAGAAACATCATTCACGTAGGGTTGATTACGCTTGTTTGATCAATTCTATAGTCAAATAGGAATAGAGTCACAATTTAGAAGTTGAATCTGTCGATAGAATCTGTGATAGTTTTGTAACTCTCGAATTAGTGGATTAAGCGTTCCAACGTGATTGTAATCTATTTTCTTAATTTTTTGGAATCTAAATTCAAAACCCCCTCTTTGTTTAATTTATTTGATTCTAAATTTGGTTAATATTGTCGGAGTCCTTACGAGACAACTCGAGTTATTTCCCTAAGCTACATTTTTGTTACTCGTATTTGACCCGTAAGCGACAGCGGATCAACAGCTCTACCATCTACCCAAGTGACAACACCACCAACAATGGCGATAGAACCACCACCTTCTCCGATGACAACACCACCAACTACAGTGCAAGCAACAAAAAGATTTACTTAACTGCTTGTAGACTTGATGAATAAAGTAAAAGGTGGATCAAAAGGAATACAGATGGATGATTGGCGCTCTTCTTTACTTAACTGCATGTAGATATGATATTTTTGTTTAGTGTGTGTGTGCAAGATTTCAGTCTAAGCCTAAATAATTTCATTTAACTGTTGTTAAAAGGATATTTAGATATCTAAAAGGTATTGCTTATCCTTTTCTATGTTATAAACCATCCTCTGATTATAGGTTAGTACGTTTCTATGATGCTGCCTATGCTGGAGATGAATTATACAGGCACAACTGATCTTGGGCTATGTTATAAGTCATCATTTGGTTATAGGTTAGTAGGTTTCTGTGATGCTAACTACGCTAGATATATACTATAAAGGAAAAGCACCAGTGGATTCCTTGGTAAAAATATGATCTACTGGTCAAGAAAAAGACAAGGAACCATTGCCCTTTCTATAATTGAAGCATAATATATTTCAGAGTCAACTGCAACGCTCACCTGTTGTGGATGAAAGATCAACTAGAAGACTTCAAAATTAACGAGAGTAACATTCCTGTCTTCTGTGATAATACTTTTGAAATATGTTTAACCAATTATCCTATTTTACATTCAAGGGAAAATCATATAAAGATTAAACATCACTTCATAAGAGACTATGTCAAGAAGGATATTTTAGATATTAAATAGTTTGACAACGATCATAAGTGGGAAAACATATTTACAAAACCCCTTGTTGAAGACATATTTAACTTTATAAAGAAAAACTAAAACATTCAATTTATAAATGAGTGATGCTAGAATCCTTGTATGCCACTGCCTCTAGTAAAATAGACTTATTTGATACATATGTACGTTATGCCACTGATAAATTGAATTTTGCCTCTGTCTCTAATTGCTTAAAATTCAATTTATCTAGGATATGGTTAATTTTTTTTGAAAATTATGAGAGGTCAATGATTTTCTAACACGTGTTGCCTTTATGTATTAGCACGTGTACGATAATTACTGTTTTTTGTTGTTTGAAACTCAAACATTTTATCAAAAACACAAACACTCAAGTCACTCATTACATTCACGTATTTTCCCACACTGTTGATATTCGTTTTCAAACCTTATAACCTCACTGAAACTCTCGTGAATTATCTTATTGCTTCGAGTTTTGTATCTTCTTATGTCCTCGGTAACATTTCTTCTGCACCGACAATGGCATGTAATATGGATCAACTTGATACTCTCAATGAACTTCAAATTGATTTCGCGAATCTCGCTAAAAACGGGTTCAACTTCAATGAAGGTTTTGCTAGTATTGGAATGAACTAAGTACTTTAACCTAGATTAATCATATGCTCTAGATGTTCTAGCACTGAAGATTCTAGAAGAAGATCATTAGAAGGAGAAGGGGCAACCCAAGATAAGTCTAATGAAGCGGATGTTAGGATCTTTCTGGACCGATTTCTCATGGCTTTCTAAAGTTGTACCATCCATAAGTAAATGATTTCAATTGTTTGTTAGAGTTCTGGGAAGCCAACTGCAATTTATGATCCCTATGATCCTCTATCTAGTTTGTGACAAAGGATAAGACTTTGTTCCACTAGATTGAAATGTCATTAGGATCCATACTTTTAGATTTTTGATTTCGGGTGTGAGATTTTGGTAGTAAGGGAGGTAATGAAGGTCTAGTGGTCAAGGAAGCCAGATAGAATAGACTATAGCGGACGATTATTAGTGGGATGGGGAGGTAGTAGAGGTAGAGGGGGAGGGAGGGATGGAAAATTCAGAGGAGACTTCTGATTATGTTTGCAACATCTATTGCAACATGCACTACTTTGAGGGGAGTGGGATGTGGAGAAGGTGAAGAGCTGGGTTTAGGTTTTGTAGTGGAGAAAGGAGAAAATGGTGGTAAATTAGTGGAGGGGGTATGTATTTGCGGGAACGTACGAGGCTTGTGAAGGAAATGATGGGTTTAGTATCTGAGTGAAGCAGAGTGCTCAATTAACGTAGCTTCAAACATATGATTTGAGATATTTGAGTCATAAGTGGGAGGGGTGAAGGGTGCAATATTAGAGGAAGGGCAAACATTTTTGGCTGGTTGTGGAGAACGAAAAGGGGGTTACCTTATGTTTAAACTTACCTTATGTTTAAACTTACCTTATATTACAGGAAGAGGAATATAGTGCTTAGAGTCTAAACTTACCTTATGTTTCTTCCTCCGAAGAGGGATTTTCGTGTCTTCATCGACGATGGTTGTGTATTCCCCATCTTCTTGAATGCTTAGAGACGAATCTACTATTTTCTATTTCTTTGCAAAAACATGTTTAGCATAAGGCAAAGGCAAGTAAACTGGGGCAATCACAAATCCACTTGTTTAGCATGAGGCAAAGGCAAGTAAACATGGGAGTGTTAAAGTCATCAACCTCTGAATGAGCAATCACAAATCCACTTGCTTGACCTGTTGTTCTTCGAACGTCACCATTGGGTCAAATACAGTGCTTGGGGGACACCAGCCTCATCTTGATAATGTTAGAGATATTTAATATGGGAGCAGACGATGATACCAAGTGTTCCTCTTGAACATGATTTCCAATTTCCTGTAGAGCCTGAATGAGGGGCGTATGCATGAGTACAACAATTATCAATCTAAGGTACGGAATAGTCTTGATTGTGCTTATGCACGAGTTAATGATGTAGGACCACATATGCTCCAAGATGATGCAGGGAAGGTTCATGTTAATTCTTCGAGGGATGTTCCACATTAGACCTTTGATGTATTTGGTAACATGGTCCACCAGCCTACCCTTGAGTACCACATACCTAATAAGAATTTTGAAGAGAACGCGATACTTAGGTTTAAGATGAATAAACTTGGAATTCACTTTTGGGTCTTCAAAGAGTTCCTTGTTGATTCTGAAGGTGCCAACCCTTGATTCATACCCATTTTCAAGTATCATCCCTGCGTTTGGGGCATCTTGTGATGGCTGCAAGGGATTGTTGATTTATCTTGATAAGGAGACCCAACAGAGTGCTTGAAACCTCGTCGTCGATGTTTGCATCAGCAAACCTCCAAAACCCTTTTACCAAGACCTCCAAAGCAACGTCTTATCCTAGGTTAAAGTACTCAAACCATCCTACCGCAACTAGGTCATCGATGAAGTTGAAATCATTCTCAGCTAGGTTTGTGAGATCAACTTTCAATTCATGGAGAATCTCAAGTTGATCTAGGTTGCATTGAAGTGTTGGAATGTAGGAAACATTACCCTTTGAAGGGATTGCGGAAGAGCTTGACGCCTTTGAAACAAGAGAATTTTAGGTAGATGAGGAAGTTAAATAGTTCGCAAAGAAAGGAAGTGTACACTACAACAATTGTGGTCTCTAGCAACACTTTTTTAAGCAACGTGTATAAAGTGTTGCTTAAAAGTGGATAAGACAACATTTTATGGCGGTGGCCATCATTGTTCTTGCAACACTGTATAAATGTTCCCTAAAATATTTATGGGAACAATTTTGAAACGTCTCTATGGTAGTTTTTTGGCAATATATGATAATTGTCCCCTTAAGTATTTCTAGGAACATTTTTCAATTGTTACCTTTCTTCGAACAAAAAACTACATTTTTAAAATATTGCTTAAAAAATTTAAAATTGATGAGATTTTTTACTGGATGAATTCTTTCAAATACATTTTTAAATATTAATTTTTTTATTAAAATTTAAAAGAAAAATTTATTATAATGCAACGCCCAAGCTAAAATTATAAAAAAAAACCTTTACATATTTGAGTATAAACTATTTTAAGAAAAGAAATTTATTAAGTACACTAGCTTGACAAAAACAAAACGTAAAACAAAACACGTAGATCCTCCTTTTTCTATAATAATAATAATAATAATAATAAAATAAAACAAAACAAAATGTAAAAGAAAACCCTGCTAGCAAAAACCATCCTGCTCTCTCTCTCGTAACTTAGCCGCCGTCACTCTCTTATCACCGCCGTCTCTCGAGTTCTCTCGCCGTGCTGTCTTGTTCGCTGTTTCACATAGTCGTTCTTGCAACAACAAGCCAAAGCACCGACGATAAGTTGCGCGACTACCTTTTTAATCCCACTGCCCATCGTTTCAGTCGACAATTGCTCCGCCGCGTGGAATCCTACACGTCCCTCCCGCTGCGTCCAAACCGCTGGTATATCTCTTCATCCTTTCATGCCTTCCACTTTCAATCCATATCTTTCTTTTGTGAGTATCTCGATTTTAAGCTGTTAGAATTTATAGATTTCAATTTTTCTTGAATTATGGTTGCCAAGTATGTCTATGAATGTCTAAGAATTGATGTTTGGAGTTTGTTTTGGAGTTTTGTTTGGAGTTTGGATTTTAATTTCGTTCCTCATCAGGATTTCAATTTAGATGTTAATGTTGATTTTTGTTTGGAGTTTTTTTGTTGCATATAAGGTGTTTGGTATTTTGTTGCATATAAGGTGTTTGATATTTTGTTGCATATAAGGGGTTTGATATTTTGTTGCATATAAGGTGTTTGATTTAGGCGCGTTGAAAAATTGTTCCTTATTCCCATAGTTTAGGCAACATTTATAAATAGTGTGCCCAAAAGTGCGAGAAAAATGTTGCCAAAAGTAATAGGCAACACTCGTATATGAGACACATGAAAAATGTTGCATATTCTCTTTGGCAACATTTTTCCGTGTTTTGACAATATTTTTCAAAGGTTGTTGAAAAACAAAAATGTTGTAGTGGTAGGGGTTATGAGAGTTGTGAGTGATTGTGAGTAAAAAATAATTAGGAAAGCGATTGAGTTCGAAAGAGAGTACAAGCACGTGTGAGATACCTATCAGAGTATCACACCTCACAAAAATAAAATGCTACATATTCATGATTAATTGAATTTAGGTAAACTGGAGGCACAAATAAATTCAATGACATTAGAGGTAGAGCAAACATACTTTTAACCAGTCTCTCTGTTTTACCAGATGCAAGGCATATGGAGGATTTAAACATAATTCTTTGATGATCAGTGTCGATAAATTTAATGTCTAAAATACCCTTGTGGACATAATCCCTTATAAAGTGATGTTTAATATCTATATGTTTTACTATATAATGTAGAATAGAGTTTTTGGCTAAACATATGGCTGAAGTCTTATCTTAGACGATAGGAATGTTACTCTCATAAAGTTTGAAATCTTCTAGTACATGCTTCAATTGTAGACAAATCAACAGTGCCTTGTCTTTTGCTTGACCTGGAGATCAAATCGTCAACAAGGAATGTACAATTTCCACTTATGTTTTTCCTTTCTAGCCTATCTCCAACATAGTCAGTGTCATAGAAACCTACTAACATGTACTCAGAGGATTGTTTATAAAACATAATAAGGTTAATAGTGCTCTTCAGATATCTAAAGATCCTCTTAACAATTGTTAAGTATGATTCATTAGGGTCAGACTGAAATTTGGCACGCTTACAAACAAAGTAAACAGAATATTAGGTCTACATGAAGTTAAATAAAGGAGGGAATATTGATGACTCTTCATTATATGCATATTTTTCATTGTTTTTACTCTTATATTTATCTACAATCATTAGTTAATTTAAGGAGTTATTTGATAAATTTTGTTGATTTTAGTTTTTGGATTTAATGAAATGTTTTTGTTCTTATTTCCTTGATTAAGAAGAGATTTTTCGTAGTTTTGCGTTGTTTCTTTTTTTTAGGGTAGTGCTGAATCTTGGTGAGAAATCAACGTGACCTATGTGGAGTATTTCAGCCATATCTAGAGTTTTACATGTCTAATTGGAGTCAAACAAAGTGAAAATCAAAGCTAGGATCCATAGCTACAATTTTCATGAAGACACAGGAACCGAATTCAGACTCGAAAGAGGAGACAAATGCACTAAACGCCAGAAAGAAGATGTTTTGCGCTTGAAGCGCTCTCGAGGCACATTTCCATAATATTTTCACATCCTGATTCTGTCCAGGTGCGCCTGAAGCGCGCCTGGGGCGTGGCGCACAACAGAGCACATTAGAACACATTTTTCTCACTTTTTAGGGATCTTTCGGACTATTGGGAAGTTTGGAAACTTGTGCCCTAGCAGAGAAACTTAGGGACGACTGTTTCTAACACCATTGGAGCAGTTTTATCAAGAATCATTCATGAATCATTCTTGTAATTCTTCTGTAATCTCTAACTTTTCTATCTCTGTCATGAGTAACTAAACCCTATTTGTTAGGGATGAGTAAAACAAGATGAAACCCTTATTTTCTGATTTGTTTTCTAGTTATATGAATGAGTTTATTGAATTATTTTTCTCATATCTGTGCTTAATGCTTTTTATTGCTTATTCAACTTTAAAATGTTCTACAATTCATATTTTGAAACGGAAGTGGACTTTGCGAATGCTTGAGATGAAAGATTCATGATATTGTAATCTAGGGATAGATGCAGGTCATGAAACCAAATAAATTTGTTACAAATGTAGGAGTTTAAAAAGAGAATTCTTGTACCATAAAGCTTAATTCTAATCTTAAATCCACTAAGGAATTAGGGGTTACTTTGGAATTAAAGGTTATGTCACTAATTCAATAAAGGAATTTAGTGACTGATCAAATTTGGAACCAGGGTTGGATTCGAAGTTAAACTCATCCCTGACATTTTTCTTATTATAAAGGATCAATTCTATTACCATTGTTAATTTTAAATATTATTTCAATCAATTCGAAAACTTTTTGTTCAATTTTCGTAATTAAATACAACTCGATAGTAAAACACAATCCTTGAGTTCGACACTCGGAACTACCGTTTTATTATTACTTGCAACGATTCAGTACAGTTGCTGAAACGCCATCAAATATATTATTCCTCTGTACACATTTTGATCTAACTTTTTACTTGACTCATCCTTATCAAGAGAGCAAATGGGATGCATAGATGTGGACATTGGTTTACAGCCATCCTTTTTAATCTTTTTAAGCAGTTCTCGTGTGTATTTGGTCTAGTGAATGAGTACATCCTCTAGGTTTTGATGGATTTGAATTCCCAAAAAGAATTTCAATTCTCTCCTCATACTCATCTCAAATTCATTCTGCATTAGCTTAGAAAATTCTTGGTAGAGATTGTCGTTAGTAAAACGAAAAATAATATCATCAACATATATCTTGACAATGGAAAGGTCATTCTTAGATGATTTTTCTAAATAAAGTAGTGTCAACCCAAACTTTTTCAAAATAATTTTCTAAAAAGAAGTTGCTTAGTTTTTCATACAAGCTCTTGGAGTTTGTTTTAGACCGTATAATGATTTCTTTTGTTTGAAGACATGGTCTAGAAATTCATTGTCTTCAAATCCAAGAGGTTGTTCGACAAAGACTTCTTCAAATATATAAACATTTAAGAAAACACTTTTGACATCCATTTGATATAGAGTGATTTTATTAAATACAACAAACGATAGTAAAACTCTGATAGTCTCTAAAACTCTGAAAGTTTCAGTGTAGTCAATACCTTCTTGCTGATAACATCCTTGGGCTACATGTATAGCTTTGTTTCTAACCACTTCACTTTCTCATTAAGTTTGTTTATGAAAACCCACTTGGTTCCAATAGGCTTCTTTTCTTTAGGGTTGAGGACTAGATCCCATACGTCATTCCTTTTAAATTGATTCAGCTCTTCTTCATAGAAATTTTCAAAAAGTCTGTTTTCAAATTCATCTTCATGGTCACCATGAATCGTTGTTATACAAAAAAACCTTTTTCATTTTGCACTTGTTTGCAGAAAGTAGTGAAAACTTTATGTTACTCATCTTTATGTTTTAGGAACTTTACCCATGTCCATCTAGAATAGTCAACAACAATAACGAGTCCATACTTTTTACCACTGACAGAGGCAGTCTTTAAGGGGCCAAATAGATCAATATGTAAAAGTTCAAGTGGTCTAAATGTGGAAACAACGGTTTTAGAAGAAAAAGAAGATTTTGTTTGTTTCCTTTTCTTACATGTCTCACAAAGAACATTTGATTTATACATAAGATTAGGCAAGCCTCTGACTAATTCAAGTGTTTTTAATTTTGAGATTAACCTCAAGTTGGCATGTCCTAATCTTTTTCGCCATATCAGTTGTTCCTCGTATTCAGACATAAGACACTTGACTTCTTGTTTGTTTAAATCAGATAAATTTATGTAAGACCGAATACCAATTATCTAGAACTTGGCATTTGGATCCTTACACCTTAATAAAAACATAGGCAAAAAATAATGAATAATAAATTAGAATCACCAAACTCAATTGAAAACTACATTCATAATTATAATTTACAACTTGTTCAACAGATTCATAAAATATTATATCTAGAAATGAACTACAAATGTCTGATTACAACATAAAATAAAAATAAAAATAAAAACATCAAGTTTAGATTCCGACAAGTCTGGAACTGATCCTTTGATGTTAAACCCATATCTCATGTTCCTCCAACTGCTAAGAAATAAAAAGGGGGTGAGGTATAAAATCTCAATGAGCTTTAAAAATAAAGGGAAGGGAATTTTGAAAATATTTCTTTCATAAATATGCATAAAAACATGAAATTCTGATGCACCTCAAGTTGAAGCTCTCAACTTCAATTCTTTTTTATAAAACTTAACTGAATTCATTTATTTATAATGATTATGAAAAACTATGCATAACCTCAAATCTTTTCTTTGAAACAACGAAAGGTCGCCCAATATCTTGATGTGGGTCACATAAATTATTGTGTCCTAATTGGTAGAGATGGTCTGACCAAACCCCAACTAGCGTATTGATTGTTCTCCTCTATTAGAAGCAAATTATTTTATGAGAACAATATATTTGACTTCACAGAGTATGAAAGAAGATTCGTGTTTTTGAAGACAATCTAAAATAAGGTTTCATTCACATTTATAATTGAAGAATTGAACGAGTTGAAAAGAAGATATGGTCAAGATTTGAAGAACATATGATCGACATCTTATCACAAAAGCATATGAATCATTTACAAGAAGATTTGATCAAGATTTATCAACAAGAATATATAAATCATTTACAAGAAGACTTGATCAATATTTATCACAAGAAGATATGAATTATTTACAAAAAAATTTGATCAAGATTTATCTACAAGAAAATTTGATCAATATTTATCTACAAGAAGATATGAATTATTTACAAGAAGATTTGATTAAGATTTATCACAAGAAGATATGAATTATTTACAAGAAGATATGATCAAGATTTATCACAAGAAGATATGAATTAGTTATAAGAAGATTTGACCAAGATTTATCTACAAGAATATATGAATTATTTACAAGAAGATATGATCAAGAATTGTTTACAAAATGAAACACTCATAAGAAGATACATTTGTTATTTACAAAGATATGATTCAAATTTTGACAAAGGACAAAACACTGTTGGACTTAGTCATATTCCTACTTGTGAAAGTTAAAGAACTGGCCCAACACTATGTTCCCGCCCAAATCAAAACAAGCAATAGGAAAGAAGTTTCATCCGATGAATTTGTGAAAGCAATATTATCAAAATACGTATAATATCAATCAAAAGAATTTACAAACTCAATCTAAACAAAATACGAACAACATCAATATGAAGAATTTACAAACTCTATCTGAACAAAATATAAACAAAATCAATCTCGAAGAACTGCTAAGATTGGATTTAGAAATAATGAATTAGCTATAGAACATATTATCAAAAGAGTTTGGTTCTGAGTTATTTTGATTAAGATCATTGTTGACCAAGCTGAGAATGAAGATACAATTCAAAATTAAACAATGACTAAATTGAAGCCTAAATTTTATCTATAAATAGATACTCAAGGCTGAAGAAGAAGATTATCGAAAAATCATAAGAGAGAAACACTTGTTCAAATGAGAAATATTTTCTAAGTGTTTTTCTTAGAGTGTGATAGTAATTGTTATAATCAGCTTGTTAGAAGTAACTACTCAAGTTCCAAGCCTTTGTATTCGAACCATAGAGAGGTGTTAGTGTGCCTTCAACAATTTGGGGTTTTCATATTTTGTGGAGAAGACTTGGCCGGTAGAGTCAAGGTGTGTGTGTTCCTTAAAAGTCTGGGGATGTCAGGCTATTTGAAAAGATTGGTTGGGAGGGTTAGATGCTTTTTAATTCAAGTTGTGGAATTAATGGATTTAATCCTTTTGATTGAAGGGACTTGATGTAGCCAAGTTAGTTGTGAACTAGGATAAATTACTTGTGTCACTTTATTGTTGCACTCATTAGTTTTGTTATTGTTTCTACTCAAAGTAAATAATTAAATCTGAACCAGTTTAATCATATAATAAAAAAAATTATCTACTTAATTAAACACTATTCAACTGCCCCTCATGTTTGCTCCTTCAATTGGCATTAGAGTTCGGTCTCAAGGTTGTGCCCTTTACATTATTTGAGGAAAGATCCAAGGGTTCAACATATCTGGATTTAGTGAGGAAGCAAGTCTATGAAAGAAGCAAGCAAGCTGAAAAGGCAAAGGCCAACCTCCTAATCAAAAAGTATGAGTTGTTCAACATGGAACAATATGAAGACATCGAAGCCATCTTTTCCAAATTCCAGACATTTGTCTTAGGATTAAAGATACTTGAGAAAAGTTATATTGTTGCTGATCATGTGAAAAAGATACTAAGAATTCTGCCACACAAGTGGAGACCTAAGATCACTTCCATTCAGGAAGCAAAGGATCTGAATACTCCTAAGCTTGAAGAATTAATTAAGGTGAAAACACAAGAAGGGGGGGGGGGGTTAATTTGTGTTTGCAAAGTTGATAACTTTTTTATAATTTATATTTAAATAAAAAACTTGTTCGATTTTGGTGACTTACTTGGTGTAGAAGCAATCGGATTCAGAGGCAGGAAACAATGAAAGCATAAATAATTTGACACGTAGATTTATCCTGATTCACCACTAAATTGGCTACATCCAGTCCCCTCAATCAGAAGGCTTTAATCCACTAATTCAAATACATTGAATTACAAAGCACCTGACTCTCCAATCCAGTCTTCCAAAACAGCGTGACAACCCCAGACTTTTGAGGAACTAACCACCTTGACACTACAAGCTAAGTATTCTCCTAACAACCTGACAACCCCAGATTGAAAAAGGAACTAAACTACTGTCGAGTTGGATACAAAAGATTAGAAGTTGAGTAGTTGCTTCTAACAAAGCTGATAATAATAATAACTCACACTCTAAGAAAAGAACACTCAAACTATTTCTAACTTGAATAAGTGTTTCTCTCTTTGAACTCTAAGACTACTCTTTTCTGCTTTTCGATGCTTTTCTTCTTCAGCCTTGAGTATCTATTTATAATTAAAATTTGGGCTTTCAATTTAGTCCTTGTTTAATTCTGAATTGTATCTTGTTCATATTGAGTTTGTAAATTCTTCAGATTGATTATGTTCCTATTTTGTTTAGATTGAGTTTGTAAATTCTTCAGATTTATTCTATTCATATTTTGTTTTTGATAAATCTTGATCAAATCTTCTTCAAATTTTGATCAAATCTTCTTCAAATCTTGATCAAATCTTCTACAAATCTTCTTCAAATCTTGACCATATCTTAATTTCAACTTGGTCAAAGATTTCCTTCAATTGTAAATTTGAATCAAATCTTATTTTAAATTTTCATCAATTATAAATTTGAATCAAATCTTATTTTAGATTTTCTTCAAAAACATGAATCTTCTTTCATACTTTTTGAAGTCAAATAAATTGTTCTCATAAAATACTTTTGTTAATATCAAAACTCTAAATGTAAAACCAACTTGGTTCCAACAATGTCCCCTTTTTTTTTATGATAACAAAACTTGTATTTTTTATAACAACTTTTCTTTTATATTTCTAACTTTCCCGAACTTAGGGCTCCCCCTAAGTCTAAGTATTCTTTTCTCCCACATTATCAAATATCTGTCTCCCCCTTTTGTTATTAGACAAAAGACTTGAAAGTGAAACTATTTTTTATTTTATTTTTAATAACATGAATTTAAATATTACAAGAAAATATAAAAACTAAGATAAAGCTAAACTTCTTTGAAGTTATCACAACATGAGTCAGTTATAAAGGTAAGGTTTAGATTTTTTTATGAAGTCAAACTTATCTTCAGATAGTGGTTTGGTGAATATGTTGGCCCATTGGTGTTTATTGTCTAAAAATTGAATGTTTAGTACCCTAATTGATATTGTTAGGTTGGACGTCATGTCCTAGATTTAAACTCGGAATCTCATAGTTGTGTGAGTTTTTAATGAAAGTATTTATAATCTCTTTTAAAATTAAAAAAAATAATAACATTATATGAATTTCATCTCATATATAAAATTTGACATTATATATACAATTATTTTACAATGGATACAAATTAAAATCTATAATCAACTTAGTTTTTAATATAAAGCTTGCGATTAACTTTTTAATATCAAGAATTAGTAACGGATTAAATTGAAAATATATTTTTAACAAAGAGAGTCATAGCCAAAATTTGTTTTCCCTCTAAATAGAGTACATTTACCACACCACACCTTATTTGTTTTCCCTCTTAATATATCAAATTTTTTTATCCAATTTTACTTATATTTAACATTAGAAAGAACACTTCAAAGACTAACAAAATATTGACTTAAGGTTGAATTTTATATTTCATTAGATATTATAAATTAATTTATATTTATCCAATAAAATAGGAGAGTTATTTTTAATTTGGAGGTTTGTTACAAATTTCCTTTTTACTCAACATCTACTTTTGTCTTATATGCATTTCACAATATTTTTGGTCAATTAGAATTTTTTTTTGTATTTTTTATTTTATTTTTCAATAATTAAAGTTTACTTTTTCGTTTTGAATAGAGTCGTCCATTTTATTAAAAAAATATAAAAAGCCAGCCATGTGCATGTGTATATATATATGTAAATATATTTTATATTATAAACAAAAGAGTGTAACATATATTTAAATAAAATCTAAACGTATAAATATATTGAAGCAACAAAATATTATAATAATTAAACTCAATATTTAATGATCTATAAATATTTAAAACCTATTATTTTTTTTGTGAAAATTAAAACCTAAGAAGCAAAAAAGAAAGGAAATGAAGGGAAAACATAAAGGTAATATTGTGTTTGGTAGTATTTAGTATCACACTTTTGTGCAACATTATTACTGGAACAACAACAAGAAGTCAACAACAAGAAGTCAACAACTACTCATGTACTATGTTGAATACTAACGTTTTGTCTTGTGCAGCACACCTAATGTATAATCCCATAAAACTTAAGCACTCATATAATTAAAACCTATACCAATTCAAATTATAATTGGCTTAATTCTATAACTTTTATTTATTATAGAAATATATTTTAAAATATAAAAATATATCAAAAAAATAATTATTTATATCAAGTAATTAAATTAAATTGAATTTATTTTTGAAATAAAATTATATTAAATAATTAGAAGGAAAAAAGCAAACTATAAATGTACATAGATACCAATAATTTTATTAATTGATTGCATTAGTAGACTATGCAATGGGACATCATGGTTTATACTCTAGGTTGCATGTTGTGTGTTACATTAGAGCATTTTCAACGGGAGTAAAATGAGTTCTTCCGTCAGTATGGAGTGATGTAAAAGTGAGTTTTGTGGGAGTTCACTGTTGGAGTTGTGGCAAGTTGTAATCAGGCAAGTTGTAATCACGGTTCTCTCAAGGAACGGTACTTTCATATTTTAATAATAATAAATTTGTAACCATTACTTTTTTTTAATTAATTTATTAATACTAATAAATTTATATCCGTTACCTTTTTTATTTATTATTTTATTAATAATAATAAATTTATGACCGTTACCCTATTATTATTTACTTTTATCATTTTTAATTATTTATGTCATGTATTTTAACATTTAATTTTTATTATTGTTATAAAAATTTAAGTTCAATTTTATTTTAAATAAAAATAAAAATAATGTATAATAATATTAATTGAAATATTTAAATTAATATTTTTAGTTGTAATAAAATTAAATATAATTAAAATATTAATGTATAAATTAAATTTGTGAGACATAATATGGTTTTGTTTGTGGTACCGTGCCCCTATTTAATAAACCCATGTTGAGTTCACCGAATAAAAAATGAATGAGTTGCTTGGAGATGACGTGACAGAACTCCATTTAATGAACCCATAGAGTTCACCGTTGGAGATGCCATTAATATACTATGCAATTTGATTCACCACCCACAACCCATCCGATTTGACTATTGCCTTCATGTGCTTGCTCGAATTTTATATTATTATTTTGTATAACCGATCAATTAGAGCAAAATTCATTATCACCATTCACCACCACAGGACCCAAAAAAAATATAACTTACAAATATATAAATAGATCAAAGTACAAATAATATTAAAGCAATTTTAAAAAAAAATACTAAAAGACAACGACTACATGACATTAAGCAAAACACTCTCTCCAAATTACTTTTTCGTTTTTCAAGCAAAAATTTATTAATTATATTTGAAAATGAAATTTATATTTTGCATATTACTTTATTTCATTACCATCGATGGATAAGAATACATCTAACAAGCAAAGCACTCTTGGTTTTACTTTCGAATTATGACATTATACCTTAAGTTTCAGTTCAACTAATAAATTTTAATATTGTTAGGTTGGACGCCATGTCCTAAATTCGAACTTAAAATCTCGTAGTTGCGTGAGTTTTTGATGAAAGTATTTATAATCTCTTTTAAAATTAAAAAAAAATTATATAAATTTCATCTCATATTTAAAATTTGACATTACATATACAATTATTTTACAATGGATACAAATTAAAATCTATTATCAACTTAGTTTTTAATCTAAAGATTGCGGTTAACTTTTTAATATCAATAATTATTAACGAATTAAATTGAAAATATTTTTTTTACCAAAGAGAGTCGTAGTCAAAGTTTGTTTTCCCTCTAAATAGAATACTATTACCACACCACACCTAATCCAACCCAAAACTAGAAAGAAAAAAAAAAAGGCCTATTAGTTGTTTTAAATGTTATTAAAACAAAAGAGTATCAAAATTTTAATTATACAACTCAAAACAAATAAAAGTAAACGCACCCCATTCCATGACACCCCATTCCATGATCGAGCAACCAAAACTGATATTAGATAAAAAAAATAGTTAATGTTGTTAGCTTACAAAGTATATTGTTGGAGCAAAAGAAAATCTTTCAAAAAGAGGAAAACAAAGACAAGTGATCCAATAACATCAACGCACGCATGTACGCATGAGTGCTCCAACACCAGTCGTTTATCTTCTTCAAAAAAGAAGATTACACAGACAAACATACACAATTTCGCAAAATAAAAAAGCAAAGAAACGCAGGTCTTTGCGAAGACACACGATAACAAACTAAATCCAAGCGTCACCATTCGCATACACAAGATTGTGACAGCTGCCGTTCATTGTCGATGAGATACACCGATGAAAAATAACGAAGAAGAGACGTTCGTGATTTATGTTTTTTTTAAAGAGAATACTAATATATTTTAATTATATTAGAGGTTTAGGGTTGAGGTTAAAATTTTTTTATATTTTAATTTTATTCAGGTTAATCTATACTAATAAGTGTAATTATTTATATTTTAATTTTATTCGGGTTAATTTTGAAGAATATAATCAACAATAAAACCAATTGAGAAATTAGAGGTTACCTCTTCAATGGTAGTTAAAATTAAAGGATTGAAACTTTTTAATATTACAATTAAAGGATTATATCTTACCAAAATTTGTTGTGTTGAATGTTGAGAAATTATTTTTACCATGACTCAAGTGCCCTGAGATAATCGTGACATCCACACCCTCTCCAATTATCATGACGTTATCCAATAAGAAGAAAACAAAGCATGTTATCCAATAATATTACGTTAACACGCACGCACGAATATGTCGACCATATCAATTTTAGTTGATATATTTTCTTTAATTTTGTCAATGGTTTCTTCCAAACCATCCATACAAGTATTTGTATTTGCATGGATTGCAATTAACCAAGTTCTAAGGTCAGAACTTAGGTTACTCATGCCATTACATTAACCTACAATGAAAAATAACCATTTTTATTAATTAATTGATACTATTATTGTAATTATGAAAGTGAAATAGCAAACAAATAAATATAAAAAAAATCTCTTTAAGACTATTTGTACTTATTCCCACACAAAAAATGTATTAGTAACCACATTGTGCTCACAATAAGCAAAAACCACATTACCTAAGATATCAAAGAAGCCAAAAACTGTTCCTGTTGTGGTCTTAGCTCTATAATTATAATTCCCCTGTTTTTGAATATCCTTATAAATAGAAGTTGTCCAAGCGATAGTGGAGTAACTTAAGGACATGATGGCTGCGATCAAAGATATACCTGAAACAAAGTTAAAGTTGGGAAGGTGAGACAACACAAAGTAGATCAATGCAAAAATAATAATGAAGAATGTCAAATTAATATTTCTGCAACCAGTACACAATGTTTCATGGAATTTTTGTAATAATTTCCCCCAGTAACCATGTAAACGACGTTCAAACCAATTGCACACAACGATATGAAAACCCAATTTTTCACCAAATGTATGTTGACCTAGTTCAGGATATTTATTGAATCGTTTTCCAGAAACGACTTCATGCATTTTAATCATTTGACACATGGCAGAAAATGTGATGATCCATGATAAGACTAAGAACTCTTCCCATCTCAGACATTACATATTGTAGACTAAGAAAACCAGTTCCAACCGTAGCATTAAGATTGTGAAAAGTATAGTACCCCATTTTGCATTTCTAGAAAAACTTATTGGAAGGCAGTCATCAATTTTCTTTTGTCTACGAACATTTTCATTAATCACTATTCTTTGTGTCTGAGTTTCCATATCAACTTGAAAAGACTGTTCATCAAGCACTATTATTTGTGTATGAGTTTCCATAGTATCTAAAGAAAATTGCTAATGAATAAGATAATGGTAGTTTATATTTCAAGAGAAGGGGATATTGTATGTTTAAATTTTTTAGAAAATACAGACTTTTGTAAAACGGAAGATTTGCATTATACTAGTTGATATGTACACCAGAACCTTACAAATAAAACAATGTAAGCATTACTTATGGCTTTTGTGTTTTAAATGAGTACATTTGTTTCTTTAAAAAATACACATAAAGTAAGAAAATATGTTGGCACGTCTCACATTTGTAGCTTCTAAGAGATTAAAGATTTTAATATTAATAAAAAGTAAACATAATGTGTTGTCGAGTATCACTATTTTCTACTATGCTTCAAAAACAAAATATATATATATATATATATATTAAAGTGAAAGTCTATAAACGTAGATAAGCTAATCCTATAATATTTATTTTGTATTTTACTTTTGAATCTAGTACAAACAAAGTAGACCATTATCTTAGCTATGATTACAAGTAAATTCGCCTATATAATAAAATTTGAAATAGGGATAGTGTATATTTAAAAAAATTAGAAAATACAGACTATTCGTTTTCAAGGATAAGATTGCATTATACTGATTGCTATGTGCACCAGAACCTTAAAAGTAAAACTATCTATGTATTACTCATGGTTTTGTATTTTAAATGTGTTCATGTGTTTATTTAAAAAATATGCGTGGAACAAAAAAATTTGTTGGCATGTCTCACATTTGTAGTTTCTAAGGATTAAAGATTTTAATATTAATATAAAAAAAGATGAAATTTGTTATCGTGTATCACTATTTTCTATTATGCTTCAAAAACAATAAACATATTGAAGTGAAAGTCTGTAAACATAAATAAGTTAATCCTATAATATTTATTTTGTATTTTATCTTTCAATCTAGTACCACACAAAGTAGACCATTGGATCCGACAGTTGTACTTTCGAATT
This sequence comes from Cicer yamashitae, assembly GCA_037974755.1. NCBI lineage: Eukaryota > Viridiplantae > Streptophyta > Magnoliopsida > Fabales > Fabaceae > Cicer > Cicer yamashitae. Next base: position 15,694,825 of record JBBPBQ010000003.1, read on the forward strand.
GTTCATCTTAGCTTATATGATAACAAGTAAACTCACCTATTTTAGTTAAAATTTAAATAGGGGATAGTGTGTGTTAAGAAAAATTAGATGATACAGGCTATTCGTTTACAAGAATAAGGTTTGCTTTATACTTGTTATACGTACACTAAAATCTTAAAAGTCAAACTATGTAAGCATTACTTGTGGCTTTTGTGTTTGAAATGAGTTTATTTATTTCTTTAAAAAATACACTTGGAATTAGAAAATAAATTGATACCTCTCACATTTGGAGTTTGTAGGGGATTAAAGATTTTAATATTAATAAAACAAAACGCAATGTGTTGTCGTGTATCACTCTTTCCTATTATGCTTAAAAAAAAATTGAAGTCAAAGTCCATAAACGTAGATCAGCAAATCGTATACTATCTATTTTGTATTTTATCTGTTGGATCTTTCGTTGGGGGTATGCTGCAAATCTTGAACAAGAAGATGATGAACTTGATGATGATGAAGGTTGCACAAGTAAATTCCAAAGTGTGTGTATCACACTAAGCTTTAGGTTCGATTCGCCCCCACCAATCTATATATATTGGATGCAAACGGGTTAACCGGCAAATCCCTTTTAGGATACTTTGGAATCCTTGAAGTGAATTGCACATTCACATCAAGCGTATCTTTCGATAGTATGTTACAAAATAATGTTTCCCATTCTTCACTCATGCATTAGAGAAGAATAAGATGACTTAGAATATAAGAATGGGTGAGAAAAGTGGATGAAAATCTCTAAATTATCGTCTTTTGGTGGTTGATAAGCGCCTCTATTCGCGCATGACCTGGGTTTGAACCATCCATTGCACCTTTCCATTTTTAATCAACAGTTGCGCCTTTTCACAAAGGAATTTATTCAAAAAGAGAAGGCACAGGCACGGGTCGAACTCGGGACGTTGTTGTGACACACAAAAAACACAACCACTAAACCAACAACAATATCATATCAATTAAAACCAATTATAGAAACATATATTACCCAATATTTTGGAAATATCTCACAATCACCCACCATTTTCAAAATATACTTAGTCCCATAATTTTGGAAATATTATGGTTTCAGATAATGGTATCTTACGATTTGAACCACTACTTAGTAAGCTATCGGTTTCACTTATCCCGAATAGATTGGTAGACAAGCTTTGAACTAGTTATTCATTAGAACAAGTGTGTACAACTTACACATGAAATCTCAGTACTATCGAAAGAATTATAAAGATGACACATTTGATAAGGTCTTGTGTCATGTACCCTTTTGATGAGAATTTAAGAGTCAAGCCCTTTAACTCTTTGAAGCGGCCTCACTTCATCCTCACATAGGTAAACTATATCAGAAATACACCCATAATATGTATTTCAGCAAATTTATGCTATATGTCTATTAAGAGTAAAACTCAATCTTCCAACTATATACTTTATGGTCCAAGTACATTCAACCTTTGGGATGTATCTATATTCAAGTACTTGCAATCATTCTAATAGTGTACTTTTATGATTGAACTCAAGACTTGATGTTACTCAAGTGTGAGTCAATTTTCCACCATTGATGATTAATTAGATATGGGCTTGAGTCCTATCCCCAATGATGTCTTCAACACCATGTCCCTTGTCAGACCTTTCGTCAAAGGATCTGCAAGATTCTTTTCAGTTCTTACAAACACTATGGATATTACTCCATTTAAAATTAAATCCTTTACATAGCTGTGTCTTAAACCAATATACTTGGCTATATGCTTTTGATAGCGTGGATTAACTATCACAATGTATGGACACCGGTGCCATTGGCTTTGGCCAAATTGGTATTACAACAAATTTCTTAGTCATTCAGCCTATTTACTACCTGCAACTAGAACAATAAATTCTGTAGTTATGGTGGTGTTGGCAATGCAAGTTTGTTTCTTTGAACTCCAAGAAACTTCACATCCACCAAGGTTGAAGATCAATCCACTTGTGGAGGCATGATCCTCAACATAATTTGCCAAATTGACATATGTATATCCTTCCAAAATTGAAGGATATCCACTATAGATTAAACTATAGTTAATTGTTCCTTTCAAATATTTTAATACTTTATTAATAGCATGCCAATGTTCTTTACTTGGATTGCTTACCAACTTAATCTTCCAATAACATATCTATATTAGGTCTGGTATAAGTCATGACTTACATCAAACATCCGATTACCTTTTATATATTCTTGATAGTGTTGACCAACTATCACCAAACCATGACACTTTTGTCATTTAATCTCTTCACATTGTATTGCTTACAATTGATAAGCATCTCAATTATCACATAAACAAACTTTTATGTTATTCTACCTTTTACTATATTTAATAAGCATCTCAATTTAAAATTCTAACTCTCTTTTCAATATATCCAAGTTCAAGATATAATACATTGAATGCATTAAATATATATTGCCACAAGCTAACAAAACATGATCATAAAAATTTCTCATAATCAAATATCATAAGGTGAGTCCAAACATCTAAGTCATCTACCCCTTAACAAATAAGCATTCCTTTCATTTAATTTAAAGAAACCATTTCTTCATAGTTATACTATAACTAATGCATGCATCATGAATTCTATTTGTTAATTCAAGTTTCATATTTAAATATGTTCTATGGTAAATCCAAATAAGCATCACAATAGAAAATAAATAATGAATAAAATCATTAAGATTTTTTATTAGTTTCTTCTATGAACATTTGTCAACTTACAATAATTCAAAATAGATCCAAATCATTTTCAATATCAAAATAAGCAAGAAATTGACAGATACTTTCATACTATCATGCACCTATAATATGAGTTAATCAATTCTAGACTTAATAACTTCTCACAGGAAGCATTACTATATTGAGACATACACTTGATATTTATAACAATTTATTTTCACTACTTTAAATAAATTAATGTGTTAAATATGCATCTTAAATCATACATATTCATACTTGTCAAGATTTAAGAGACCAAAATTATAAATATATTTTCTTCCACCGGTCAATCATAAATTCTTCTTCTTAGTCTAAAAACATCAACCATAGATAAACAAAAATTTCATCAAAACATATTATCTCTAATTCCATATTATTAATTTTCCACATCCTATCTCCATATTATTATATATGCATCCGAAAAAGAAAATTTATTATATATGCATTTCAAACATGAATGTAATATATAAATGTATTAACACTAAATAACTTTCAGTGCCCAACCATGAATTTTCATATGTGATTATTTCCAAGACTTTAATTAATTTTTTAAATCCAAACAAGCAAAATTCATGCATAAATTATATTAAATTCACATACTTGAATATATATATATATATATATATATATATATATATATTTATTTATATATTCTAAATCATGCATATCAATCTAACCACATGTTAAATTTAACATAAACAAATATAATTACTTTAGAGAACCACATATGAATTTAGAACTTCAAACATATCATATATATTCATATAAATTAAATGTGTACCTTTCACCATGGTCAAGAAATTAAGTCCATCTCCTTTAAAAGTTGCAGTCATAAATAAATTTGATAATCGAACCTAAAGATTATTGGATCTTTCGTTGGGGGTATGATGCAAATCTTGAACAAGAAGATGATGAACTTGATGATGATGAAGGTTGCACAAGTAAATTCCAAAGCGTGTGTATCACACTAAGCTTTAGGTTCTATTCGCCCCCACCAATCTATATATATTGGATGCAAACGGGTTAACCTGCGAATCCCCTTCAGCATACTTTGGAATCCTTGAAGTGAATTACACATTCACATCAAGCGTATCTTTCAATAGTATGTTACAAAATAATGTTTCCTATTCTTCACTCATGCATTAGAGAAGAATAAGATGACTTAGAATATAAGAATGGGTGAGAAAAGTGGATATCTCTAAATTATCGTCTTTTCATTCTTTCCAAAGTGACAATATTTATAGAAAAATAGTGTCACCTGAGAAAGAGGTACAATCCTTGGTTCTACCATTCTGTTTCGCAAAAAGATATATCCATTTATCGTTTCATTATTGATTGAAGTGTTACATGGTCTGGTGGTTGATTAGCGCCTCTATTCGCGCATGGCCCGGGTTTGAACAATCCATTGCGCCTTTTGATTTTTAATAAACAGTTGCGCCTTTTCACAAAGGAATTTATTCAAAAAGAGAAAGCACATGCGCGGATCAAACTCGAGACCTTGTTGTGACACACAAAGAACACAACCACTAAACCAACAACAATATCATGTCAATTAAAACCAATTATAGAAACATATATTACCTAATATTTTGGAAATATTTCACATTATCTTCGAATCTTGTGCCACACAAAATAGACTGTTGGATCTGAATGTTGTACTTTCGAATTGTTAATCTTAGCTTACATGATTACAAGTAAAGAAAATATGTTGGCACCTCTCACACTTGTAGCTTTTAGGGAATTCAAGATTTTAGTATTAATAAAATAAAACGCAATATTTGGTCATTTATCACTATTGCTGCAAAAACTAAAATATATTGTAGTGAAAGTCTATAAACGAAGATCACCTAATCATTTACTATATATTGTGTATTTTAGCTTTGAATCTAGTACCATACAAAGTCGGCCATTGGATCCGACTGTTGTACTTTCAAATTATTCATCTTAGCTTACATGATTACAAGTAAACTCACCTATTTAATTAAAATTGAAATAGAGGATGTTGTATGTTTAGAAAAATTAGATGATATAGGCTATACGTTTACGAGAATAAAGTATGCATTATAATGGTTGTTATCTATCCCAGCACCTTAAAAGAAAAACAATGTAAGTACTTATGGCTTTTGTGTTTTAAAAGAGTTCATCTATTTCTCTAAAAAATATGCGTGGAGCATGAAAATGTGTTCACACTTCTAACATTTGTAGCTTCTATATAATTAAAGATTTTAATATTAATGAAACAAAAAACAATGTGTTGTCGTGCATCACTATTTTCTATTATGCTTCAAAAACAATCACTACAAAAAAATGTACCTATTGTGACACTCAGATTTTGTGTTGTTTTTTTATCTCTCACTAAAGCTACTTTTAGTTACAGTTAGAGTGTCACTGTTTCTAAAAATATTTTACTCTTTTGTAAAAAAAATTAAATGCACAAAAATGCTCCTTTGGTCTTTATGCAATTACGCCTTCGACAAACACTGATAAACCTTTTCTTTTTCTTTGCATTTCTCAAACCCTTTTCTCTCTACTATCTTCAACGAACCCTAGTCCCCAAAAACCCTAAATTCAATTTCGAACAACCCTAAATTCATCTCTCTCATTTTATTTCGCGATCTGCAGTAGCAAGTAAGTTCTATTCTCTTTCCAAATCATTTTAGTTTTCTTGTTCTTCTTCTTCTCTCTCTCTCTCCACTCACACTTTCTCTCTTCATAAACCAGAACACAACGGACTTCGCCGGAACTATGACCGGCGGTGGATCGTCGGAGAGGTTACCAACGTGGAAGGAGAGAGAAAACAATAAGAGAAGAGAGAGGAGACGAAGAGCTATTGCTGCTAAGATCTATTCAGGACTTCGATCTCAAGGAAACTTCAAGCTTCCTAAACACCGTGACAACAACGAAGTCTTGAAAGCTCTTTGTGCTGAAGCTAGTTGGATCGTTGAAGAAGATGGCACTACCTATCAGAAGGTAATTTCCATCAATCTCAGATCTGATTCACAAAAATTTCAACTAGCTACTTTTTACTATCAATTTTACTTGCTATATATCTTGATCTGCGTTAATTCGTGTGGTGTAAATTGAGATTAAATCTTCAAATCGACCTTAGCGTTACCTAGATTTCGTGATCTAAGTAGTTTTAATTCACAGTAATTAGCATCTTTGAGCTCCAATATGTGTCTCAGATGTTGCCGAATCGGTATGCTGATGTTTTGACATGATTTGAGCTGCCTTTTTAGTACTGTGACTCTGATACAAAAAGTATTTTCGGTTTTTATTTTCTAAAATTTGTGTTCATTTTAAATTTATTACTATGAATTTTCAGTACTGTAGGACATCTCACTACTTGACTAGTCTCCTTACTATGCAAACATGCTTCAATTTCAGTTCGATAATTCTTTGACCCTCTTCTTTTGTTCTCACTTTCTGACAGCTTTTTAATTTATTTTCTCTTAAGTACACAATAAGGATTAGGGAAAAAAGTTAAAGAGCGTAAAATTGGTAAATAGATGTTCAGTTTGTTTAAGGAATTGTTATAGTTCTAGTTTTGTTATTTTTGTGGGTAAGAAACATAATCTCAATTCTTCTCAGTGAAGGTTCTTAACTAAAGACATAATAAAGCATATTATTAAATTGAGAGTAGGTTGAAAGGTAAGAGAAGTGGCTGAAACAGAGGCCATTGAATTGATAATTCACTGATTTCATTCTGTCTGATTTAGGTGCACTGCAGTGTAGATAGGGAGGGAAGAATAAGATACTTTGTATTTGGCATTGTTGTTTTTTGGGTAGGAATGAACGAGTGGTGAACATTGCTCTCAAAATGTAGCGATCTACTACATTCGGTGAGTTACTTGTCATTGCATTCCATTAGATTAGATGGATTTAGGGTCGCAAGAGGGTGGTCCAGGTTGAGTGTGGACAGATTGGGGATGGGGCGGGTCACACGGGAGCGGGGAATGGGCTGAATAACTCAAGTGGTTATCCATCTATTGAAAATATGATAGTGGATGTATTGGATTTTTTTAAAGAACTTTTAGTGAATTGTGAATAGATTAATGGGTTGTGAATAGATTAATGGTTATCCATCCATTATTATTGTTCAATTTCGTTCGTCGTCTCAAAAAATCGTAAAAATTAAGTTTCAAATCGTTCTTCCATCACAATTTCCTTGAAATCCATTTCCTTAAAAATTAGAAATGAGTGTCTTTGAAGTTTTATCTGTTTTTAGATAAAGAGATGAGAAGGTCCTGCTCCTATTCTAAGGTTATAATTTATTATTATTTTCACTTTTTTCTATTTGTCAATTATCCATTTTCATTTATGTATGCATGCTACAATTCGCTAAATGTTGATTCCCGTATATAATTTTGATTTGATCCCAAAAGCTTACATTTGTTTTTGCTTGATTTGTAGGGAAAGGAATTATTATAGCACGTTATAGATGAGTTTGGTGGATACAGAATGCTCAGAGGAAGGTTCAGGTCTTCTTGAGCCTACTGATCCTGATATTATTGAAACTGATCCTGATACATACCAACTTTTTTATTGCTATGAATTTAATTTTAGTGACAGACAATACTGTAGGTATAGATTAATTCTTTATTTATATTTTTCTAGGTTTTAGTGACAGACAATACCGTAGGAATAGATCAATTCTTTAGTTATATTTATCTAGTTTTTAGTGACAGTCATTGTTGTAGGTAGAAACCAAAAACATGTAGTGACAATCTTCAGAACATGGAGTGACAGTCCTCAAAGTGTAGCAGGACGCCCCCTTAAAATTGACACTAAATTTGGGTGTCACTCAAAGTATTACTGACCTTTACCTACAGTTTTTGACATTTAATGACACATTTTGTGTGTCACGATAAGTCAATTTTTTTGTAGTGAATAAATATATTGAAGTGAAAGTTTTTAAACGTAAAGTAGCAATCCTTTACATTTATTAAGCTTTAAGTGACTTGAAGTCCCTCTTTTGTTGAAGCTTTTGTTGTTTTCATTCTTTATTTATCAATCTCTTATAAAGAAATTTTTGTTTGTTAATTTTACAATATTTAGGGATATATTCTTTATAATTTTTGTTTGTTAATTTTACAATATTTAGGGATATGTTCTCACTTTTGTGATGCCAAGCTTAATTTCAACTAATTATGGATGTGTGATTAGTTACCAAGCTTCAACTATTTTCACTTCTTCCTCTTTTATTCTTCAATTTTTCTTTACAATTTTTCTATTCACACCCTCTTTTTTACTACCCACACCCTCAATTTTTTTTAAAAACAAATTACCCAAAATTCCTTTGCCTATTTATTAAATTTTTAACTCTAACATCTTATTCATTCATCTTCATCTTCAACTCTAACTCAATCTTAATCTTAGTCTTCATCTTCTACCTCACAAACTTATATTCTCTCCTTCTTTATCTTCATCTTCATCAACATCTTCAATCATCAGGTATGCATCATCTTCATCAATGTGGTTGTTGTTGTTCTATTTCTTTTTTCGAAAATGTACTATTGTTGTTGCTGATTTCGTAGCAAACCAAAATGTAATCTTGTTAGGTTTTTCTAAATCTGTGTTCGTACCCTAAACCCAGAAACGTACGTGAATTGAGTTCGCGTACCACGTATGTGAACTCAATTGAACTCTGATCATTGTGTCTAGATTCAGTGAAGAGGCTGTTGGTTGAAACATCAACAAACCACCTCTGTTAGATGGAGAACGATTTGAGTATTGGAATGACTGGCTGAAAAGTTTCTTTATTTCACAAAATTCTGAACTTTGGGACTTGGTGGAAGATGGTTATACTGCTCCAACGAATATTGATGATAGTGAGATTCCAAGGAAAGAGATGGATGTTGATCAGAAGAAGATGTACAAGATGCATCAAAAGACCAGAACATTCATGATAAATGCAATCATTTTAAAGGAGTGTAAAAAGTGCACCAACAAAGAGACAAAAAAGAGCATTTATGATAGTCTAATTCGGACTTATAAAGGAAGCAAACAAGTTCAAGAAGCAAATGCCAACCCATTGTCAAAAAGTGTGAACTGTTCAAAATGGAAGATGATGAAAAACAAACAGATTTAGCTCTAATGGCTCATACCAACTCTTACTATGGATCCAACACAGATTCTGACTCTGGAAGTGAATCAACATATGAAAAACTGAGGTATTTTCTAACTTAACTCAATCTGATTTAATTAGTCTTATAGATGATTTTTTAAATAAGAATCACAAATTGTCTTTAAAACTGAAAACACTTGAAAAATTATGAATCACAAACTGTTAAAAAAATTGTAAAAAGTGCCAAGAAAATGCAAAATATGTCGGTTAACTGGTCATACTAGAAAACATTGTTCAAATGTTATACGAAACTCTAGTCAATCTATGTAATTTAAAATTTGTGTTTATGTATTTTTATGAAAAAACAAAAAGGGTATTTTGGTATATAGTTTTGAAAAGGGAGTAGTTTGGTAAAATTTTTTGGAATATGGGTTATTAGAAAAAAAAACCCTCTTCCCTTCTTTCGTAAGTTTAAAGTAAGTCGAGTTTGGAAGAACATGATCACCATTCACACTGTTGGGTGGACTCACTCTCCAAGTTAAACCCACCAATTTTATTAATATTATTATTATTATTATTATTATTATTATTATTATTATTATTATTATTATTATTACTAAAGAAAGAAAAATAAGAAGAAAAAAAAAAGGAGTGTGTTTTAATTGGGCTAGACATGTAGAGAAAAAAAATGATTTTGAAATTCCTATGAAAAGAAAAGGGAAAGTGTCGCAAAAGAAAGAAGAAAAAACAGAAAAAGGTGACGGCAGGAATAGGAAAGGAGAAGAAGAAAATTGGCTTCCGGTGGTAACATATGTGTAGCAAATTTGCTATGTTTGGTATACAATTTCAGTATGTTACTTCTACCACTAAGTTTTTTATTTTAATATACAGTTTTAGTAGTTTTACCTTCTATGAGAATTACTTTAGAATACCCACTTTAGTTTTTTATTTTGTTTGGTTTCTGTGATGACTATTGTTGATTGATATTCCCTTGTATTACTAGGAAGACTTTGATGTACCATTAATTATTATAGTGGAAAATTTTACTGGACTAGGTCCCATGGTTTTTATATCTTAATTTAAGGGAAGTTTTCCAATTTAAAAATTGTGTTTGTCTGGTCATTTATCTACATCGTTGGGAAAAAAATATTCCTCATTATTGAGATAGTTATCGTTGGTTTTTTTTTCTTCCAACAAAGTGATATCAGAGCTCGGTTGGTTTGATTTGTGCATTTAAATGGAGGGGGAAAATAAATGTTCAAATATGATTAAGATCAACTCTTCTAATTACACAATTGGAAGACTCTCACGGAAGAGATGTTATACAGTAAAGATTTATATGATCCTATTGAGGGTGACATTGATAAATCTGACGTTGACTTGGAGATGATGAATAGAAAAGCTCTAGCCTTGATCAGACAGTGGTTGGATCTGAGTGTATATCTACATGTTAAAATGGACATAAATGTTAATAAAATGTGGGATAAATTAAAAGAGTTGTATGAACGAATTAATATGCAAAATAAAGCATTCTTGATTTGAAAGCTGGTGAATATGAAATACAAAAATGGGGATTCAATAGCAGAGCATATGAGTATTTTTCAGAATACAGTGAATTAGTTGACAACGACAGATATTATACAAAATGATGAGATGCAAGCATAGTTATTGTTGAGTTCCCTGCCTGATTATTGAGAAGTCCTTGTTGTGACATTGACCAATTCAACTCCAAGTGGAAAGTTGAAAATGTCAACAGCTAAAGAGAGCATGTTGAATGAAGAAGCTTGAAGAAAAGAACGTGGTTTAATTGGTTCTTCCTCAAAGTCAGAAGCACTAGTTGCAGAGTTATAGGCGATAAGTCAATCTACACACTTCCATAGATGCGACAACTCTAAAAGTTGTAGTAAGTCAAGAATCAAGTTGAGGACTAGAAAAGAAGTGATATGCTACAATTGTGGCAAAGTAGGTCACATAAAAAGAAATTGCAAGTTCCTTAAGAGAGATCAATCAAGGGAATGAGATGAAGATAAATAGAAGAAAAATGATAAAGATGGAGCACCAGTTGCATCTATTAGTGATGTCTACATTACTTGTGATGATAATTCCATAAACCTTTCATGTCAGGATTCAACTTGGATTATTGATTCAGGTGCCTTATATCATGTTACTCATAGGCGTGATTTATTCTCATGTTACAGTGTTGGTGATTTTGGCAAGATAAAAATGAGAGATGAAGGAGTATGTAAAATTATTGGTGTGGGAGATGTTTAGGTTGAAACTAAGATTGGTTGCTGTTAGAACCAAGATGGTTTGGAAAACAAATCCTTACCTTGTTTTTTTGATAATAAAAGGTATTATGTGGGAACAATTTAATGCACTAATAGTTTAATTGAGTGTGTAGATAATAAGTTAGGAGCGCCTAGGATCAGAGGAACCGCATCCACCAGATGATACCACTAAAGGAAAGGAAACAATCAAAAGCAAACAGATTAGAGGAAAGGAAGCAATCATAAGCAAACAGATCATAGGAAAGGAACAACACACGCCCTTCGTTGTCTCCAAAGGAGATGCCTCTAAGGATCTACCTCTACCTCTAAGTAATTGAGTTTAAGTATTTGAGTCTGATGATTTTCCTCCAAGGTTTTACCTTTGAAGATAAAACTCTAAAGTCAAGTGCAGCATGCTCCAACAAGCTGCCTCCAATAAAGCAACTCAGAGGCAAGCATCTAACTCTGATATACAATGCTGACTCTGTCTCTACTAAGTTGCCTATGGCTAGTAATTCAACATCAGAAGATGATTGGGTTTGACTCTGAACATCATACCACTTCAAATTTTGATTATTAGACTCTGCCTCCAACAAAAGTAAGTGTCTGACTTTGAGGAAAGTCAGCGCCTCTGATGAAAAAGTTAACGCATCATGAAAAAGTGAACGCAACATGAAAAATTCAATGACTCTGAAAAAAAGTCAACGACTCTAACTGTAATAAAAGTCATGACTCTAGAAGTTGACTCTAAAGACACACGTTCTACACACGACTCAGAAACAAAATCTAATGAAGGCTCACTGCCTCTGATTCTGATATTGAATATTCAAATGTCCAAGTGGATACTTTTATCCACACTTGAATGGATTAAAGTGTTAAGTTAGTTACATTCTTAATTGCACTGAATGGAATATCTCATCAAATAGAAATGGCCCAATACACGATAACGGATCTGCGCAATTAGAGATAGAACATCCTAAAATCAAAGCAACGATCAACAATTGAATGTCAGTAACCGTCAAGCAACAATCAATAATTGAATGTCAGTAACCGACAAACAACAATAAAGAATTGAATTTTAGCAACCGTCAAACAAGGATCAGAAATTTCAAAGCTCAAGAATAAAGAACAAATTCAAAGCAACAATCGAATAAGCATCTTGACACAAATCAAAGAAATAATCATTAGAATTTGAATGCAACAAGAAGATTAGAAAATTGAAGTAACCAGAATTAAAAAATCTGAACGTTGGAATGATACCGTTGGAAGAAGAAGAAGAAGAAGAAGCAGTTTGAAAAGCTCAAATAGTTGGCATCTATAAAAGATTCTCACCACTTGAAGAACCATACATGAAGCAGGAAGAATGTAAAAATTATACTAGCTAAATATCAATCGTTCATCAATCATAAATTACTTAGATTTTATTTAGCACTCAATTGTAATATCATTCTAGTTGTTTTAAGTCTGTGAGCCATATTATAACCATCCTCTAGTGAGAGTAAACCCAGAAACATAAATTAAACACTTAATGTAACCTGACTCGATAGTCGTTGTATATCCTCAACGACTTGTGATTTTCAAGTTGGATGTTGAGAAGACTTAACTAGTGAAAGTTAAGTGGTTGTAATCTGTTTTGAATTATTGAATTAAATCCTTCTAGGTGAAGGGATTGGACGTAAATACCAGGATAAATTATTGTGTTATCCCTCTATTTATTGCCTTTAATCTTTCTTGTTTTATTTTCACCATTTGTTAGCCCAAAAATTTCTTACAAAAATCGAATACACAAATCAACCCCCTTTTCTTATGTATTTTCCACCTACAGTTGCAAGCTTCAATTGAAGAATGTTAGACATGTTCCTAATATTTGTCTCAATTTGATTTCGGTGAAAGCCTTGAGTATTGAGGGTCATCACCCTTACTTTGGTGGTGGTGGTATATGTAAAATCACCAAAGGGTCTCTAGTGGTTGAAAAGGAGTAACGTTCTACTTCTCTCTATCGGATGCCTACGAAGCTATGCAAGGAAGAAATGAATGTAATTGAAGATGCATCTTCTACTTTATGGCATATACGCCATGGTCACTTAAGTGAGAAAAGACTCAATATAATTGCGAAGAAAAGTTTCCTTACTATGAAAGGCATGTCCCTAAAAACTTGCACTCGTTGTTTTGCTAGAAAAGAATGTTTGGTTGTAGATGTTTTTTTCACATTTCAAGAGATGAGAGGTCCAAGCTTGATAGTAAATCCAAACAATGTGTGTTCGTCTGTTATGGTGGTGCAAAGTTTGGTTATAGACTGTGGGATCCAGTTGACAAGAAAATTATCAAAAGCTAAGATGTGATATTTCTTGAAGACCAGACTATTAAAGATTTTGATAAAGTTGAGAAACAAAAATCTAATTCCAGAAGTAACTTTTGTTGATGGAGGAGATATACAGGTAGATAGTGAGAATTCTCAAAGATACCCTCCACATTAGTATATGATGATCACTGATAGTGGAGAACTAGAGTACTACTAAGAGGCTCTTACAAATGTTCATAAAGAAAAGTGGTTGAAAGTCATGCAAGAAGAAATGAATTCCTTGCATGAGAACCAGATATTTGATTTGGTAAAGTTTCCTAAGGACAGAAAAGCTCTCAAGAACAAATGGGTATACAAGATAAAGGCAGAAGATAATAGTTCTCAACCAAGATACAAATCATGATTGGTTGTGAAAATTTTTAAATAGAGAAAAGGTATTGACTTTGAAAAAAAAATTCACATGTGGTGAAGAGGTCCTATATTCGAGTTGTACTTGGGTTAGCAGCAATCTTGACCCTAGAAGTTGAACAAATTGATGTGAAAACTACATTCTTTCATGATGATTTGGAGGAAGAGATCTATATAGAGCAACCAAAGGGTTTCAAAGTCAAAGGTAAAGAGCAACTTGTGTGTAAATTGAAGAAAAACTTGTATGGGCTCAGATAAGCACCTCGACAATGGTACAAGAAATTTGATTCTTTCCTGTAGAAACATGGGTATGGTAAAACTACTTCGGACCATTGTGTGTTTGTCAAGAAATTCTCTAATGGTGATTATATTATTGTCTTGTTATATGTGGATGGCATGTTGATTGTTAGTCATGACACTAAGAAGATTCAATTTCTAACGAAAGATTTGAACAAGTTTTTTGCTATGAAAGACTTGGCTCCTACAAAGCAAATTCTAGGCATGAGAATTACTCATGACCGGAAGAATGATAAATTGTGATTGTTTCAACACAATTACATTGAGTAGGTGTTATAGAGGTTTAACATGAGCAATTGCAAACCTTTTAGTACTCCACTTGCTACTCATTTCCAATTGAATTCTGATCAATGTCCTACCAGTGAGAAAGAAAAAGAAGAGATGAAGGTTCCTTATGCATTCGTAGTTTGTAGTTTGATGTATGCTATGGTATGCACAAGGTAGATATTGCTCATGCAGTTGGAGTTGTTAGTCGGTTTCTCTCTAATCCTGGTAAAGATCATTTGCAAGCAGTGAAGTGGATTCTCATATACCTCAAAGGCACTTCTAAAGTGTGTTTATGTTATGGAGGTTGTGAAGTTGTGTTGGATGGCTACACATATGCAGATATGGAAGGTGATCTTGATTCTAGAAAATCTACTTCTGGTTATATGATGACGTTTGTAGGGGGAGTTGTGTCATGGCAATCAAGGTTACAAAAGTATGTTGATTTATTCACTACTGAAGTTGAGTACATTGCAGCAACTGAAGCTTCCAAAGAACTCTTGTGGATGAAGAAATTCCTACACGAGTTAGGCCTCAAGCAAGACAAGTTTGTGTTATTCTATGACAGTTAGACTGCGAAACATATTAAGGTGCGGTATCATTGGATATGAGATGCACCAAAAATGAAGTCATTTTTAATTGAAAAGATTCATACCGATGATAATGATTTAGATATGATGACGAAGGTCTTGTCGGTGTCAAAGATGATATGTTGTCGAAAGAAGGCTTGCATGGTTGAGCAGTACCTTCCCACTTGAGTTGTTAGAGGGATTTATTGGGTGAACTCAGTCCCCAAGTGGAACCCACTAATTTTACTAGTATTATTACTAAAGAATGAAAAAGAAAAAAGAAAAAAAAAAGGAATATGTGTTTTAATTGGGCTATGCCCATGTAGGAAAAAAAAACAAAAGAAAGGGATTTTGAAATCCCTATGAAAAGAAAAGGGAACAGTACCGCAAAAAGAAGAAGAAAAAACATAAGAAAAAAAAGTGACGGTAGGAATAGGAAATCAGAAGAAGAAAATTGGGTTCCAATGGTAACAGATGTGTAGCAAACTTGCTTTGTATGGTCTACAATTTTAGTAAGTTACTTCTACCACTGAGTTTGTTATTTTAATATAAAGTGTTAGTAGTTTTACCTTCTCTGAGAGTTACTTTGGAATACCCACTTTAATGGAAGGTTGATTATTATTTTGTTTGGTTTCTACCCTTTGGTGATGGATATTGTTGATTGATGTTCCTTAGTGTTACTATGGAGACTCTGGTGTACCAATTAATTATTATAATGGATGGTTTTAAAGGACTAGGTCATGTGATTTTTATTATCTCAATTTAAGGGAAGTTTTCCACGTTAAAAATTGTGTTTGTCTCATAAGAAAAAGTTAATTAATGATGATCATTACACGAAGTGGTCATAACTTAATCCCATTGGAATACATATAGGTATCATCTCAAAGTCTAAACATTTTTTATCCTTTATTATTTTTCTAAGAAGTTTGGATACTAATGAGATTTCTCCTTTTTTTTAATACGAGACAGTTACATACAAAAAAAAATTGTTTATAACAATTAACCGTCAACAGTTACCACCAGGTCCTCCAAATTGAAGAGCATGACCAATTGGGCTAGGGAAATCGTCATTATAACGAATTTGATAGCAATTCTTAGGGGCATCATTGAATTTATCTACCAAATATTCAGGAGGTCCATAAAATTGTCTAGATGAATTCTGAAATGCAACATTCCTAAAATAACAAGTATGGACGAAATTGTCATCTGGAAAATGCCCTGATCCCATTGAAGGACTAGGAGAACCGACAGGAGTTGATGTTTGGCCACCTAATCCTACTTCACCACCTGTCGCCAAGTTGGAGAATAAGGATGCTGGAAAATAACCAATATTTTTGTTTACCACAGTTAACCACCACTTTTTGGTTTTTTCGTCCTGATTACATAAATAAAACATTTTGTAAATATATATAGTATATAGTCCTGTATTTCTTCAAGCATGTTTGAGCTATTGACAAAATTCTATAACTTGTAAACTATATTTTTTTCACATTATATAATCTGTACATATTATAAATTTAAATTTTGCATAAAGAGGTGACCTGAAAAAGAGATATTGGCAACTCAGCCATCACTCCGCCATAAGTAGATATTGGTACTATACGTGAACCAAGGTAATATGAATGGTCGGTCTGAACAAAACCACTGCATAGTATATTGTAGCATCCAGTCTTGAAATTATCCTTCTGTAATATTTTAACATCATGTTATATTTTAAAGAAATTGAAATTGTGTTTCTAACCTCATGTTTTAAAGAAATAAAACTATGCTTTTCAATTTAGTTACGTCAAACGTAAATTAAAACACAGAAAAATTGAAACAATTTGTTATTTTAGTTAGAACAACTTTTATGAAGTATTTCCTTTATTGTAATACATGTATGTAAAGATTAAAAATAATAAACCTTTACTTACTGTCCAATATGAGTATAAATGAGTTGCGTCATTATTGTATAATTGAGGAGATACCTGACATCATGTATGAAGTTGGTTAGGAAGTATTTTCTAAACTATCAAATTTATTTAAATTATATATATATATATATATATATATATATAATTTTAAGATAAAAGAAGATTTTCTTAATAAGATATATTAAAACTCACATGCCATCCAACAACGATTTTATTAGTGCTATCTCCCTGGCCATTTAGAACATATATATGACTTGAACTTGACTGGCCCTTAAAAACTTTTGGATTATAAACACTAGTTGTTCCAGTAACTCCAAAGTAAGGAGCACCCCATTTTATAAGAGACATATGAGTAGACTACAAAATCAATACGTTGACATATTAGTTGAATATTGAATCTTTATATACGCGATATTTATACAAATAAACAAATAAGTTTATGATTAGATTGTATTGGAGAAAACATACATGTCTACGATAATTAGTTTGAGCTAGAATATGATCATTGAATAAAGATATGCCTCCTATGAGATCATCTTTGGTTACTCTCCGAATAGGGACAGTTCCTTTTGGACACGTAACTTTCTCAATCTCGAAATTGGATTTGGTTGGTGAAATATGGATATTTGTTTCACTAATGTTTCTTTCACTACTTGGTTTAAGCTACAACAAAAGAAATAAAAATGTACATTAAAAGAAACAAAGTATGAGTAGTAAAAGAAAAATAATTGCAAACTATATCCCAATAAAATATTTTACCTGCAATTTATGGTTCTTTAGCAAAGGATGATCAAAAGCTGGTTGTTTCCTAATATTAACACAATCAACTATGTACCCTGACTTTGTCTATAAAAAACACCAAAATAAAACAAAAACAAAATTATTAAATAAGGAGATCAAATTAAACTATCAATAATTGATTTGTGTTTAATTAATACATGAATACTCTTCATAGGTGACTTGTTAATGAGCATTAGTTTTCTCTCCAACTCAAAATCTTCTTTCAACATACTATGCATGCCATCAACCATGTGACCAATACTACTAGTCACTAAACAAAGAACAAAGAACAATATAATATTCATTTTCACAACTCTTGTTTTGATGATGAGTCTTAATTAGTTTATTATATTGCCTATTTTATGTATCGACGCTCCAGATTAAATAAAATGAAACAATAATTTAACTAATACATTTGACTGAATTAATACATTTGACCGAATTTAATACCTATACACTATCAAAAATTGGGTCTTTAGACATGCTATATTAACCCACATTGACTTTGACTATAAAAAAAAAAAAAACCAAAATAGATATGGCGAACATGTTGCTAAACGCACATATTTTTCACTTTTATAATTCATTTTATCTCTTTTTCGCTAAGACAATCCACAAGAAAGAGGAGTGGGGGTTTGAATTTTGTTAACCATTTATAAAAATCAAATTCGTTTGCTACACAAAAAGATGTGTTTTTTTTTAATCCAAACATTCAACTTATGATTGTAAATTATTTTTGAGTAAAATAAAATTGAATAATTAAGAACTTAAATAAAATAACAACATTGAGAAAGAGAAGAGACACAAATATTTTCATACTAGTTCACAACAACTTTTGCTACATCAAGTCCTCTTCTTATAATGAAATTTTATCTCAATACAGTCGATGACTTAATCCACTAAGAAATCAATAGCATATAAGTAGGCCACAACTTCTATGTATTACCCGTGTAATTAGTATAACAAAGTTACATTTTTGTAGGCCACAACTTATCACTAGTAGGATTACGTTAATATTTTTATACACACTCAATCATCAAACAATCTTTTTATTTGTTTTATTTACTTTATGCATGATTTGTTCAGTAGCTTTAACACAAACACACCATACTTAACATTCTTTGAAGTGGTTAAAGAACCCCATAGCCGAGGGACAAAGTTTCTTTTTCAGAGTAATCGTTTGAAGAAAAGAGAATCATTGTCAAGAGAAGTTAGTCGTTTCCTCGACTAATTCTTAATCCCAACAACAAATACGATAATTATACATTACTCAAGTCACTACAACAATTTTGTGTCACATTAAATCATATTAGTTTAGGAAAAATAAAAAAATTATCATCAATATTTTTATAAACAATATAATAATTTTCAAGATTTAATTTGACAAGACAAATATTTTTAAGCGATTATCAAATTACGAAAATGGTTGATTGAGATATTACATCTTGTTAACCATGATATTAAGACGTCTAAATTTTAACAACTTGGTGACCTTAAAACTCCAAATAATAAAACTTAAATTTCATAAGAGGTAGTTGAGATGTTACATTTTTTTTACTCTAGTTTAAAGACGGTTGAGTTGTAACAACACGGTGAACTTAAGACTTAAAAATCATTCAAACTTTAAATAAATTAGCTTTTGAGAATAAAATTTGAGAGGGATCTGTTTACATTTTTCAATCTTTTGGTGTTGCCTCAATCTCGGGAGCATTTAAAACAAAATTGAAGTTGAATATGCAAAATAGTACAATGGTGCAACAAGTGGGAATATGTCAGGTCATAGTTTCTCTATACTATTTGATTTTTTTTCCATATATTTCGAATATGGAGATGAATTACATGATTGGTAATTTTTTAAAAAATACTATTAATCATATATCTACATTTTAAAATCTATATACATATAATTGAAAAAGTTTAATGATATTATATTTTTATAAAATAGATGTTACGAGGGATTTTGTTGAAATGGGACAAGAGAGTCTATAAAAAAGAATGGTGTTATTACTAAATTTAAGATTATTGAGTAGAAGGTTTATAGGTCAACATTTTTATATTGTATTAAATTTGTAATTTTATAGTTTATAATATGTAATTAAAAAATATCATTTTCTTTATGTAGTATAAAGGTTGAATATGCACTATTAGATATTGTACTAAGTTTCAAAATTTTGTTGTCATGGTAAAACCCAAATACAAAATGTAATGAATTCTACTAAGTTTTTAGTCAACTTTGAAATTTAGGAGGCTCATGAGTTCAAAATCAAGTAAGTTTTAAAACAAGTTTATTAAAAAAATGAGTTTTTAAAAATGTCCTATTTACTAAATATTTTTAACTCTGTTTATTCATTATTGATTACAATTTTATTTTTCATTCAATAGAAAATCGAATAATATCGGTCACTTACTAAACCAATGAGTCGGATGCTTCTCATTTGAGTTTTGAAGAATTTTTTAAAAATTTGTCTATAGAGGAACGTATAAACAGTCAAAATATAAAACTTCAGATATAATTTACATGTCATATTCTATATATTAAATGTATTTTTAATTATTAACTTTGTGAATAATGCTTTTTGAAGAGTGAAAAACATAACAAGGGGGTTTTAATTGTGTAATCTTTTTAACACAAAAAATTCTTTAAAAAAAATATGCTAATAAGATAAGATAAGATAAAGCAATAGAAAAATAAA
>JBBPBQ010000003.1:15715382-15893788 GCA_037974755.1 Cicer yamashitae
TATTCTATTTTGAAAAATATTTGTTTGGAAATATTAATAATATTTTGAAAATAAAGTTGTATTCAAAGAAGTGTTAAAAATTAGTTTTTACAATTATTGATTTTGTTTTGAAAAAATAAAAGAGAAAGGATAAAATTTGTTTTATAGGTTAGACCGATACTTAAGAGTAAAACATTATTAAATAATTTAAAAATAAAAGTAAGTTATTGTAGCAAACAGAGATAGGGATAGAATACACAGAGTGCACATGTTCTCATAGAGAAAAAGAAGTAATTTATCTTTTATTTTTAATTATTAACTAGAAATATTTATCTTTTATATTTGAACAAACAAGTAATATTCTATGAATTTTTTTGAAATAGTTTGCATAATCGATTATTGTGGGATTGCTCTTTTTATATACTTCTTTTTATTTACAATGTACACTTTCACCATTGAATTCCCAATAATATGTAAGTGAGAGAAGATAAAATTTTATTGTGAAACCATCTCTATGTTTTGAAAAAAGAAATTTTTTATCAATGTTGATCATTACAATAAGTGCTCAAAACTTAACACCATTGGAATACATATAGGTTTCATCTCAAAGTCTAAACATTTTTTTATCCTTTACTATTTTACTTTGAAGTTAGTAAAGTAATGGGATTTCTCCTTTTTATTTTTTTTATTTTATTTTTTTAATGTAAGGCATAATAAATATTACATTAACAAACAATGCAAAGGGAAATTAAATATTTTTTAAAAAGCCAAATTATTGAAATATGTAATTCTTGAAAATGATCGTAATATTATTTTAATAATTACGATACTACGTACAACAAAAACTTTTAGGACCAAGTGGTTTGAATAACTATGACCCTTATTTGTTTTGATTATAAAAAAATCAGTTTGTTGGAACAATTTAATGCACTAACATTTTGATTAAGTGTGTAGGTCTCAGATCAAGTAAATTATATAGATTCTTATGCCATATCCTCTGATAACTGGTTGAAGACAAATGAACAACAAGACTTTGCTTCACTCTATTTTTCGGAGTTTGATGTAAGCGCTCTGACATATGCCTCTAGTGGAGCAACGCTCTGTGTTGGCTGACCCCGATAATGTAAGCAATGATATGTTTTGTTTCAGGTGTGTCTGTTGAACACAACTATGCTATGTTCGTCTACCTCTGATAAGCTTGAGAAGTAAGTGATCCTCTGTCCTTGATAATCGTATCATCACTTCAAACAATTGATCATCTGACTCTGATTTATGTTGTATGCTTTGAAAGAAGTCAACACTTTAATGAAAGTCAATGCTCCAAAGAAGACAAAACATTTGAGCATCCTTTCATGAACATCCTGAATCTGCTACTTGTCTGAAGATCTTAAGACATGCCGTGATCATCGCATCCTCTTATTCCTAACCATTTTACCAATATACGTTGAATCAATTATAAGGATCTGTTTTGGAAAGTTTCTATGGGAAATCAATCTCAAAAGATACTATAAGAAACTTCATGAATCATGCTGATTTCTTGCAATCAGGACAATGACCATAAACTCTATTCGATCTCTATAAAAGGATGTGCATTCCTCATTGGAAAGAAAATACACAAACAAGCTATAAGCACATCTGCATTATTGCTCGTAATCATTCTTTTTCACTTTAGTGTTGAGAAAAGTTTCTAAAAGAATAAATTTGTAAACACCCTCCTCGAGAGTTATTTCAGAAAAATCTAAACCTTTTATTTTGTCACCTAGCCCAGTAGTGGTTGCCTTCCTCAACAGCTTGGATGTACTAAACTAGAATGTTGAGAAGACTTAAATACAACCAGTTTGTGATGACTCTTAATCATATGTATATTTTTAATTGTTTTTAGTCTTATTTATCTTTAATCATTAGTTAATTTAAGGATTTATTTGATATATTTTGTTGATTTTAGTTCTTGGATTTAATGAAATGTTTATGTTCTTATTTCCTTGATTAAGTAGAGATTTTTCGTAGTTTTTCTTTGTTTTAGTGCAATGCTGAATTTTGGTGAGAAATCAACATAACCTATGTGGAGAATTTCAGCCATATCTAGAGTTTTAGATGTCCAATTGGAATCAAACCAAGTGCATATGAAAGCTAAGATCCATAGCTATAACTTTCATGAAGACACCGGAGCCAAATTTGGACTCAAAAGAGGCAACATATGCACTAAACTTCAGACATAAGATATTGTGCGCTTGAAGCGCGAAGCCTGCGTCTGAGGCGCATTTCCACAATATTTTCACATCTTGATTCTTTCCAGGTGCGCACGGAGTACAAATCCCGCGCCTGGGGCGCGTGGCACACTGCTGAATGTATAAAAACACATTTTTCTCACTTTCTAGGGATCGTTTTGACTATTGGGAAGTTTGGAGAATTGTGCCCTAATAGAGAAACTCAGAGACGACTGTTCTTAACACCATTGGAGGAGTTTTATCAAGTATCATTCATGAATCCTTCTTGTAATTCTTCTTTAGTCCTTATCTTTTGATCTCTGTCATGAGTAACTAAACCCTATTTGCTAGGGATGAGTGATACAATATGAAACCCTTATTTTTCTGATTTGATTTCTAGTTATATGAATGAGTTTATTGAATTATTTTCCTCATCTCTGTGCTTAATGCTTTTTATTACTTGGTCAACCTTAAAATGTTATACGATTCATATTTTGAAACGAAAGTCGACTTTACGAATGCTTGAGATGAGAAATTCATGATATTGTAGTCTAGGGATAGATGCAGGTCATGAAACCAATTAAATTAGTTGCAAAGGCAGTTGTTTAATAAGAGAATTCTTGTACTGTAAGGTTTAATTCTAATCTTAAATCCACTATGGAATTAGGGGTTACTTTGGAATTAAAGGTTCTGTCACTAAGACATTAGGGCAAGAATAATAAAGAGAATTCAGTAATAATTCAATAAAGGAATTTAATAATTAGGATCAAATTAGAAAGCAAGGTTGGAGTCGAAGTGAAACTCATCCCTGACATTTTACTTATTACAAGCTAACAAATGTCTTATGATGTGATTAGATCAACGTTGGCAACAAGACTAACGTGTAATATCCTATATATATTGCTTTCTAAAAGAATATAGAAATGATCATATGCTTATTATGGTATTTGCAACAACAAAACCCGATCATAAAGAAGAAAACCCGATTTCAATGGCCACTTTAAAAGTAGATAATTTCTTACATTATACTGTTTGATGTCATGAATGAAAACTTGAAGACTCGTAACATTTTGTTTAACTCAATCATCGAAGCTTTACCCTGTTAAGAGTAAAAAGATTAACAATGTAACATATTTCTTACTCTTATTCTTTGCTAATTTTTATTTATTTACATGGATAATAAATTATTGTAGCGTTTCACGAATGATCGGTTGAAACTTATACTACCTAGAGATCTTGATGCAGCCAAAATGAAGCACCTGCGAAGACATGGCTTACCACCAAGAGTCCAAAAAATAGTTGAATAATGTTTCTAGCTTTGTAATGTGACATTTTGAAAGTTTTTTATAGCCTAGATTAGTTTTTTTTGCATGTTTCTAAACTTTGAGTCGTAATTGAGTTTTAATGTTATTATTTGCATATTGATCCTTGCTTGCTCTGCATGTCATAACTTGAACTTTGAATATCGAATTGATGCATATGGCAAGCGTTGGAAAGCTAAAAATTAGAGTTACAACTTCTATTTTCGCGCAAAAGCCCAATTTGGAATTTTACAGGGTCAAAACTGCGATTTACTATACCTGAGTTTGTTTTTTTTTTTTTTTTTTTTTTTTTTTTTTTTTTTTTTTTTGTAATAATGTTTAGTATCGGGGGATTTATTTTTTGCCCTGGAGCTTTTAGAGGCCAAATTCGAGTACTATATATTTTGGTATTTTTTTTAGAAAGAGTTTAGGGTTCGGTTTTTTCAGACACTCATATACAACTACTTAGAGTTTTCATGTTTTTGGATAAATAGAATATTTTCGATGCCAAGCTAATTTCTCAAATTAATCCACTGTTTTAGAATTTAATGAAGACCTTGAGCTTCATTTCATAATGTTAATTTCACGTTGATGATTCTATTTATTTTTATTCGATTATATTGTTATTCTGATTGCTTAATTCAAATCTCAATAGGATAAATAAATTTAGTTTGACATAATTCAGTTTCTAAATTAAGTAAATTGTAGTATTTGACGCTTGATCGTTAACTAGAATACTCGATCACTGTGATGCTTAATCTAGACAAAGAAACATAATTCATGTAGGGTTGATTACGCTTGTTTGATCAATTCTATAGTCAAATAGGAATAGAGTCACATTTTAGAAATTGAATCTGTCGATAGAATCTGTGATAGTTTTGTAACTCTTGAATTAGTGGATTAAGCGTTCCAATGTGATTGTAATCTGTTTTCTTAATTTTTCCGAATCTAAATTCAAAACCCCCTCTTTGTTTAATTTATTTGATTCTAAATTTGGTTAATATTGTCGAAGTCCTTACGAGACAACTCGAGTTATTTCCCTAAGCTACATTTTTATTACTTGTATTTGACCCGTAAGCGACAGCGAATCAAAAGCTCCACCATCCACCCAGGTGACAACACCACCAACAATGGTGATAGAACCACTACCTTCTCCGATGACAACACCACCAACTACAATGCAAGCAACAAAAAGATTTACTAACTGCCTGTAGACTTGATGAATCAAGTAAAAGGTGGATCAAAAGGAATATAGATGGATGATTGGCGCTCTTCTTTACTTAACTGCATGTAGACATGATATTTTTGTTTAGTGTGTGCGTGCAAGATTTCAGTCTAAGCCTAATGAATTTCATTTAACTGTTGTTAAAAGGATATTTAGATATCTGAAAGGTATTGCTTATCCTTTTCTATGTTATAAACCATCATCTGATTATAGGTTAGTACGTTTCCATGATGCTGCCTATGCTGGAGATAAATTATAAAGGCACAACTGATCTTGGACTATGTTATAAGTCATCATTTGGTTATAGGTTAGTAGGTTTCTGTGATGCTAACTACGCTAGATATATACTATAAAGGAAAAGCACCAATGGATTCCTTGGTAAAAATATGATCTACTGGTCAAGCAAAAGACAAGGAACCATTGTCCTTTCTATAATTGAAGCATAATATATTTCAAAGCCAACTGTAACGCCCACCTGTTGTGGATGAAAGATCAACTAGAAGACTTCAAAATTAACGAGAGTAACATTCTTGTCTTCTGTGATAATACTTTTGAAATATGTTTAACCAATTATCCTATTTTACATTTAAGGGAAAATCATATAAAGATTAAACATCACTTCATAAGAGACTATGTCAAGAAGGATATTTTAGATATTAAATAGGTTGACAATGATCATAACTGGGAAAACATATTTACAAAACCCCTTGTTGAAGACATATTTAACTTTATAAATAAAAACTAAAATATTCAATTTATAAATGAGTGATGCTAGAATCCTTGTATGCCACTGCCTCTAGTAAAATAGACTTATTTGATACATATGTACGTTATGCCACTGATAAATTGAATTTTGCCTTTGTCTCTAATCGCTTAAAATTCAATTTATTTAGGATATGGTTAATTTTTCTTGAAAATTATGTGAGGTCAATGATTTTCTAACACGTGTTGCCTTTATGTATTAACACGTACACGATAGTTATTGTTTTTTGTTGTTAGAAACTCAAACATTTTATCAAAAACACAAACACTCAAGCCACTCACTACATTCACGTATTTTCCCACACTTTTGATATTCGTTTTCAAACCTTATAACCTCACTAAAACTCTCGTGAATTATCTTATGGCTTTGAGTTATGTATCTTCTTATGCCCTCGGTAACATTTCTTCTGCACCCACAATGGCATGTAATATGGATCAACTTGATACTCTCAATGAACTTCAAATTGATTTCGCGAATCTCGCTAAAAACGGGTTCAACTTCAATGAAGATTTTGCTAGTATTGGAATGAACTAAGTACTTTAACCTAGATTAATCATATGCTCTAGATGTCCTACCACTAAAGATTCTAGAAGAAGATCATTAGAAGGAGAAGGGGAAACCCAAGATAAGTCTAATGAAGTGGATGTTAGGAGCTTTCTGGACCGATTTCTCTTGGCTTTCTAAAGTTGTACCATCCATAAGTAAATGATTTCAATTGTTTGTTAGAGTTCTGGGAAGTCAACTGTAATTCATGATCCCTATGATCCTCTATCTAGTTTGTGAAAAAGGATAAGACTTTGTTCCACTGGATTGAAATGTCATTAGGATCCATACTTTTAGCTTTTTGATTTCGGGTGTGAGATTTTGGTAGTAAGGGAGGTAATGAAGGTCTAGTGGTAAGGGAAGCCAGATGGAATAGACTATAGCGGACGATTGTTATAGGGATGAGGAGGTAGCAGAGTTAGAGGGGGAGGGAGGGAGGGATGGGAAATTCAGAGGAGACTTCTGATTATGTTTGCAACATCTATTGCAACATGCACTACTTCGAGGGGAGCGGGATGTGGAGAAGGCGAAGAGGTGGGTTTAGGCTTTGTAGTAGAGAAAGGAGAAAATGGTGGTAAATTAGTGGAGGGGGTATGTGTTTGCGGGAACGTACGAGGCTTGTGAAGGAAATGATGGGTTTAGTATCCGAGTGAAGCAGAGTGCTCAATTAACGTAGCTTCAAACATATGATTTGAGATATTTGAGTCATAAGTGGGAGGGTGAACGGTGCACTGTTAGAGGAAAGGCAAACATTGTTGGTTGGTTGCGGAGAAAGAAAAAGGGGTTACCTTATGTTTAAACTTACCTTATGTTTAAAGTTACCTTATATTACGGGAAGAGGAATATAGTGCTTAGAGTCTAAACTTACCTTATGTTTTTTCCTCCGAAGAGGGATTGTCGTGTCTTCATCAACGATGGTTGTGTATTCCCCATCCTTTTGAATGCTTAGAGACGAAGCTACTATTTTCTATTTCTTTGCAAAAACATGTTTAGCATGAGGCAAAGGCAAGTAAATTGGGGCCACAACTTGGCCACGCTAACACATTCTCAAATATTCTAGAACGACTTCTTTGTTGTCTCGCCATGAATACGGGAGTGTTAAAGTCATCAACCTCTGAATGAGCAATCACAAATCCACTTGCTTGACCTGTTGTTCTTCTAACGTCACCATTGGGTCAAATACTGTGCTTGGGGGACACCAGCCTCATCTTCATAATGTTAGAGATATTTAACGTGGGAGTAGACGATGATACCAAGTGTTCCTCTTGAACATAATTTCCAACTTTCTGTAGAGCCTGAATTAGGGACGTATGCATGAGTACAACAATTATCAATCTAAGGTACGAAATAGTCTTGATTGTGCTTATTCACGAGTTAATGATGCAGGACCACATGTGCTCCAAGATGATGCTGGGAAGGTTCATGTTAATTATTCGAGGGATGTTCCACATTAGATAGGTTTGTGAGATCAACTTTCAATTCTTGGAGAATCTCAAGTTGGTCTAGGTTGCATTGAAGTGTTGGAATGTAGGAAGCATTGCCCTTTGAAGGGATTGCGGAAGAGCTTGCCGCCTTTGAAACAAGAGAATTTTAGGTAGATGAGGAAGTTAAATAGTTTGCAAAGAACGGAAGTGTACACTACAACAATTGTGGTCTCTAGCAACACTTTTTTAAGCGACGTGTATAAAGTGTTGCTTAAAAGTGGAGAAGACAACATTTTATGGCGGTGACCGTCATTGTTCTTGCAACACTGTATAAATGTTCCCTAAAATATTTATGGGAACAATTTTGAAACGTCTCTGTGGTAGTTTTTTGGCAATATATGACAATTGTCCCCTTAAGTATTTCTAGGAACATTTTTCAATTCTTACCTTTCTTCGAACAAAAAACTACATTTTTAAAATATTGCTTAAAAAATTTAAAATTGATGAGATTTTTTACTGGATGAATTCTTTCAAATACATTTTTAAATATTAATATTTTTTTTCAAAATTTAAAAGAAAAATTTATTATAATGCAACGCCCAAGCTAAAATTATAAAAAAAACCCTTACACATTTGAGTATAAACTATTTTAAGAAAAGAAATTTATTAAGTACACTAGCTTGACAAAAACAAAACGTAAAACAAAACACGTAGATCCTCCTTTTTCTATAATAATAATAATAATAATAAAATAAAACAAAACAAAATGTAAAAGAAAACCCTGCTAGCAAAAACAATCCTGCTCTCTCTCGTAACTTAGCCGCCGTCACTCTCTTATCGCCGCCGTCTCTCGAGTTCTCTCGCCGTGCTGTCTTGTTCGCTGTTTCACATAGTCGTTCTTGCAACAACAAGCCAAAGCACCGACGATAAGTTGCGCGACTACCTTTTTAATCCCACTGCCCATCGTTTCAGTCGACAATTGCTCTGCCGCGTGGAATCCTACACGTCCCTCCCGCTGCGTCCAAACCGCTGGTATATCTCTTCATCCTTTCATGCCTTCCACTTTCAATCCATATCTTTCTTTTGTGAGTATCTCGATTTTAAGCTGTTAGAATTTATAGATTTCAATTTTTTTCGAATTATGGTTGCCAAGTATGTCTATGAATGTCTAAGAATTGATGTTTGGAGTTTGTTTTGGAGTTTTGTTTGGAGTTTGGATTTTAATTTCGTTCATCATCAGGATTTCAATTTAGATGTTAGTGTTGATTTTTGTTTGGAGTTTTTTTGTTGCATATAAGGTGTTTGGTATTTTGTTGCATATAAGGTGTTTGATATTTTGTTGCATTTAAGGTGTTTGATTTAGGCGCGTTGAAAAATTGTTCCTTATTCCCATAGTTTAGGCAACGTTTATAAATAGTGTGTCCAAAAGTGCGAGAAAAATGTTGTCAAAAGTAATAGGCAACGCTCGTATATGAGATGCATGAAAAATGTTGCCTATTCTCTTTGGCAACATTTTTCGGTGTTTTGACAACATTTTTCAAATGTTTTTGAAAAGCAAAAATGTTGTAGTGGTAGGGGTTTTTAGAGTTATGAGTGATTGTGAGTAAAAAATAATTAGGAAAGCGATTGAGTTCGAAAGAGAGTACTAGAAGCACGTGTGAGATACCTCTCAGAGTATCACACCTCACAAAAATAAAATGCTACATATTCATGATTAATTGAATTTAGATAAGCTAGAGGCACAAATAAATTCAATGACATTAGAGGTAGAGCAAATATACTTTTAACCAGTCGCTCTGTTTTACCAGATGCAAGGCATATGGAGCATTTAAACATAATTCTTTGACGATCAGTGTCGATAAATTTAATGTCTATAATACCTTTGTGGATATAATCCCTTATAAAATGATGTTTAATATCTATATGTTTTACTATATAATGTGGAATAGAGTTTTTGGTTAAACATATGGTTGAAGTGTTATCACAAACGATAGGAATGTTACTCTCATAAAATTTGAAATCTTCTAGTACATGCTTGAATTGTAGACAGATCAACAGTGCCTTGTCTTTTGCTTGACCTGGAGATCAAATTGTGAACAAGGAATGTACAATTTCTACTTATGTTTTTCCTTTCTAGCCTATCTCCAACTTAGTCAGTGTCATAAAAACCTACTAACATGTACTTAGAGGATTGTTTATAAAACATAATAAGGTTAATAGTGCTCTTCAGATATCTAAAGATCCTCTTAACAATTGTTAAGTATGATTCATTAGGGTCAGACTGAAATTTGGCACGCTGTCACACAAAGTAAACAGAATATTAGGTCTACATGAAGTTAAATAAATGAGGGAATATTGATGACTCTTCATTATATGGATATTTTTCATTGTTTTTACTCTTATATTTATCTTCAATCATTAGTTAATTTAAGGATTTATTTGATAAATTTTGTTGATTTTAGTTTTTGGATTTAATGAAATGTTTTTGTTCTTATTTCCTTGATTAAGGAGAGATTTTTCGTAGTTTTGCGTTGTTTCTTTTTTTTAGTGTAGTGTTGAATCTTGGTGAGAAATCAACATGATCTATGTGGAGTATTTCAGCCATATCTGGAGTTTTACATGTCTAATTGGAGTCAAGCAAACTGCAAGTCAAAGCTAGGATCCATAGCTACAATTTTCATGAAGACACCGGAACCGAATTCGGACTTCAAAGAGGAGACAAATGCATTAAACTTCAGAAAGAAGATGTTTTGCACTTGAAGCACTCCCGAGGCGCATTTCCATAATATTTTCACATCTTGATTTTGTCCAGGTGCGCATGAAGCGCGCCTGGGGCGCGTGGCGCGCAGCAGAGCACACTTTTCCCACTTTTTAGGGATCGTTTGGACTATTGGGAAGTTTGGAAACTTGTGCCCTAGTAGAGAAACTCAGGGACGGTTGTTTCTAACACCATTGGAGCAGTTTTATCAAGAATCATTCATGAATCATTCTTGTAATTCTTCTCTAATCTCTAACTTTTCTATCTATGTCATGAGTAACTAAACCCTATTTGTTAGGGATGAGTAAAACAAGATGAAACCCTTATTTTCTGATTTGATTTCTAGTTATATGAATGAGTTAATTGAATTATTTTTCTCATCTCTGTGCTTAATGCTTTTTATTGCTTGATCAATTTTAAAATGTTCTACGATTTGTATTTTGAAATGGAAGTGGACTTTACGAATGCTTGAGATGAAAGATTCATGAAGAATAACATAGTTTCAATTGAAAGATTTGAAAGCCAATGTGAAAGATTTGAACTCTATGGTTGCTTACAAAAATAAACAACACAATTTGTACACTTTAGTATTCATTCATCAAGTTCAACTCTCTCTTCACACAATCTCACCAAAATTTCTCTCACGTGTTTAGCAAGGGTTATGAATTTATCACTCAAATCCTAGAACATGCATCACAATACCATATGCTTTAAAAAATTCTAGTTAGCAATCACAATGTAACAAACACTACACTTTTGGAGGACTTTCGGGTCGTAATGAGGCTTAGGTAAGGGTAGGACATTTTGGGATAGTAGGCTTTACTACTTGGAGTTAGGTACACATTTTCAAATTATTCTACCACTTTTTTTTTCCACATTTTCATTGTGGAGATTCTCAAACATTGACAAAAGAACCAAGATGATGTTATTTATCGAAGTACACAAGCTGGTTTTTTTTTTCTTCTTTTTTGTTTTCTTTTTATTTTGATTTTTTTTTTTATTTTATTTTTGAGAACCACCACCCCAAACTTAAAAGGTTGCTATCCCATGAGCAACCCCAAACTTAGAACTTTACCAAGATGAGATAAAAAATTTCCTACCTAACTCCAACTAAGGTGATGTAATTAAAGTCAGGTCTTTGGCTTGTAATGTGGCTAGTAACCGAAAGAAAAGGGCAAGGCTCAAAGGGGCTAGCAAAGGATAAAATTTGCATAGGATAGTTAGAAAGGCTCAAACTACTAAACAAAATTGCCTCAGTGTATGCATAAATTACAAGTGATAAAAGTCAGAATTAGTGCAAGTTCTGAAGGGATAACACATGTCTGGATAATCACACAACAAAGAATTAAAGTGTTTAGGCCCAAAAGCTCACAACTAGGATAATAAGAGAGAGTATGAACTATCTAAATGATGCCAAACATGTCACTCAAAAAATATATTTTTTATTTATTTAAAAGTGAGACTTTGACAACCAAGGAGAAATCAACAATGCATGCATTAGTGAAACTTATCGAATTAAGCAATGATATGAGAAAAGAAATAGAGTTTAAAATTCAAAATCTGAAACAAATAGTTTAAGACTAGCTTCAAGTTGTTAAAAATTATTCATCACAGTGCACATTTACATGCAATTAAATAGAAACCAATTCAAATAAAAAATAAGATTGCAAAAATAAAAGTTACCTCTACCTATGGGTTGCCTCCCAAGAAGCACTTATTTAAAGTCATTAGCTTGACGCCTCAATCATTGTCAAGGTGAATTATATGACAGGAAGAACACATCATCCTTCGTCTTCTTTTTGTTTGGTAGAAATTCCATGATCTTGAGAAATAAATGATGTTGCTTCCATGTCCTTCTCAATTGGACATTGATGAACAAGGCATATATTGAATCTCGAACTTAATCAATCTCTTCTTTTTTCTTTTCCTCGTTCGTCTTTTCCTCTTCCTTATCTTCTTCTAACACAACAATGAAATCATCTTCAATCTTCAACTTCTCCTCCATCTTCTCAAAATTAATCACTTGCTCAAATAACCTCTCACATTGACTTTCAAATCTTTCAATTGAAACCATGTTATTCTTCATGAATTCAACCAAAACGTTTGTAACGTGAAAGTCTTTGTCATCTTATTCTTTGGATAGAATTTTAGGAGGTAGAATTTGTTCCCAATTGGTCTTTTTAATATAACACTCGTTGTTTTCTGCTTCTTTAACCCAAAAAATCTTCATATTCTATTGAAGCGACAAAGTCATCAAAACAAGTTCCATTCCTATGTCCTTCTCCGCAAAAGTCACACCTAAGAGGCTGCATCTGAGGGATCTGAGGGTGATGTTTTAAAAATGTATTTATCAAGATTTGTCCCTCAATCATGCAACATATACCAGATATAAGACAAGTATCACACTCTTCATATAATTGTAGTAGAATATCATCATTATAATCTTCCATGCTCTACAGTGAATAGTTATCTCAAACAAAGAAGAGACAAATCACTAGCACATGACATTAGCAAGCTCAACAAATAAAAATAGAAAATAAAAGAAAAGCAGTTTTTTTTTTCAAAATTAAAAATAAAATAAAAGCAAAAATTTTATTGCCGAGCAAAAAATTTCAATTAAGTAAATAAATTAAATTCAATAGTGATATGGCAATCCCGGACAACGGCGCCAAAAACTTGATAGCGTTTCAGCAAGTGTACTGAATCGTTGCAAGTAATAATAAAACGATACTACCGAGTGTTGAACTTAAGGATTGCGTTTTACTATTGAATTATAAACATTTCAATAAGTCAAATAACTAAAATCAATAAAAAATATCTACTTAATCAAGGAAATAAGAATATAAACATTTCATTAAGTCAAATAACTAAAATCAACAAAATATATCAAATAACTCCTTAAATTAACTAATGATTAACGATTGATAAGACTAAAAACAATAAAAAATATACATATGATGAAGAGTCATCACTCTCACCTTCACTAGAAATGTTTAGAGGATTCTATGTTTGGCAAGGTTGCCGATGCTACTACCTCAAAAGAAGCTTGGGAGATTTTGGAGAAATCACTTCAAGGCATTGACAAAGTGAAGAAGCTAAAGCTTCAATCTCTAAGGGGAGATTTTGAAGCTTTGAAGATGAAGAATTTCGAATCTATTTCAGATTATTGCTCAAGGGTGAAGACAATTGTTAATCAAATGAACAAATGTGGAGACAAAATAGAAGATGTTCGTGTGGCGAAGAAATTTTTTCATTCCTTGACTCCTAAGTTCGATTATCTGGTGTGTTATTGAGAAGTCAAAAGATTTTGACTCAATGTTTATTGAAGAGTTAGAAGGTTCTTTACAAGCTCAAGAAGAAACAACGAAGAAAAGACAAGAGCCATGTGAGCAAGTTCTTAAGATCGAAGCTTCATTGAAGGATGTTGGAGGAAGAGGAAGAGATTGTGGCTATAATCAAATTAAAATGAGGTATGACAAATCTAAAGTTGAATGTTATAATTGTCATAAATTTGGTCATTTCTCTTGGGGATATCGTAGCGCAACTAATTTTGTTCATGAAGATGAAATGTTTACTTTGTTGATAACTCTAAAGGAAGAAGATAAGAATATTAATAGTTCTTGGTATTTGGACATTGAGAAGGTAAATGAAAATATATCAAGGAGAATTCTATGGAGCTTAATGAGAAGGTAAATGAAAATATATCAATTGAAGACTCACCAAATCTGCAAATTGAAGGGAAAGAAGAAGACCAAAAGACTACGACACCCATTCAAGATGCAACTCCACTGCTTCCTTCATCTATTTTTGAAGAGTTATATTGCTTTTCAGTAGATAGTGAACCATCAAATTTTGATGAAGCTATAAAAGACAAAAGACAACAAGCCATGAATAAAGAGATCGAAACAATTGTGAAGAATAACATTCGAGAATTACCAACTATACCCAAGGCTAAAAAGAATACTAATGGAGCGACAGAAAAATCCAAAGAAGGATTCATCATAAAAGGATACAAACTAAAACATGGAGTTGACTATGAAGATTTTTACATGAATACAATTCGAGAAACTAAAATAAAACAGAAAAGCTATCAACTTGATGTGAAATCAAAATTTCAAAATGGTTATCTTGAAGAAGAGGTATACATTGAGCAGTCATTGAGCTATGTCGTCAAAGGAGATGGGAATAAAATTCTAACACTGAAAAAAGATTGGTCGGGACTGAGAGCAATACCAAAGGTGAAAAAGAAAATTTCAAATTAAGGGAGAGCTATGTTAAGTATTATTTGAAATTTAGAATAATCTAAAATTATTTAGATAAGTCATAATATCTATTGAAAAATCTAGAACTATATTAAATATAGAAAAGTGTAGAAAATATCTAGAAGTAAGTATTAAATGGGATGGTCCTAGAAGTATGTCTAGAGTTCTCTTATTGTACCTATAAATATCTCCTTGTACTTAACATTTAAAACCAAACAAGTTGTAAGTTTTCTCTTAGAAAGACATTTCTTCCTCTAACACATACTCTGTAGGCAAAGTCATCATTATACGTGTGATGTCAACTGCGCCACAACAATTAGGAAGGCCTCGTATGTTCTCAAACTTAGACTTCATCTCTTCCATTTCCGTTTCAGTTGAAGGCCAACTAATATGGCTAGAGCTATAAATTTAACAAACCCACTAATTATTGGCCCCAGCCCACATGCTGGAGGGGCAAAAAATTTCATAGTTTAAAAGGCCCCAAAAAAGAAAGCCCCCAAAACTAAAAAGCCCTTAAAATTTTGTGGGCTTAGGTGGGCCTATGACCCCCTGGGTCCCCTCACTTAAGCCCACAAAAAATAATGAAATAATGTGTCGGGGCCTTAAAAAATTTATTTCAATAGAGGGCCTAATATTAGGGACTTAGTATGAGATTTTTTAGAGGGGGCTTGAGACTTTGGAACTTTATTGACCGCTATAAATATGGCAGAGACCACTCTGTTACATTACTTCCACAAATCGCCATGTTATATGGGAAACAGTTGAATGGTTCATCCGAAATAAGTCGCCAATGGTGTACAATGACTCACAAGAGCAATGGCTACTTGGTCATTCAAAGATAAACGTTTGCCATTTAAATCAACACAACTTTAGGATCTAGCCGGCAAATCTTTTTCCACAAGAGAACATATATAGTTGAATGTCTTTATTGAAATCTTGAAAACTGATTCAAATATATCTATATCATTATATCCACCTAAAGGTCCTAAAGAAAAATTAAATCATATCTATAGATTTAAATTTTGGTTTGTAACCGCAGTTGCAGCTGCAATATTGTTGATTTGAAAGCTTCTACAATGGTATCACAGTCGTAATTGCGACTGCATAACTATATTTGCCCATAATATAAACGTTTGTAGCGTAATCGTAACAGCAATTTAAAACCATGGTATAATCAAATTAGACCAACAAAAAGATTTTACAATAAAAAACATATTGAATAAGTATAATGCATCATGAAGCATTTTATGAAGGCAATCCGTAAGAAAAATGATGCGTAATGACAAACATGATCTTTCACACATTATGGCGCAGATATAATCAAACTAAAAATGAATGCAAATTCTTTGTAAATAGATGGTTTGTCTAAAAACCAGCTTCTTTCGGTGTTGTCAATTTTGGATCTCAAAAAATAGCGGTTTCTTCAAATTCTACTATGCTACAGTGCTATAGCACCGTAATAGCAGCTATTCGACAATACTTTGTACTAGAGTATGATATATTTATTTTACACAATCTTATTCAATTTATTCAATATGTTTTCCATATGAATTCTCAAGAATATCAATATGCTATCTATTTTGATAATCAATATGATCTTCCTCCCCTAGATTCATAGATTTCTAATATAGTACTACGAGCCTTTGGTTATATCGATGAAGATCAATATGAAGCTAATACACTCACCAATCAAGATTATCCATTAGATTGTGATGAAAATTTCAACAATGTTGGAACTATTGGTGACAATTGTTGCAAGACTTTAACACTAAAGTTGTTGATAAAGATTGTATATAGCAAATTCCAAAGCATGTTGTTACACTAGTCTTTAGGTTCGATTCTCCCCCACTAGTCCAATGCAGATGGGATGAACAACGAAGCCCATTCAAAGTACTTTGAAAAATCTTGATATGATTTGCACTAACACACCAAGAGTATCTAACAAAAGAATGTTTCCTAAACTTCATTCATGCATTAGAGAAGAATGAGATGACATAGAATATAAAAAATGGATGAGACAAAGTAGATAGTAATGGTCAAATTTCGTATTTCGTTCCTTCCAAAATAACACTTTTTTTATAGAATTCAAATCTCAACAGTCGTGTTTTGAATATTATTCAAAAAGGCAACATACATGGGAATCAAACATGAAACCTTTCAATTAAAAAAGAGGCACACAATCACTAAACCAACAACTCCATCATATCAATAAAAAAAAGTTTATACATACATAAACTAACCAATATTTTGAAAATATTTCACAATTCCCCACCATTTTCAAAATATACTTAGTCCCATAATTTTGGAAATATCATGGTTTCAGATAATGATATCTTACGATTTGAAACATTACTTAGTAAGGTATGGGTTTCACTCATCCCGAATAGACATTGGTAGACAAGCTTTGAACCAACAACTCATTAGAACAAGTGTGCATAACTTACACATGAAATCTAGGTACTATCGAAATAATTATAAAGATGACACATTTGATAAGGTCTTGTGTCATGTACCCTTTTGATGAGAATTTAAGAGTTAAGCGTTTTAACTCTTTGAAGCGGCCTCACTTCATCCTCACATAGGTAAACTATATCAGAAATACACCCACAATATGTATTTCAGCAAATTCATGTTATATGTCTAAAACTCAACCTTCAAACTTTATACTTACGGTCCAAGTACTTTTATCCTTTAAGATGTATCTATATTCAAATACTTGCAATCACTCTAATAGTGTACTTCTATAATTGAACTCAAGACTTGATGTTACTCAAGTGTGAATTGATTTTCCACCATTGATGATTAATTAGATATGGGCTTGAGTTCCGTCCCCAATGATGTCTTCAACACCATGTCCTTTGTCAAACCTTTCGTCAAAAGATCTGCAAGATTCTTTTTAGTTTTTACAAACATTATGGATATCTCTCTATTTAAGATTAAATCATTTACATAGCTATGTCTTAAACCAATGTGTCTAGATTTTCCATTATATACTTGGCCATGTGCTTTTGATAGTGTGGATTGACTATCACAATGTATGGATACTGGTGCCGTTGACTTTGGCCAAATTGGTATCTCATACAACAAATTTCTTAGCCATTCTGCCTCTTTTCTACCTGCAACTAGAGCAATAAATTATGTAGCCATGGTGGATTCGGCAATGCAAGTGAGATTGTGATAAACCAATATTTACACCATCTCTTATGATTTTAATTCCTAAAATCACATCTTTTTCACCTAAATCTTTCACATCAAAATTCTTTGATAAGAAAGTATTAGTCTTTTCTACCTCATCTAAATTGGTGCCAAAAATTCACATATCATCCACATATAAACAAATCATAACACCATTTCCATTGTGAAATTTACGATAAATACACTTGTCATATTCATTTATTTTGTATCCATTAGAAAGCACAACTTGATCAAACTTTTGGTACCATTGTTTGGTTACTTATTTTAACCCATATAAAGATTTAGTCAATTTACACACTTTATGTTCTTGTCCTTTGATGACAAGTCCTTTACGTTGTTTTATATACACCTCTTCATCTAACTCTTTGTTTAGGAAAGCAGTTTTAACATCCATTTGATGGATTACAAATTTACATATAGAAGATAGTGTCAAAAACACTCTTATGAATGCAATTCTTACAACAAGTCCATGAGTATCAAAGTAGTCAATATCGTCTTTTGTGTAAATCCTTTTGCAACATTTAGCTTTAAATTTATCAATGGTACCATCAACTTTCATTTTCTTCTTAAATATCCATTAAAAGCCTATTGGTTTGGATTCTGGTGGGAGATCTACTAATTTCCAAGTTTTATTCCCCATATTTGAGTCCATTTCCTCTTGAATGGCTTCTTTCCAAAAAGTAGAGTCTTGAGACTTTATTGTCTCTTCATATGTGTTTGGGTCAATCTATAAATTATTGAAAAATTGTCCATAACTGTTAATGGAATCATTTCTACCTTCTACAAGGAACATAAAGAAGTCTAGTCCATAACTTTTCTCTTTTCAGACTCTTTTACTTTTAGGTTTTGAATATGCCAAAGAATCATTATTAGATACATTATTTTCTATACTTTGTACATTAGAACGGACAACTACCTTGGGATGTGGAATTGAGTTAAATCTATTTTCTTGAAAAATTGCATCCTTTGACTTAATCATTGTGCTAATAGGATATGAATCGTTAGATTCAATAACCATGAATCTCTGTGCCTTGCAATTTACAGCATAGCTCAGAAATACACTTTCAATTCATTTGTCTCCCAATATCTTTCTCTTTGATCTAGGAACCTTAACAATTGGACAAAGAAAATATTATGCATTGGTTGTTCAAAGAAGATGTTTCGTTGCTCCAGCAAAAATTTTTTAAAAACGACCAAATCAAAATTGTTCTAGGTAATTTTTCATCTTTAGATACTGAATCTTTTCCTTTTGAAAATCTTGGTCTAATGAATCAACAAGTGATGATAGAAGAGAAGTTGCAGAAAGTTGAGGAAAAAACATCAGATCATATGGTGCTTTTTAAATTTGTCTTTCTGCTATGTATCACCACCATGATGACATCTCATTCATCGCACAAGTTGAAAGTTGTAGTCGGTACTTTGATCTCCATAGTGTCTTTGTCATTGTTTTTTATCCCAGAGGAGTTACGACATTCGACAATGAAATACTCATTTGGTTCTTTTGTCATCCTAGTATATATGCATCACAATTTTTTTATCTCGATGGAAGAATCGATCTTTATTTAAAGAAATATCCATCAAAGTTTAGAATTTTCATACGTACTTCATCAATGGTGTAAATGTACTTCTTCTTGGAACCATACAACCAAAACAACAACAAGCTTAGTCTTTAAATGAGATGCAATTGGCCTTTGGACCAAGAATCCCGTTAATGTATTACGTTTGTAGAGTTCATACACAAAACCTTCAGCTACTTTGATAAGGGTCACCATTTAAAATAATGATGAGATGATAAGGTTCAAATAATGGCCTTCCACATTTCTAAAAAATTGAGGTTTCTTAATATTGGGATCACAAAGTCTAGTCCATCTTTCAACATAAATGAAGAGCTTTGAAAATTACTTGGCATATTAACTAATTTTGTTTTAGTTTAGTTTATTAATTCCTTCTTTCTTCTTAGTTTACCTTGTTTACGTAGATTTAATATAAGTCTTGCGTCAAATTTAGATTGGTTAAATTTCCAATTCTAAGTTTGTGAGAGGATGTTAGAATTGTAGTTGGTTTTAGCTATAGTTATTTGGTTAGATGAATAAGTTGTAACTCCTTTGTGAGTTAGTTAAGAGTTGTTACAAATTAGTTAGTAGTTAATCATTCATAAGCACAATAAAGAGTATGATGTATTCATTTTACACAATCTTCTATTATAATATATTAAAACTAGATTTCAACTCGCACGTTGCACGGGTGTCGTGAGATTTATTTTCAAAAAATTAGTAACTACTAGAAATTATATGATATATATATATATATAATTTATAAGTCTCCTTTAAAATGAATCATTTATAAGTCTCATTTTTCATTTTATTTCGTGAACTAACACTCTTATTAAACAAACCTTATATGTTAATAGTATAAATGCAATGACTTAGACATCAAATCAAACACAATAGTTATATTTACAATTTTATTTGTAATAGATCTATGAATTATATAGAAGGAAATTGACACTAAAGTGCTAGTCACATCACAAAAGAATAACTTGAAAAAATATTAAAAGTGACATTAGCATATATAAAATTCACAAGGCAACTAAAGAAATTAAAAAATAATTGAACGATTTGAATTGATAGTAGTTTACTTTTCTTTCTACGATAATAGGCTATCTTAAAAGAAAAAGTTTGAACTAAAACAAATGTATATTATAAGTGCAGTTTAAAAAAGACATTAATTGAATTCAATTATGAAAATATGGTCATTTAAAATAGAATAATTCTGGAACTGGTAGATACTTTATTTTCATTGTATTAGTGTGAAAAACAACATCACTCTTCAAGATAAGTACTTCCTTCATCTCATTTTAAATATTTCATTTGAAGTGTATACAATTCTTTAGAAAATGATTTCAATGTTAAAATGTTTCATTTACCCAAATATTTTTATTAATTGTAATTAGCGGAAAAATTTGATGAGTTGAAATATGAAAAATAAGAGTATTAGTGGAAAAAAGTAATTAATGTTGTATTGGTATTGTAAAATGACAAATAATTTGAGACAAAAATAAATGGCATATGAGATATTTAAAATTAGATTGAGGAAATAATGGTTTCCTCGTAAACTTGACTTGTCAAAATGGAACAACAATTTATAAATTTGTGACAAATCTAAATTATTTTGTTAAAAGTTAATTTGTAGTCTCTATCTGTTCATCGTCGACTCACATGTCTCTTGTGTCGGGTCGTTTTGGTTGGGTTATATGAGCCAAAAGCAACAAATATAATGTCACTCATTATTCAATTATAATGCAAAAGGAAATATTAAAATTTGATTTGGAGAACGTAAAGTTAATAACATGGATTAGAAGTTTCAAATTACCATATAGACAAATATGTTGTTATTATCGTTCCTTAATTATTGTGGGAACTTTAATTTTCCAAGAATTGTATTAATTTCAACCATTGTTCAGTTGATTTATTATGCTAAAAAAAATGTGTTAAAACAATAGATCTACTTTCAATGATGGAAATTAGGAACTATCAAGATCTTATAGTTTAAAAAAAGAAGAGCAAATGGCCTAATAAGAAGTGACAGAAAGGAGGCAAAATGTACGGTTTGTTGAATGGAACATCAATAATTGACATCAACATAAATTAAATAAATTAGATTTTTTTTTTATTATTGATATAGTAAATGAAATATAACGTAAAAATTATGTAACTAAATATTAGGCATAAAATGGAACACGCATTTCCCGTGGCTGGCAATCCCCTGTGGAAGAAGAAGATGGGAAAAATATACCAAAGTCAGTTACTCAAATGAATATAAACATTAGTTGCATTTCAACAAACACCACAAAAGCAATTTTGTTATACTCAAATTGGAGAGGAAGTTAGCATAAACAATGGTTCATGTCTCGAAGTTGTCGTATCGTGTCTTCTTGAATCTTGGTTCAACCAAGAAAAAAAACAGAAAAGATATTTGGACTTACAATAGAAATGGTTACGGAACAAATTCACATTGATTAAATGATAAATAAATAATAGTGAAATTTTTATTGCATTATGAGCTATTATTTTTTTTTTTTTTGATGAAATGAAATTGTGTAGTATATGAAGAATAGAAAGAGAAGAGATTCTAGCTATGATAGCTAAACAAATAAGTGAGGTGGCACAAACAGAGTTATGTGACTAAAAATATGATTAGGTGTCAAATGAATGGTTTGAGAGTCTAAAATTGTGATTATTTGTGCAAATTGATCCAAATCTAGGTGTTTTGTTTGTTTGTTGTTGCTTAGTTTGCGTATAGGCTTTTTCATACCTATTTAGGTGCAAATAGGCTTTTTCGTCCGTATTTAGGACCTACTTCAAGCTTGAAACTCACTTGATGTGGCTCTCACACTCAAAAGCTATCATCACAAATAATAAATGTGATATTATTGGTACATGTATAAATACCTTAATGCCCATGTATACGACCACCTTTCTCTTTCTCTTGGAGTAAAGAGGTTAATCCTTCCACATTTAGGACATACAAATAAAAGGAAAGAGGGTTCCCTTGTCTCAACCCCCTTCCCCGTACCACAAGTCCTACCTCGTTGTGATTCATAATAACATAGAATTGAATAGTGGGCACATACATATAGATCTAATCCACCCATTTATTATTAAAACTGAGTTTCAATATGACATCATATAAATAATTTAAATCTTTAAATAAACTCATATTTTTATAACTTAAATCTTTAAATAAATTCATATTTTCATTCTTTATTTGATGAATTTGGTGTTATTGGAGATGAAAATATGAATTTATTTGAATATTTGAGTTATGCATTTGATGAAATTTGCATTATATTGAAGATAATAATTAATTTTATGGGTTTTGTTCGAAAATTTTAATGAATTTTTTGAATTTTATAAAAGAAATGTTATTATTGTTGACATTTTAAAACATAAAAGATCAAATTGTCACTAAAATTAAAATAAATGACCAAATCGAGAAGAAGAAAAAAGATAAATGGCTAAAATGTTAACTGAAATTAAGTTAAGAGACTACGAGTGCTATTTAGCCTTAGAAATATCACTTGTAAAACTCATTGACATAGCTAGATAACTATTTGAAGATTAGTTCAATTAAAATAGATTAAAGTATAAAACTACTCAAAATAGATTAAAGTATAAAATATATTTACTTCTTTAGTTATGGGAGTGTAGATTATAAAGAAAGAGTAAATAAGAGTAATTGAAGCATCTCTCAATGCATGAGAGTGTGAAATTGACAACATTTTCTTTTGTATTTTGATTTTTTTCATCAAATAAAGTTAATTTCAATTATTGTTGAAAACTTATATTTGTTGTGTTGGATAAATATTTTAAATAAATTTAATAGGATATCAGACATTTAAAAGGAAAGACATGTATATATAAATTATTATATATGAACATTTTAATTTAAATTTTAGGTCAATCACTATGTCTTTTGTCCACAACTAATAATGAAATTATTTTTATTATCATTATTATTATTATTATTATTATTATTATTATTATTATTATTATTATTATTATTATTATTATTATTATTATTATTTGTCTAAGGTATTCTACCGATGAAAGTTAGAGATTAATCATTCAAAATGTATCTATAATACGTAGTTCAACCGATAAATATTAATATTTTTAAGTTGAATACTATGTTTCTGATTTAAAACCGAGATCTTTACTATTTCATTTATAGAAAGAAAAAAATCATTCAAAATGCAAAAATTCATCAAAAGAATTGTGTCTTCCGATAAATATTATATTTCTTACGCACCAAATATGCATCAAATTCAATACCACTTGTTTAAGAAAACCAATTGTTTGGGAATGTGTTCGAGCACTATCTTTATACTAAGATACATTTAGATTATATTTTTAGATCATTTTAGAACCAATTAAAAAATGGGTAACTGCATAATGCATATATTGAGTAAGAAAATTTTCAAGTGGATCACAATAATAAAACTTACATGAAAACTGATTTTATCATAGTGATTATTTTCACAAAGCTTCAAACTATTTTAATTAGATGCATCAATACATCCTAAGTTGTGTTGAATCATATACATAGCGCAAAGCCACCAACACAAGACACTGGTAGAACTAAACCGAAATTTAGTAGAAGGTTTTTAAAAAATTGTGTTTCTCGAACAAAGAGAAGCTTCAAACTATTTTAATTAGATGCATCACTACATCCTAAGTTGTCTTGAATACCTTGACTCAAAAAGACTTAGAACCATATACACAGCGCAACACAAGACATTGGGAGACTTAAAACGAAATTTAGTAGAAGGTTTTTATAACTTATAATAATATTTTTAATAAAATTACTATATTTTTTTATGAAAAATTATTTTTTAGACATTCTATAATAAAAAATCATTTATTGAATTAATACCGTTGATTGTGTATAATATTTATTTTTCAATTAATAAATAAGTCAATAATTTAATATTTATTGAGATAATATTAATTTTAGATAAGATTTTG
This sequence comes from Cicer yamashitae, assembly GCA_037974755.1. Lineage (NCBI taxonomy): Eukaryota > Viridiplantae > Streptophyta > Magnoliopsida > Fabales > Fabaceae > Cicer > Cicer yamashitae. Next base: position 15,739,567 of record JBBPBQ010000003.1, read on the forward strand.
TTAGGTTCATATTTGAAAGTATTAGAATAGGATGTCTTTTTGTTAAATACATAAAAATAAAAATTTAAAATTAAAGAAATTTTTATTAAGTAAAAAGTTTAACTTTTTAAAAGCCTAAATCGAATGTTTTAGTCGCCTTACCTTTAGATAAGTCTTGCATATACACAAGTCCCCTATTAATCTAAAACATTTCCCTGTATTTTATGGTTTAAACCTTGAGAAATTTATAAACAAAAACTAACTTTAAGTGACTAATTAGAACTCAAATTACTCATGCTTAAGCTGAATCGACTTCACTCACAATTGATATTAAATATGGTTGTTTCTATATTAGTTCAAATAATAAATTCTTTTAATATCCTTCTCATACTAAATACAAAGAACATGCATATATATTTTAGGAGTATGTTAGGGACATCCTAACATAGTGCATGAAATGATAATTACATCAAGCAGCCATTTCTTTATATACTCTCAAATCTTTCTAATCCACTTCACTTTAGTTCCTAGCTAGTTTTTCCACTCATTGATCAAGTCACAGTTTAAAAAAATTATTACAATCAATAACCATTGGAATTCAAACTTCAACTAAATTCCTAGCACCGCCGGCTCCTCTGCCACTATCTCCCCCAGCTCAATCTCGATGGGAGCCACGGCTCCAGCTGCTGGTGCATTCCACCATTCTAAGAATAGTGGAAGTATCGCCCAACGTAGCCCTGCTGCAACTACCACCACGAAGATGAAAATGAAGATGCAAATAACCAACAGCGGAGTTCGGTGGAAGTAGCTGTAGTCGGGATTCTTGAATACCACGGATGGAAGAATTGCCACAGGTGGTTCCGACATCATGGGATATTCTGCAGATGACAACAACATTCTGATTCTTGAATGAGGAAAAGAAATGGGCAGAGTAAGGAGGATTATATGCAATTACAAAACACAAATAACAAAAACATCTTCTAAAATGTATTAGTAACATAGTAAAGATTAATATCACTGAAAATGCAAATATAAACAAATAACACATAAATATATTAAGCATTTTACAATCACTACTTAATAAAGGCATACTTCACCTTTCATATGAAAAAAAAAAAAATTGAACAAAAACTAATGAAAAACCTTAGGATTTTGGATAAGTATTTCAAAACACATAATTTAACCCTCAAGAAATGCAAAACACATAGAATAAAATGCATTGTACCAATACACACCATAAAACTCAATAATGGGGCACACGGAAGTGAAGCCCAGAAAATGGTATATAAAGAGTTAGGACAAAGTGAATTGTTTTGGAGTGTGTGATACTTGAGACAGATCACATGGATTCAAAGAGAGTACCTTCCACAAAAGATAAGAATCCAAATCCTTCATAATTTTGGCTTTAATTTTTTCGGAGGAAAAAATAGAATAGTGACTTCAATGCAACTTATTCTAGCAATAAATACAAAAATCATTTGGTACACTTTAACAATTTTCAAGGGAGAGGGTTGTACTAGTACTTTACTTAATAATTAATGTGACACTTAGGGAGTAATTATCCATTGGAAATTAAGCTCGTGATTGGAATCTTATAGGAGTAGTACACTTTGATGGACAAAGTAAGGAATTGCCTTTAATGTACCAAGGGCCAAAACTACTAGTCTTGCATCACTAGAGAAATTGAGCCTCTTTCAACAGTTGTACTTCCTCCTTTTTGTTTTTAAATTTGAAAATGGTATCTTTTTTTAAAAATTATCTTTGCTTATTTATTGCAAAGAGAGAAATAAGTATCTTGATATAACAAATAATTAAGGGTAATATAGAAAAATAAAAATAAAATTTGTCTTCCCTCCAAAAATATATAAATATTTGTTTAATAATAATAAATGTTTGAAACAATAGTTTTTAATTAAAAATAATTAATTAGTATATTTATTTTAAGAAATTGAGAAACAAAAATATATTAAATATTTAATCCCCTTTAGAAAAGAAGAAGAAGAAGAAGAAATTATTAAACACTTGTAAAAAAAATGGAAGAATATTTATATTAAACATAAGTATTGTATCAGTAGAGAATTTTAAAGAAGTATTAAACAAAAGAATATTTATATTAAACATATTTGATATTTCTTTGTTCTTCTAACACCCTTCCGCGATGGTGAGCGATTGCACGTTACTACTAATATTTGTTTCGCAATTTCCCCCATTAGTGAGATAACATTAAGGGGACTACATGATGACAATGCTGAAAGAGTTGATCTAGTCGGTTGAGATGTGCTCAAATGAATAATGTACTATATATATTAATTTGTTTCCTACTTCTCATATTCATGAACTGAAAAATTATGATCCTCAGTGATGATCTTGATCAATAGACTACAACGTATAATTAATCATGACTTGCTCTCAATAGTTGCTGATGTCGATCATGGTTTCAGACACAATTGTCATGAATAGAAAAACTTCTCACCATGAATGTTATCCTTTTTTAATTGCTGAGTTCTATGTTTTTGTCATTTCAATCATATTTCTTTGTATTATTGGATCATGAACAAAATTTGGGAAAATTATAGTGGTACAAAACCTATGAACGGACTTTGATTATTGGATGCAAATTTGTTCAGGTTTTGAGTTTTCTTCTGTTTTTATGCTTTTGCATATCTGGTAGTTTGTGTTTTTAATTTTTATTTCTTTACTTTCTTTTTCTCTGTGTTTATAATCACATATAATTTGCTTCAAAAAGATGATAACTAATTCCACAGTAACCCAAAGATACAAAATAAATTTGACATTGAAAATATATTCAACTTGATCATAGTGTCATGTTTGTACAAAAATAGAAAATAAAAAGAAAACTAATTTCTTAACAAAATAAAATAAACTAAAATCTAGACTAATCAGTATGAATTGGTGGTATTTGCTGGTCCATCTCAGCATCATTATTTTCTTCCAAACACTGCCTATCTCTTCAATAGCAATTCCTTTAGTTTCTAACAGCATGAAGTATACAAAGATTGTCATAGCCACAACAAAGGCGGCAAAGAATATGAACAATCCAAACTTCACATGGCAGAGCATGGTCCAGAAACATTATGCCACAACAAACGTGAATAACATATTGCACGACACAGTGACACTTAATAATTCATAAAAAGAACACAACTAGAATGGCATACTACTGTGGTAAATCACCCGAACTTCCATCAGTTCCAAATTTCGCCCAAATTGCAGCTGCAACTACAACTTGTAGGGATCATAGCCACACCTAAACTGGACCTCCATCCCCAATCACTTGTGATTTTCCCATAGAAGAAGTTCAATACATTGGCGAAGAGTATACCAAATGTAATGAGTAGTTGGAAACCAATGTTGAGACATCCTCTGTATTTGGAAGGGGCCATTTCAGAGAGATAGAGTGGCACAGCCTCCAAAATTTAAAAACATAATCAATAAACAGATAAAGGAGAGTACTCTCTATTGCAAGCACAAAGAAAGACAGTACCTACCTGATTCGATAAGCCGACTCCAAATCCGAGCAAGACCCGACCAACTATCAACATCCAAACATGTTGAGCGATGAAATTAAAGAGGCCACTGGCAAAGAAAAGAAGACCTCCGAATAGCATGGAACATTCAAATTAAGTACACTTCAGCACATCAAAACATTATCAATAATACAATTTGAAGAATTATTACAGTCAATAACCATTGGAATTCAAACTTAAACCAAATTCCTGGCACGGGCTCCTCTGCCACTATCTCCTCCAGCTCAATCTCGATGGGCGCCAGCTGGTGCATTCCACTATTCTAAGAATAGCGGAAGTGTTGCCTAACGCAGCACTGCTGCAACTACCACCACGACGATGAAAATGAAGATGTAAATAAGCCATAGTAGAGGTCGGTGGAAGTAGTTGTAGTCAGGATTCTTGAATACCATGGTTGGAAGTATTGCCACAGGTGGTTCCGATATCATGGGTATTCTACGGATGACAACAACATTCTGATTCTAGAATGTGAAAAAGAAATGGGCAGAGTAAGAAGGATTATATGCAATTACAAAACACAAATAATATAAACATCCTCAAAAATGTATTAGTAACATGGTAAAGATTAATATCACTGAAAATGCAAATATAAACAAATAACACATAAGCCCAAGCCCAAGCCCGGCCCGGCCGAGCCGAATAGACTGACGGGCGGCGGCGGCGAAATTACTGGGATAGGTTCTTCTGCTTTTGACTACAACAAATTGTTTCGGTTTGAAGGATGTCACTTCAAACGATAGCAACAAAAGATATTATTTTTTCTAACCACGAAAAAGCTTGCCAACGTTCTGAAGGATAACATTCCTGTTGTTCCAGAAAAAGCTGAACAAACAGAAAAGGATAAGATAGCTGCTGAATTAACCCAATGGGAACATAATGATTACTTATGTAAGAATTATATTCTGAATGGACTTGCTGATGATCTGTATGATTACTACAGTTCCGACAGCAATACTGCTAGACAGGTTTGGGATGCTCTAAAGAAGAAATATGATAATGAGGAAGCTGGAGCCAAAAAGTATGTTGTTAGCCGCTACCTCCATTATCAGATGACAGATGACAAATCAGTGGAAGCTCAGTCTCATGAAATCTAGAAAATTGCTCACGAAATCATCTATAAAGGTATGTCCCTCGATGAACAGTTTCAAATTGATGTTATTATTGACAAACTGCCCCTGCTTGGAAATATTTTAATAACTCTCTCAAGCATAAAACAAAAGAATTTTCTCTAGAAAGTCTGATAACTCGGTTTAGAATTGAGGAAGAATATCGTAAGCAAGACCAGAAAGATGAAGTTCTTCTTGTGGCAAATAACAAGAAAAAGAAATTCATCGAAGCAGTTCTGAAGGCAAACGGCAAACAACTAAAGAATCAGAATCGCTCTTCAAAGAACAGCAACAAGAATGGGAACCCTTCAAAGGCCCCAATTGCAAGGCAGCAACCACCTCCTAGAAATGGCCATCTCCCTTTTCTTTGTTTTCACTGTGGGAAAGAAGGTCATATGACACGCAAGTGTAGGAACAAGCCAGGCCCTGCCTATCAGGCTAACTTGACAGAAGACCAATTCCTTGCTATGATAACTGAGATCAACCTTGTTGGTGGATCAGATGGATGGTGGATAGACACCGGCGCCTCCCGTCATGTCTGTTATGATCGTGCTATGTTTAAAACATACGCTGCTGCTGAAGATAAGAAAGTGTTGTTGGGAGATTCCCACACCACTAATGTTGCTGGTATTGGAGATGTGGAACTAACATTCACCTCTGGAAAGACCTTAATTCTGAAGGATGTCATGCACACTCCAGAAATAAGGAAGAATCTGGTTTCTGGGTTTCTTCTCAATAAGGCAAGGTTTACTCAGTCTATAGGGGCAGATTTGTAAACCATTTCTAAAAATAGCATTTCTGTTGGGAAAGGGTACGCCACTGATGGCATGTTTAAATTGAATGTTGAAATCAATAAAATGTTTCCTTCTGCTTACATGTTGTGTGATTTTAATATTTGGCATGCTAGACTCTGTCATATGAACAAACGTGTGATTTCAAACTTAAGTAACTTAGGCTTAATTCCAAAGTTATCTTTAAAGGATTTTGAAAAATGTGATTTTTGCAGTCAAGCTAAAATAACTAAGAGTTCACATAAATCAGTAGTTAGAGAATTTAAACCTTTAGACTTAATACACTCTGATATATGTGAACTTGATGGGACATTAACCAAAAATGGAAAGCGTTATTTTATTACTTTTATTGACGATTGTTCTGACTATACTTTTGTATATCTTATGAAAATATAAAAGTGAAGCGCTTGACATGTTTAAGATCATTGTAACTGAAATTGAAAATCAATTTAGTAAGAAGATTAAGAGATTTCGTAGTGATAGAGGAACAGAGTATGATTCCAGTTTATTTAATGAGTTTTATAAAACCAAAGGAATTATACATGAAACTACTGCACCATATTCACCTGAAATGAATGGTAAAGTTGAAAGGAAGAATAGAACTCTTACTGAACTTGTTGTTGTTATTATGCTTAACTCTGGTGCTGCCTCTCACTGGTGGGGGGAAATTATTTTGACTGTTTGCTATGTTTTGAATAGAGTTTCTAAATCTAAGAACAAAACATCTCCTTATGAGATAATGAAGAAAAGACAACCCAACTTATCTTATCTTCGAACTTGGGGTTGTTTGACTTATGTCAGAATCCCCGATCCCAAGCGAATTAAACTCGCTAGTAGAACCTATGAATGTGTATTCATTGGGTATACGGTAAACAGTAAAGCGTATAGGTTTTACGACCTAAATGCGAAAGTGATCATAGAGTCAAATGATGTTGACTTCTATGAAAATAAATTCCCTTTCAAATCGAGAAATAGTGGGGGCAGCGAACCTAGTCAAGTTCCTGTGACAAGAAGCACTGAAAGCAACACACAAGGTGAAACCGAAACTCGAAGGAGTAAGAGAGTAAGAGTTGCTAAAGATTATGGACCTGAATATATGGCCTATAATTTAGAAGAGGATCCTGCAAATCTCAAGGAAGCTTTGTCATCTTTGGATGCAGATTTATGCAAGAAGCTATAAACGATGAAATGGATTCTCTAGAGTCTAATAAGACCTGGCATTTAGTGGGCTTGCCTCCTGATTGCAAACCTATAGGTTGTAAATGGATTTTGAAAACGAAACTAAAACCCGATGGATCTATTGATAAGTACAAGGCATGCCTTGTAGCCAAAGGTTTTAGACAAAGAGAAAATATAGATTTCTTCGACACTTTTTCACCAGTCACTAGAATAACATCCATCAGGGTGCTCATATCACTTGTGGCTATTCATAACCCTGTGATACACCAAATGGATATTAAAACAGCTTTTTTAAATGGTGACCTGGAAGAAGAAATCTATATGGAACAACCTGAAGGTTTTGTAATACATGGACAAGAAGACAAGGTCTCTAAGTTAGATAAGTCTTTGTATGGTCTTAAACAAGCTCTTAAGCAATGGCATCAAAAATTTGATAACTTGATTTTGTCGAATGAGTTTAAAGTGAATGAAAGTGACAAATGTATTTATTACAAATTTGAAAATGGCATTTGCACTATCATATGTCTTTATGTAGACGACTTACTCATATTTGGTTCAAACATTCATGCCGTTAATAATGTGAAATCACTGTTGAGTAACAACTTTGATATGAAAGACCTCGGAGAAGCGAGTGTAATCCTTGGAATAAAGATAACTAGGTCAAAAAAGGGAATTACTTTGGATCAATCTCACTATGTTGAAAAGATCATAAAGAAATATAATTACTTTGACTGTAAACCTGCTTGCACACCATATGATCCAAGTGTGAAACTTTTCAAGAACACTGGTGAAGGTGTTACACAAACTGAATATGCGAGCATCATTGGCAGCCTCAGGTATGCCACTGATTGTATTAGACCCGACATTGCCTATATCGTGGGATTGTTGTGCAGGTTTACTAGTAGACCTAGTATGGAGCTTTGGCACGCTATCGAAATAGTCATGAGATACTTTAAAAGGACCATGAGTCTCGGATTATATTATCAAAGATTTCCTACTGTCCTTGAAGGATACAGTGATGCTGATTGGAACACCTTATCAGATGACTCCAAAGCAACCAGTGGCTATATTTTCAGTATAGCCGGTGGTGTTGTATCTTGGAAATCGAAGAAAAAGACGATACTGGCTCAGTCCACTATGGAGTCTGAAATGATAGCATTATCTACTGCTAGTGAAGAAGCAAGCTGGTTGAGATGCTTGCTAGCTGAGGTCCCTTTATGGGAAAAACCTTTGCCAGCTGTGTTGATCCACTGCGATAGTACCGCGGCTATTGCAAAGATTGAGAACCATTATTACAACGGTAGGAGACGACAAATACGTCGTAAGCACAACACAGTTAGAGAATTACTTTCTAAAGGAGCTGTTATAGTGGATCATGTACGCACTGATGTAAATTTAGCAGATCCTTTGACGAAAGGATTAGCTAAAGAGAAAGTCCTAAATACATCCAAAAGGATGAGACTAATTCCTATAGATCAATGAGTCACTTATGATGGTAATCCGACCTAAAAGACTAGAGATTCCAAGAATTAGGTTCAATGGGTAATAACAAGTCATAGTGATATGAGATGAACATGCTATATTATATATGAGAGAAGCATGACTCCTGAAGCGATATAAGGATGAGATAATATAAACTCTTAATGAGATCTATACTCTATGTGGAGTAGAGTACCTAGCTATAGGAGTACTCTTGATAGACTCACCTATGTGAATGTGGAAGTGGGGGTCGTTTCATATGGAATTTCGAGGCAGAATAGAGCGTTCACTATACTGGGATACACGTGCATGGCCTTAAATGCACGGGCTTTTGAGAATACACCCAATGAAAAGGTTGTGTGTGGGTTTGATGTCAGAGATAGAGTTCAAGACTACGAGTCACTCTTGTTGAATCTGAATCTTACTTGCTATGCAAAGGTTCAAGTCAAGAGACACATTTGTTTATGCACAGTCTTATAGAAGCGTTTGACGCTATTTCAGAAACCTTCTTTTTTAAATTCAAGTGGGGGATTGTTGGAAATAATGATGATATTAATGGAAGATTGTTGGAAATAATGATCACATTAATGAGCTAGTGTTGTTGTGAATTGAAAAAATGAAGAAGTCTCACATAGGAGGGATATCACACACTAGTAGGGTATATAAGGTGGAGGTATGTACATTGGGGTGTGCCCCAAGGGGTACCCCAATTTTGTAAAAGAGGAAGAGCGCATGCAAAGTTGACCACCACTAGGGATGGCAATTAGACCCAAACCCAGTGAGTACCCGCAAAAAAAAACCCAAAATGGGTAGGGTAAAAACCCGCATAATGGGTATGGGTATGGGGACGGGTAATTACCCTCAAAATTGAACGGGTATGGGTGCGGGTACGGGTACTATAGTACCCACCCCGCCCCGCACCCGCACTTATATATTATTATTATTATTATTATTATTATTATTATTATTATTATTATTATTATTATTATTATTATTATTATTATTATTATTATTATTACTACTACTACTATTATTATTATTATTTACTTAATTTTTACACCTATTATTATATATATATCTACATTATAATATTTTAAGCTTCATAATTTATGGCAGATGTGACTTATTCCTCAATAAAACATATTTATTTGTATTGATGATTGTTTTTTTTACAAAATATATAGATAATTGTTTCATTTTTTTTACCATATAGATAATTGTTTTTTTTACAAAATATACGATCTATTGTTGTTAAAGTGCGGGTAATGGGTATGGGTACGGGCACTTAAGTACTCAAAAGGCAAGGGTACAGGTATTAAAGTTGATACCCACAAGGGTACGAGCACGGCTATGGGCATTTTTTTAAACTGCGGGTATGGGGACGGGTACTATAGTACCCTACCCAAACCCTACCCATTGTCATCCCTAACCACCACACACGCGCGCGCCGCCGCCTGTCTGGTCGGGCCGGGCTTTGGCTTTGGCTTTGGCTAAGTGGTGTATTATTTTTTAGTATATGAAAAATTAATAAATTATTTATTTAATTAATTTTAAAAAGAATGCTTGCGTTTTTATCTCTTATTGTTTCGTTAATTACGTAATTGCCCTCCACCGAGTCAACCTTGAATATCTGATCCAGTCTTCCCTTCCTATTTTCGTTCGTCTGTTTTTGCCCGGTCAAAACCCTAATATTTGATCTCACGTACTGTTGTTGCCCAGTCAAAACTCAGAGTCAAAACCCTAAATTTGGAGCCCACATTTTGGGTGGTCAGCAGTTTTGGAGCGCACGTTTCTAAGGTCAAGGATTGGAGCGCACGTTTCGTGGTCAATTGGAGCGCACGTATCAGACCTAATGGATCGCGCCCTTTTCTCTGATCCAGATGCGGATTTTCTCTATAAATAAAGGGTTCTCCTCAGTTGGAAAATCACACAAAAAGCTCTCCGTATCTGAGGCTTTTCTCTCTTATCCCCCTTTCTTACTTTTTCTTCTCTTTCTTTCGAGTGGTCTTAGTGCCATATTACGAGTGGTAGTCATTCGACTGCCATATTGAGGGTGTAATTCTAGAAAGGTTTTTCTACGGTGCAGTAGAACTCCGATACAGTGATCTGGGCTGTTTTATTTTGGGGACTTCGTGATTGATAGTCTGTCTTACACAATTTGGGCAGTGCCTCGAAACGTCTTAAAGAGAGCGACCTAGTCCGCGACTCAACCCAGTAATATTTTCGGTGACATAAATTATTTTTTCAAAGTTTTTCAAAATTAAAAAATAACAGAAGATTAAACCACCCATTGAAGCTGCCAAGCATGATCATAAAACAAAATGAGTGAACTTTTCTTGGTACTCCTTATTCCCTCCCCCGGTGCTGGCTATTTCACCTACATCCATTTTTCTTATCTGTGTGTTAAGTAGCAGAAGATGAAGAATAACAACAATGGTTATAATGTAGCTAGAGAAGAAGAGAAACAAATTCAGATGTTGCTTTTTTATGAGATGTCTCAAGAGATTAAATAAAGAGAAGAGTAGTTCAATTGAAATGGCTATAGGACAAAGTTTCTCTGCTCTTTTGAGAAGAAAATACTTCACAAATTTGACTCTAGATGCTAGTATTAAATTTAGGTAGCCAGAGAGAATTGAGACTAGTCACTTCTGTAAGTAAAAAACAATTTTTTTTAAAGAAATGTAAAATACAATTAGTAGCATTTAAAACAACTAATAGGTCTTTTTGTTTTCTTTTTAGTTTTGGATTGGATGGGGTGTGTTGTGTAAGAGTTCTTTATTTAGATGGAAGACTAACTTTGGCTATCACTCTTTTTGGTAAAAAATATTTTCAATTTAATTAGTTAATAACTCTTCCATGTAAAAAAATTAACCGCAAAGATTTAGACTAAAACAAAGTTGATAATAAATTTTCATTTGTATCAATTGCAAAACAATTTTATATATAATGTTAACTTTTACATATATGAAGACATACTTATAATGCATTTTTTTTTAATTTTAAAAGATATGGTAAATATGTCCATAAATAATTATCATAACTTTCGGATTCGAACCTGCGACACGACGTCAATTTTAATAGTATCGACTTTTTTCGGTTGAGCTAAAACTTTAAGTACAATGTATTATTACAACTTGTTCTTTTACTAGAGTAAAATCAATGGTAATTTGCTTCCAAGATATATTCTTATCCATTGTTGGTAATGAAACAAAGTAATATGTAAAAATAGCAATTTCACTTTTAAAAGAAAATAAATGAATTTGTGTTTGAAAAATGAAAGAGTAATTTAGAGAGATAAACTAAGTCTCTCTTTTTAAGACGAACAATTACTAACTATACTAACATAACATTGAACGTTTAAAAGCACAATCTAAATAATATAATCTATTTATCCAATAGAAAAAAAGAGTAAAATTAAAATTGAGATGATCAAAACTAAAAATTATTCCTACAAGTTTGTGGAGCCACTACGCCAAAAATGACATTTTATAGCGCGTCTTTTACAGCGCTTATTAAATACAAGCGCTGTTGTATAATTTTTAAAAATAACGGAGGCTACAACAGCGCTTTTTTTACAAGCGCTGTAGTAGGGTCATATAGGGTCACATACGCTTGCACATAATGTTTACAACTCTTTTACAGCGCTTTTTTAGAAAGCGCTGTAAATGCAAGCGCTCTCACATAGCCTTTTACAGCGCTTTGTGAGCGCTTTAAACACAAGCGCTGTAAAATGTAGTGCTCCCACCTTATGTTACATAGCTTTTAAAGCGCTTCTTGTGTAAGCGCTGTAAAAGCCTTGCGCTTTCTCATAATCAAATGACCTATTACAGCGCTTTTGTTACAAGCGCTGTAATAGGCTTGCCCTTTCACATTTTTATAGGACCTATTAGAGCGCTTTTTAAACAAGCGCTGTAAAATCATTCATTTTAAATAAAAAAACTTTCACTTTAAGTAAATAAAAACAAATTTAAAACAAATTTAATAAGTTGTCCAAACCCTACGAACTCTCATCTCCCTTCCCCTGCGAACCCTCTTGTGCGCCCATCTACAAATTGATTTACCTTCTTCCTCCTTTAAAACAAATTGATCATCAACGTTGTCTCAGGTACTTTATTTTATTTATTTGTTGTTGTCACTAATTCAAACTGATAAATTGTTACATGATATTAGATATGTTCTCATGATATGTATGTTCTGTTTTGAAATCAATTAACTTGGACCAATATTATAAGATATGTGTATTATCAATATATAGGTCATATATATCAGACTTGAAATCATGCTTATTGTGTAACTGCATTTATATATATAGGTCATATAAATGGACCGGAAATGGATGTCTGCCAATCGATTGACAAAAGAGTATGAAAATGGAGTGAAGGAGTTTATTGAGTTTGCAGTGATGAATGCAAAAGATCCAAATAGAGTCGTTTGTCCTTGTTTAAAATGTTGTTTTGGAAAACGCATTAGAGCAGATGAATTGGAAGGACATTTAGTATGGCATGGAAATGATCAAAGCTATACATGTTGGATAAGACATGGTGAGAAAATCAATGGAAACACTCGCACAGATACATATGTTTCAACTGATTTCGACACAGATACATATGAGCCGGACCGAGTTGAGGAGATTGCAAAAGCAGTTGAAGAAGATCTATGTGATTGTCCTAAAATGTTTGAGAGCTTGTTGAGTGATGCAGAGAAACCATTATATAATGGTTGTACTAAATTCACAAGACTTTCGGCGATACTAAAGTTGTACAACTTAAAAGCGAGTAATGGATGGTCTGATAAAAGCTTCACAGAATTACTAACACTCTTAAAAGATATGTTGCCAGATGACAATGAACTTCCCAGTAGAACCTAGGCTAAACGAATTTTGTGCTCTATTGGTATGAGTTATGAAAGGATTCATGCGTGTCCTAATGATTGCATTTTATTTCGAAATGAATATGAATTACTAAAAGCGTGTCCGAAATGCAATGTCTCTCGATATAAGAAGAAAGAATCTACTCCAGCAAAAGTCGTGTGGTATTTTCCTGTAGCATAGAGCTCCTGTAGCATCGACTGGATATCAAATACTTGAGAAAGTACAAAGTTTGACCAATAAATTTGGCAAACCTTTTGCGGAGAGCTGGTCAAAACTGGGTGGAAGAAAAAGTCAATTTTCTTTGAATTGCCATATTGGAAGTCATTGTATGTAAGACATTTTCTCGATGTGATGCATATTGAGAAAAATGTATTTGACAGTGTTATTGGTACGTTACTCAATGTACCAGAAAAGTCTAAGGATGGCATCAATGCAAGATTGGACTTGGTCGATATGGGGATAAGAAATGAATTGGGTCCCGTAAATAAAGGAAATCACACATATCTACCTCCAGCCGCTCATACTCTATCTAGAAAGGAAAAAATTGTTTTGTGTAAATTTCTACACGAAGTTAAAGTTCCAGAAGGATACTCTTCAAACATTAAAACTTTAGTTTGTATGAAAGACCTCAAGTTAAAAGATTTGAAGACCCATGATGCTCACATTCTAATGGAGCATTTGCTACCAATAGGTATACGTTCAATTTTACCTGAAAAAGTTTGCTACCAATAGGTATACGCTCACATTCTAATGCTCACATTCTAAGCTAGCTCGTGTCAAGAAAAAAAATCAATGTTTTATTTATCAATATTTTTAAAATAAATTAATATCAATTTGTGTTAATACAAATATAATGTATTAATATATTTTAGTGAGTGAAGGAAAAAATTAATCCATGTTTATGAAAGTTAATTTACTAAGATATATGTTATATATAATGTTGCACACAAAAATTCTATATAATATTGACTGATTTATACTTATTACTATATTTTGTATGCTTTTTAATTGTCTTTGAGGGGGAGATCGGTACTATGATCAAAATGTAGAATACATGTAAGTAAATTTGATCTCTAACTTGATTTTTACTTTTATTTATTTTCAGTTGTATAATTAATATTTTGATACTCTTCTGTTTTATAGAGGTACTTTTAGCTATCGAAGAGAAGTTGGTCTCTAACTATATATATATATATATATATATATATATATATATATATATATATATATATATATATATATATATATATATATATATATATATATATATATATATATATATATGTGTGTGTGTGTGAAACTCCATTTAAATTTTTGGTATATGTGAAAGGCCATATTTTATACTTCTATTGGCAACAATATCAAGTAACATATTTAATGTGAATTTTTAAAGGTCAGAATTTGTGTAACTTCTATTCTTGGAAACAGTTAATAGATAGTTTAAACAATTATGATATACTTTAAACATTAAAGCAAAGACACTACCACACATCTACACATATCAACTATCCAAAACATCAAGTTCAGGTATCATTTTTTCCCCATTGTACAGGAATTTAATTGATTCATTTTTTTCAATTATACTAAAAAAGTTTTTTAGTTTATTCATTCTTTCTAATTTTTTTTACCACATGCTTTTAATCATTTTTGCACTAATATTATATATGCAAACATGATAATGTGCTTAAAAGATTCCAATACCTTATTAACCTCGTATATCATACCATTAGGTTACTAACCCCATCTATTCAACACACCACAAACATCTTTTAGAATAGGCCATTCTAACGGCTCTTTCTTAGCTAGCAACTAGGGCCGACCCCACATATGTTGTGGCCTAAACTAAAATCCGAGACGTAGGCCTTTTTTATAAGTAAAAGTAAATTTTTATTGAAAATTGTACCAAATGTTTCTATTAAGATTGTTTTATTTTTATTATGAAATTTATAAAAAAGTTAAACATTATGAAGTTGCATCAAGTATGAGATGATACAGTTAATTTCATAATTGTGCACTCTATTTGGTGGGATTTTTTTTACAGTTAAACATTATCAAGCTTGATCAAGTATGACTTTTTTTAGAAATAAAAGTGGTCTTTCAATTTATAGATTTAGATAATTTTTCTCTATCACGTAAGGATCATGGCCTTGTTGCTAGTTAAATTTCAATCTTGCTTCCTTCACTATCTTTTATCCGTCTAGGTTTTTTGATAAGGTTATTAATAAAGCAGTTATCCAAATTTTTTGTTATTCTCTAAGGTTTTGGTCTGTTCTCTCCCAATTTTTTGTTCTTCTTTATTTTAATTAAATATTTTTATTAGAGTGTTTATATATAATGATTGGTGGTAATTTTGGATATTAATCTAGTTGGTGATGTCAAAGTTGACATGTGATGTTTGAACACTCTAATCTTTGCTAAAAAAATATTAGTCTTATAAAAATTATAATAACCGTGTTGGAAAAACCTTTAAGTCATTCTAGTCTTAAGAATGCAACAACGTACTAAAATACTGAAATGCATATTCTGATTTTATAATTGAGTTGTATCTTTAATTATCCTTCATCAATTGATTTTTGGAAAACTTTATCTCACACTTTCTTACTTATTAAAACTTCAAATTTTTTAATTATTAACCAAAAAAATTATATTTTATTTTTTGACAAACAAATTTATTTCTAAGAATTGTTTTTAAATACATCGTATATCAAATTTTGTGGAAACGATCTTTTTATATACTCTTTATTTTTAACAAAATACACCTTCATAATTGAATTTTCATTAATACGTATAAGTGACCGAAGATAAAATTTTATTGTCAAACCATCTTTATTTTTTTTAAAAAGAAAAAGTTAATTTATGATGATCATTACACGAACTGGTCATAACTTAATCCCATTGAAATAAATATAGGTATCATCTCAAAGTCTAAACATTTTTTATCCTTTATTATTTTCCTAAGAAGTTTGGATACTAATGGGATTTCTCCTTTTTTTAATACGAGACATATTAAATATTATATTAACTAACCATAAAAAGAAAAATAAAATATTTTAAAAAAGCTAAATTATAAAAATCACAAAAAAAACAAACAAAAAAACGACAAATCACATTTGTGTATAAATCATTAGAAAAATAAGTAAATCTTTTATTTATTATGATATTACATACAACAAAAATTTGTTTATAACAATTATCTGTCAACAGTTACCACCAGGTCCTCCAAATTGAAGAGCATGACCAATTGGGTTAGGGAAATCGTCATAATAACGAATTTGATAGCAATTCTTAGGGGCATCATTGAATTTGTCTACCAAATATTCACGTGGTCCATAAAATTGTCTAGATGCATTCTGAAATGCAACATTCCTAAAATAACAAGTATGGACGAAATTGTCATCTGGAAAATGCCCTGATCCCATTGAAGGACTAGGAGAACCGAAAGGAGTTGCTGTTTGCCCACCTAATCCTACTTCACCACCTGGCGCCAAGTTGGTGAATAAAGATGCTGGAAAACAACCAATATTTTTGTTTACCACAGTTAACCACCAATTTTTGGTTTTTGCGTCCTGATTACATAAATAAAACATTTTGTGAATATATATTATTTTATATAGTATATAGTCCTGTATTTCTTCAAGCATGTTTGAGCTATTGACAAAATTCTATAACTTGTAAACTATATTTTTTTTTCACATTATATAATCTGTACATATTATAAATTTAAATTTTGCATAAAGAGGTGACCTGAAAAAGGGATATTGGCAACTCAACCATCGCTCCGCCATAAGTAGATGTTTGTGCTACACGTGCACCGAGATAATATGAATGGTCGGTCTGAACAAAACCACTGCAAAGTATATTGTAGCATCCAGTCTTGAAATTATCATGCTGTAATATTTAACATCATGTTATATTTTAAAGAAATTGAAATTGTGTTTCTAACCTCATGTTTTAAAGAAATAAAACCATGCTTTTGAATTTAGTTACGTCAAACGTAAATTAAAACACAGAAAAATTGAAACAATTTGTTATTTTAGTTAGAACAACTTTTATGAAGTATTTCCTTTATTGTAATACATGTATGTAGAGATTAAAAATAATAAACCTTTACTTACTGTCCAATATGAGTATAAATGAGTTGCGTCATTATTGTATAATTGAGGAGATACCTAACATCATGTATGAAGTTGGTTAGGAAGTATTTTCTAAACTATCAAATTTATTTAAATTATATATATATATATATATATAATTTTAAGATAAAATAAGATTTTCTTAATAAGATATATTAAAACTCACATGCCATCCAGCAACGATTTTATTAGTACTATCTCCCTGGCCATTTAGAACATATATATGACTTGAACTTGATTGGCCCTTAAAAACTTTTGGATTATAAACACTAGTTGTTCCACTAACTCCAAAGCAAGGAGCACCCCATTTTATAAGAGACATATGAGTAGACTACAAAATCAATACGTTGACATATTAGTTGAATATTGAATCATTATATACGCGATATTTATACAAATAACCAAATAAGTTTATAATTAGATTGTATTGGAGAAAACATACATGTCTACGATAATTAGTTTGAGTTAGAATATGATCATTGAATAAAGATATGCCTCCTATGAGATTATCTTTGGTTACTCTCCGAATAGGGACAGTTCCTTTTGGACACGTAACTTTCTCAATCTCGAAATTGGATTTGGTTGGTGAAATATGGATATTTGTTTCACTAATGTTTGTCATTACTTGGTTTAAGCTACAACAAAAGAAATAAAAATGCACATTAAAAGAAACAAAGTATGAATAGTAAAAGAAGAAAAAAATTGCATACTATATCCCAATAAAATATTTTACCTGCAATTTATGGTTCTTTAGCAAAGGATGATCAAAAGCGGGTTGTTTCTTAATATTAACACAATCAACTATGTACCCTGACTTTGTCTATAAAAAAACACCAAAATAAAACAAAAATAAAATTATTAAATAAGGAGATCAAATTAAACTATCAATAATTGATTTGTGTTTAATTAATACATGAATACTCTTGATAGGTAACTTGTTAATGAGCATTAGTTTTCTCTCCAACTCAAAATCTTCTTTCAACATACTATGCATGCCATCAACCATGTGACCAATACTACTAGTCACTAAACAAAGAACAAAGAACAATATAATATTCATTTTCACAACTCTTCTTTTGATGATGAGTCTGAATTAGTTTAGTATATTGCCTATTTATGTATCGACGCTCCAGATTAAATAAAATAAAACAATAATATAATTAATACATTTGACTGAATTTAATACATTTGACTGAATTATTACATTTGACTGAATTTAATACCTATACACTATCAAAAATTGGGTCTTTAGACATGCTATATTAACCCACATTGACTTTGACTATAGAAAAAAAAAAACCAAAATAGATATGGCGAGCATGTTGCTTAACACACATATTTTTCACTTTCATAATTCATTTTATCTCTTTTTCGCTAAGACAATCCACAAGAAAGAGGAGTGGGGGTTTGGATTTTGTTAACCATTTATAAAAATCAAATTCGTTTGCTACACAAAAAGATGTGTTTTTTTATCCAAACATTCAACTTATGATTGTAAATCATTTTTTGGTAAAATAAAGTTGAATAATTAAGAACTTAAATAAAATAACAACATTGAGAAAGAGAAAGAGACACAAGTATTTTTATACTAGTTCACAACAACTTTTGCTACATCAAGTCATCTTCTTACAAAGAAATTTTGTCTCAGTACAGTAAATGACTTAATCCACTAAGAAATCAATAGCATACAAGTAGGCCATAACTTGTATGTATTACCCGTGTAATTAGCATAACAAAGTTACATTTTTGTAGGCCACAACTTATCACTAGTAGGATTACGTTAATATTTTTATACACACTCAATCAATCAAATAATCTTTTTATTTGTTTTATTTACTTTATGCATGATTTGTTCAGTAGCTTTAACACAAACACACTATACTTAACATTCTTTGGAGTAGTTAAAGAACCTCATAGAAGAGGGACAAAGTTTCTTGATCAGAGTAATCGTTTGAAGAAAAGAGAGTCATTGTGAAGAGAAGTTAGTCGTTTCCTCGACTAATTCTTAATCCCAACAACAAATACGATAATTATACATTACTCAAGTCACTACAACAATTTTGTGTCACATCAAATCATATTAGTTTAGGAAAAATAAAAAAATTATCATTAATATTTTTATAAACAATAAAATAATTTTCAAGATTTAATTTGACAAGACAGATATTTTTAAGCGATTATCAAATTACAAAAATGGTTGATTGAGATATTACATCTTGTTAACCATGATATTAAGACTTCTAAATTTTAAGAACTTGGTGACCTTAAAACTCCAAATAATAAAAATTAAATAATTAGGAACCTCAAATATAAAAATTAAGTTGCTTCTATATGACTCATCAATTAATATTTAAGCAGCCTCATTTTTTCTTATTCCTAATTTTTGTGTTTCTCTCTACTCTCAGTTGATATTTTTCCATTTGCTTTAGGCTGCAAGAGAAACTGGCGCACTTAAGAGGCAAAGGATAAGCTTGAAAAACGAGTGGAGGAACTCACATGGCGCCTCCAACTAGAAAACAGTTTTAAGAGTGAGATATATTTTTTTGCAGTTAGATAAAATATCGAGGATGTTATTGTTCTTTTATTTTTCACAATCACGCCTCAAATATTTTGTTTAGGAAGATGAGTACTGTTCTTTATGAAATTAGTTTGCAATTTATCACAATAAATGTTAAGAAACTCATTCTGATTTTTGTTGAAAGTTTATTGAATCTTTTAGAGGAAAATAACTATTTATTGTATGTTTTAATAGAATTAGTAAAATTAAATTATATTTTATTGTATGTTTCAATGACATTAGTTAATAAAAATAAATTAGAAATTTAAATTTAATTTACTGGTATTAATAATTTAGAATTACAATTAGTAAGGAGATAAAATAAAATAAATTTAATTTAATGAATAATAATAAGTTTTAGTGACGGACAATACCGTAGGCATAGATTAATTTTTTATTTATATTTTTCTAGGTTTTAGTGACAGACAATACCGTAGGAATAGATCAATTCTTTACTTATATTTATCTAGTTTTTAGTGACAGTCATTATTGTAGGTAGAAATAAAAAATATGTAGTGACAATCGTCAGAACATGGAGTGACACTCCTCAAAGTGTAGCATAACGCCCCCTTAAAATTGACACTAGATTTGGGTGTCACTCAAAGTATTACTGACCTTTACCTACAGTTTTTGACATTTAGTGACAAACTTTGTGTGTCACGATAAGTCAATTTTTTTGTAGTGAAAACACACATAACCCTCACAATACATATCCATGATTGTTTATTGGGAGATGTGTCAACAATAAATTCATTTTTAAAATACATTGTTTGCATAAAAATTGATGAAAACAACGTATGATAAATTGTTAAAGATCAATGGATATCAAACGGCTTGGTGTTGTTAGTTCTATCCACATGACTACTATTTATAGTAGGTTTTAATAAATACATAATGCAATAGCCATTTATGATAATAATGATTTGATAAGGTAATGATTTTGATTTTAATGACTCGTTAGTGTAACAATTATGTTTTTAATGATTGGTCATATTTGATAATGTCACGATTCTATCTTTAATGACAATGCAAGTTAGTTTTGATATTGTAATCGTAAAAGCTTAATGAATTGTTACGATGGTAGAAGGTAAATGATTTTCAAAATTATAATAATTTGATAATATTGTAACGGTTCTATTATTAATAACTTGTTAGTGTAATGGTTTTGTTTTCAATGATTTGATAATTTAAGGATTCAAAATAATGATTTGATAATGTAAAATTTATGTTTTTAATGATAATATAAATAAAAATGGTAATATTAATGTGAAATTTTAATGAATCAGTAAGATATTTATTAAACTGTATTTGATTATTGGAGAAAATTTTGGATAGTGCATCTAGGTGGACATTCTTAAAGCTCGATATTTTGAATTAAGCCATTTTACAAAACTCTCAAATGTATACACTTTAGTCATAAATATAAACAAAAGTCAAAATGTATTTGATTTAAATTTTGGATTACATACATTTTAATTTTTGTTTATATATGTGACCAAAGAGAATATATTACTAATGTAATAACTCGTGCCATGCACGGAAATAATTCAAATAAAAATATATAACTCATTTTATTTTATAGATTATGATATATATTAATAGAACAATACAATAACTCGTTTTTAAATAGTGTACTTGACATTAACAGTATATAAGTTTTTTTTAATCATTTAATTCTGAGAAATATAGTCCAAATTATCATAATTCCTTTGAGAGATAAATAATATCTAATCAAGAACCGTTTTAGATATGATTCTAACTCAAGACTAGTGTGTATTTATGATATTAAATAAGTTTAAATATGAATCACATGGTGTGACTTTACCACATACCACTTTAGAACATTGTTGTTTTTAGTCTCTAGTGTTAGTTTATTGAATCACGTGATGTGACTTTATTAGCTTACGTGTGACTTTACGTTATTATATAACTATTTATGATTGATTATATGATGGAGTGGTGGACATGAATAAATAATGTGTTATTATGCATGTCTTGTGCAATGGAGATGGCAAGATACAAAGTCTTATTTGAGTGACTCAATTTTGTAAATGTCATTTGGAATTATATGCGTTGATTCATTTAATCATGGAGTACGTTTCTATTAATAATAATAATAATAATAATAAATAATATCAGTTACATTTGTAATACTTTATTCACAAAATTGAAAGTAATGTAATATAAGCTGTAGCCGTAAAGTCTATCTTTAGAAATATGAATGTAACAATTCAATTAATAATAAAAGGCTAAATACTATCAGTGTCCCTTAACTTAAATTCGGTTAATGATTTAGTCCTTTATCTTTTTTTTTCCAATTTGGTCTTTTATCTTTTTAAATAATTTTAGCGTTACCCTTTAAGTGGGGTTCCGTTAAGAAAAAGTTAAAAAATCCCTCATCTGGATCATTGCATATGTTCATCAAAAATCTATTAACGATTGCCACTGATCTGAGGTGATGTCTATGAAGTATAAATACCTCATAACTTCAGTTTTAATGAATCAATCTTACTCCCAAACTTAGAACAAATTTTGAACATTTTTTTGAAATATTTCCAAAACATAAAGGGTAACTTTTTCTGAAAACGGATGAGGGATTTTTTAACTTTTTCTTAACAGAACCCCATTTAAAGGGTAACGCTGAAATTATTTAAAGATATAAAGGAACAAATTGAAAAAAAAAAATAAAAGACTAAAATTAAGTTAAGGGATATTTAGCCAATAATAAAGTATAAACTGTGACTTAAAAATAAATAATTTAGGAGTTTAGATTGCTGAACATACATCTTCCTTGCTTGAGAGTTGTTTCAAATGAATCACGAAGAATAGACCATGGGGAGTTTACAAATATCTGCCATGGAGAATGAATTAATATGCAATTAATCAACAATCATTGCCACATTTTGTTGGTTATTCCGTAGATTCCAATCAAGATGAATAATGGCTTATTATTTGAATTTGATCAGAAAATAATCGTACATATCAAAACATCCTACTTTGATCTTAAAGCTTCAAGAATGATTGATAGAATGAAAGATAACAACCATTATTTTTCCTTGATTAATAGAATTGATCACAAAAGCATCTTCACATATCAAAGAATTCTACTTTGATCTTGAAGCTCCTATGAGTAAAAAATTAGGATAAATGATTGATAATCAAAGAAGTGAGAGTTTCAAATTTTTTAAGTTTCATAGTTCACTTATTTATTTTAAATCTTAGTACACCATTTTAAAAAAAATTAAGTAGATAATTATGTTTTTTTTTCTTCGAGTTATCTATAAGAATTTATTTTTAGTCAACTATATGGAAAGTTATCACAATTTATGACCCACCTACTTGTGTTATCTGAGACCCATCCAACCTGTGTTGGAATGTTGGCATGAATTTGGTGTCCTCGATTTTATTTAGATGGTCCAAATACAGTCCGAATCCGCCTGATTCTTTACCCTAATTGCTGGGGTCGATAATTCTTGATAGTGTGTGGGAGGAGCAACCGCATAGGTACCAATTTTTTTACTACAAATATTAAAATAAAAGAATTTGTTTTAATATATATATAGTAAAAAAATTTGTATACTTAACGAATTCATTTTTTACGCTCAACTATCTAATAAAAAATTATATTGTTGTATATTAAAATAATTTTAAATAATATTTCGTTGTTTTATATAATTCGTATTCCATCATAAATTGAAGCTATGATTATTTTTGTTTACTATAAAGTTCGAACTAAATTTTAAACATTCTAAAAAAAACTTAAAGAAAAATAAAACCATCCGTTACCATCATTCACATGTTAATAAGTGGATAGATCTTGTTGCTATTATTAGATGTTACTATTACATGCTCGGATTAATGGATACATGCATAACTAACTTTTTTATAATTCTATTGTGGTTTTGAATTGTTATAAACTTTTTAATGTTTATGTAATCTTTAACTTTCTTCAACAATATATTATTTCACTTGATAGTGTATTAAAACAACTAATGACTATTTTTTTGGAACATTTTTTATGTTGAAGGTTATCTGTATTAGATAAGTAATAAATATATATCTGATTTATAAAAAATTAGATCATCAAATTCATAATTTGTACATACACTAAAACCTTCGGATGTCCCTGGTTGAGGTGCCAACATAGTTGGAATTTTACTAATCATGTTTTTGCACTTTGACTTAAAAAAAATCCACTAATATTAATCATTGAAAAAAAATTTAAACCATACAGGACATTGTCGTTGTGTGAGTAAATTATTGTAGTATTTACCATCTCTATTAAGAAAAAAAATTATTAATATTGTTAGTGTTTTTTTTAGTTTATAAATAAGAGGTTTAATTGTAGTTTTAGCCTTCTATTTTTACGAATTCACAAAATCGATTTTCATATTTTAAAATCTGACTGTTTTAATCATTTATTCTAATTTTTTAACTAAAAAATGACCATGTGACATATTTTAAATAACGTGATATTTGATATGATGATGTAAAATGTTAACACCCATGAAATTGTAATAAACCCTATTAAAATTTAATAACTTTCAACTTAAGAAGTTTTTATTTTGTAATTTTATTAATAACATATAATGCACCTAAATAGTTCTGTATTATAAAATTGTATGACTCATCATTTAAAATACATTAAATCGTCGTTTTTTATTTCAAAAATCTAAAAGAGAAACTAAATATGTCAACTTTTAAAATAACAGAAATAATTCAATGAATTTGTAAAAATAAAGAAATTAAAACTATAATTAACTACATAAAATAAAATAATTACGATTAAAAGTTTATATACAATTATAAAATACTGAGTTGGAAACAAAATAAAAAACAAATATATAAATATCCAACTACGGCTCCGTGATTAGAAAGGCATAATAGATTGAAACGGTCCAATTGCTTATGAGAATAATAAATAAACAAAAGCTGTAACGGCTACTACGACCGTTGGTTGCTTACGTGGATACCCAGCACGCTCCTCAACGTCACATCTTTTCTCACTCTCTCAAACACAACATTTTTACTCTTTCCTTTTTTTTCTTTCTCCCATACCAAAAACAAAAAACACACATTTCATAACACTCTCCGGACAAAGCTAGTACTGCCTACTGTTACTTCCTCAATTAGGGTTTTTCTTCAATCTCATTCACCATGAACATCTTCAAGAAGAAAACCTCACCCAAAGGTTCGTCCCTTTTTCCTCATCACATTTCTATAATTTCCCACATTGTTCTATTTTGCCCTAAATCTTACCATTTGTGTTCTCAATTTGCACTTTTACTTTCTGGGAATAATTTGGTTGGAAATTAAAGTGGAATCAGATAAATGTTGCTGTGTCATATAAGCTCGATTTCTTAGGATTTCACGATTTGCAATTTTTTATTTAACAAATTGGTTG
The DNA here is from genome assembly GCA_037974755.1 of Cicer yamashitae. Classification (NCBI taxonomy): domain Eukaryota; kingdom Viridiplantae; phylum Streptophyta; class Magnoliopsida; order Fabales; family Fabaceae; genus Cicer; species Cicer yamashitae. The sequence continues at coordinate 15,764,613 of JBBPBQ010000003.1, forward strand.
CTGGCAAATATTCGGTTGGAAAGTAAATTAGAATTAAAATAAATTGTGTCGTAAGCTCGATTCACTTAAGTTCGTGTTGGTTAAATTCAGTTCATGTACACTATTTGGGGTGTGGTTGGATATTTCAGGGGGTGTAACTAGAAAAATATAGTTTTTATTGAGATGAAACTCGTGTTTATTTAAATTTGGATTCTGTTGGTTTGTGTTCGGTAGTTCATTCACGTTTTTTTTTTTTTTTATTATGACAGAAGCTCTGCGGCAGAGTAAGAAAGAAATGTCTGTTGCAACTAGAGGTAATTACTTGGAATTGATGCTTATATAGAAATGTAGTTTCATTATTGAATATTTTTCTTGTATAACTTGTGAATGAGCAAACAAAATTGAATTGTTGCCATTTGATTTTATATGAATTGCTAGAATGGAGAGGCTTTAGTATTTTTCTAAATAGGAAAGGACTACTTTGCTTGAGCATATGGTACTTCATAATATGTGTTTCATTCCTTCCTTGAATTGTCTCTTTGCCTTTTTCTTTCCTCAGTTAGCATGAACATGGAAATCCATCGGTTGTGTTACTTGATTGGCCCTTGTTGAAGTTTTTGATAATGGCCTACATGTCTGGGTTCTTAATCTTTGGTGTATGTTTTGATGGAAGGTTTTAGAGGAAAAAGAAAGGGAGGATACTAAAAACAAATATTCTCTAATTTAATAATTTGTAGTGTGAAAAGAAAAATATGACATTATCATAAAATTTACCTCTAATACCTTGGTCTTTTTTAAACTATATTCCTCTGATTACATAATAAATGTTTAAAATTCTATTAGCCAATGATTTGCTTGATGGGTATGATACCCTAGGAAAAAGAGTACTAGCGCAATTCTCGTTTTTATAATCAAATTAACTATGTTCAATATACCAATATGCATTTTCTTTAAAGGCTTTATTTTAAAACTTCACCATCAACCTGGGTTGGGAATCTCTAATAGTCTATCTTCTCAATTGCAGTACAACAAAAGACTATGGCACTTCTGTAATATTCTTCTCTGTTTTCTTTGTTCACTATTGTTCTTTCTTATTTCTGGCTGTTCATTACGATAGGAGTTAGCAAGGCTTCACACATTCAATGTCACTGTTGCAGTTTTTATTAATGACCTACATGCCCGGTTTATTAATCTTTTGGGATATGTTTTGATGGAGGGTTTTGCAGTAAAAGGAAAGGGAGGGTAAATTTTTTATTTCAAATGAATATTTTATAATTTAATAATATTTTTTTTGACAAGTTTTTCTATTTTAATAATTTGTAGAATGAAAAGTAAAATATGATATATTAACATAAATTTAAAGGTTCTAATACCCAGATGATATCATAAAGTTTAAAGTCCTAATAACTTGATCACTTTTAAATTATATATCTCTGATGGTTAAGGAACTCAAGGTTAGTTGGCAAACATTTGTTCAAAGCTGATTTCATAATAAGCGTTTAAAATTCTATGAAAATAACAAGTAGCCAATGAATTTCTTGATAGGTACAATACCCTAGGAAAAAAGAAGAGTACCAGGGCAATGCTCGTTTTTATATTCAATCTACGTTCAATCTATATTTTTTTTAAAGGTTTTGTTTTATAACATTACCATCAACCTGGGTTGGGAATCCCTAGTGGTCTATCTTTTCCATTGCAGTTCAACAAAAGACATTAGTAAGGAGCCAACAAAGCAGCTTCACATTCGAAATAATTTTTTGAATGTAATGAAGTGGCACCTGTGTATTATTCTTCTCTGTTTTCTTTTGTTCACTCTTGTTCTTTCTTATTTCTGGCTGTATATTACAAGGCATTAGAAGGAGTTAGCAAGGCTTAACCACATTCAATGTCATTATTTTTATTTTCTAAATAAAGAATCACTTCTACAACTTCGTTCTTGTAGGAATTGAAAGAGAGATAGCATCACTTCAGATGGAGGTAAATAGTGCTAACAGAGATCGTCTTAGTGATTTTCCTTTGTTTTATATTTCCTTTTAGAGCTTCACTACCTTGTCAACAACTGCAGGAGAAAAAGTTGGTGGCAGAAATTAAAAGAGAAGCAAAAACTGGAAATGAGGTAAGTATATTTCTCATCTATTTGTAACTGATCCATTTCCTTAACTTTCATGAGCCATAGAACATATGATTTAGCATTTGTAATTATGCACTGTATAACAATGTGATATTGATAACAATCATTATTTAGATGTATTTTGGGTGTTTTCATCTTAATTGGGATTTGGGATTAAAGGTGCAACAAAATTATTATAATGATAATAATACAGAGTATTAATAACTCTTAACACCCAACCCCTCTCAAGTTGATGAATGTATATCTATCATTCCCAACTTGTCCATAAGATATTGCAAGAGAGCGAGTTCAATAATTAAAAAAATAAAATAAATAACAATAACATGATTAACTGATAACCAAGTTAAGGGTTTAAAAATGGGGTGAGGTGGCCCAATAATTGAGAGTGTGGTAAAAGGAGTGTGTTAGGGAGTGTGTCCCTAGCATTTCTCAGAATTTATATACTATTATAAACAACCAGTTTATAAATAGCAATATTATGATTTTAATTTTAATTATATTGTTGTCTGCTTTTGGGTGGGGAATGGAGGGAGTTTTAATATGTCTAATGTAGTGAAGCACTAATTGAGAGTGTGGTAAAAGGAGTGTGTCTAGCATTTCTCAAAATTTATATACTATTATAAACAGCCAGTTTAAAAATAGCAATATTATGATTTTAATTTTAATTATATTGTTGTCTGCTTTTGGGTGGGGAATGGAGGGAGTTTTAATATGTCTAATGTAGTGAAGCACTATTATAGTATACTACTTTCTATTTAAACTTTAATAGATATCTTTGTGTGCATGTGAGCTGATTTGGAATGCATGATATTCACTATATAACATTGCTGAATAAGGAAGTGTCTGGTTACAGGCTGCTACTAGAATCCTGGCTCGCCAACTTGTTAGGTTACGCCAACAGATAACCAATTTGCAGGGAAGTCGCGCTCAGATCAGGGGTGTAGCAACTCACACACAGGTGTGTTAAAAGTCCTTTTTAATTTTTAAGGAAGCTAACTGGATTTTCATTTTTTATAATTTCCAAATTTCTTTTGTAGGCATTATATGCAAGCACGTCAATCTCTACAGGGATGAAGGGTGCAACTAAAGCAATGGTGGCAATGAATAAGGTATATTTTCCGGATGGTTTTTGTGTCTTCCGTTATTCGAAATTATGGAATAGAACTATTGTAATATGGTAGTTATTGATATATACACAATCAGTTTACGCCGGTTTTAATACCTTAAAGTCAAACCAAAGGGAGCAATAAGTCCTATATGTTAAGCAGGGCCGGTGATGGTCTTGTGCATCCGGCCGAGCTGCACAGGGCCTCACCAACGAAAGGGGTCCCAATTTTTTTTTTATATTATAATAAAATGAGGGTAAATTTTTTTTTTGAGTTAAATATGTTTTTTAGTCCCTACAAAATTATGGCATTTCAAGTTTTTTTTAGTTTTTTAAAAAAATTTCTTCACTATTAGTAGTCCCTATTTTGATTTTATAGGGACTCTTTTAGGGGCTAAAAGTATCAATTTTTAACAAAAAAATTTCAAAATAGGGACTAAAAGTGAATAAAATTATTTTTATGGAAGTTGAGAATTGTTTTATATGGACTATAAAATAAAATTTTGAAATTCTATAGAGACTAAACTTATTTTACCCTTTTTTTAATTATTAAAATTGCATTTTTTTTATTAGGGTCCAATTTTAAACTATAATAGGGCCTCCAAATTGTTTAATACGACCGTGATGATAAGAGTAACATAACTTCCATCGGATATGTTTGACAGACAGAAGACTAGATATTTCTTATTTCCGTCCATGCTTTATACTTCAATACAAAAAAGTGCTAACAATTGTGCTTTCAACAATGTCCTGCTTGCACTGAATCAAAATTTCATAATATGTTGTTGATGCTTTTCTGGAATTGTTAGATTTTTGAAAAATTTTGTGCTTATGACTAGAATGATAAAGTAATCAGTACCTTGTTTATTTTCTCAGCAAATGGCACCGACAAAGCAGGCTAAAGTGATTAAAGAATTCCAAAAGCAATCAGCACAAATGGACATGACGGTAATTTTTAATTCTTGTGTATATTTCTATTATGTTCTCATGCAAGTTTCCTGCTTTAATGGTAGGCAGGAAATCAGTTCAATTTTAAATGCTTTTGGACTCTGTTTGAGAGGGAAAATGTTTGTTGGTTGGCATGACAATTGCCATTAATTGCACACCACAACGGGGATTTTGTTTGTTGTGCTTCAGTCCAGTGTTTTTACTGTTGGGAGTTTTTGTGAAAATTTTGAAGGTCTCTCTCTGACATTGTTTAGAAAAAGGGGTTGTATTAGAAAAAGTGTCAATAACAATAAAAAAATCAATCAAAATTGAAAAACATAAATGCAGAACTGAGGTTGGAATAACATAAATGCTTTTGAAGATTGTGGACAATAGAAATATTCAAAGACAGTGAAGTATAAGAAGTAAAAACTAAAATAAGCTACCAAAAATTAAGTATGCATGAAGTTTAAGAACTAAAAGAAATAAGAGTCAGAAGATACCTTCGGTGTGTGCTTCAAACGGCAGATTATAAGTAACCTAAAATGAAGTATCCATGAAAACATCTGCTTCATGTTTCAACAGTTTCTGTGAATTGTGAAGAGGTTTTCTAAGGAAAATTTCCTTATAAAAACTTTCTAGTCCATTTTGGGGTCACTACCATGTGACTAGAAGGTCACAGGTTCAATTTGTGGAACCAGCCTCTAGCAAAAGCAAGGTAAAGATTGCTAAATAAATCTGTAATAGCGAGATTGTATTTCCAAGACACTGAAGTATAAGAACTCAGAGAATTATAAGAGTCAGAAGATTGCTGCGGTGTGTGGGCTTCAAATGGCAGATTATAAGCCTACCAGAAATGAAGTTTCCATGAAAAACATGTGCTTCATGTTTCATCAATTTCATTTTCTGTGAATTGTGAAGAGGTCGTCGTCTTTGGAACTTGCCCTATGAAAACAATTTAGTTTGTTTTATGTCTGTTTTTGGATATGTTCACTTCGCCTTAAAGGGGAAACTTAGCACACCAATTGGGGTCGGCTACCATGTGCATGGAAGTCACAGGTTCAATTTCTAGAACCAGCCTCTGGCAAAAGCAACTAAAAGCAAGGTAAAGGTTGCTATACATACAACCTACAACGTTATATCTGCGATGGATCCAATCCTTTGTTAAACTCCACGGCGAGGCCAGAGCTGTATCTTTAGCATCAAGTTTCACATTTTATTACACTTACCGCAGTTAGCTTGGTATGGTAATCTATTGCATGCACATGTTGTGTCTGCCTCATAGCCTCCGGATACTCAAGGCAGTAGGCAGTAGTAGGCACTAAGCAGGCTCCAGCTATAGCATTAGTTTATACTTTTTTCTTTTCTCTCCAAAATTTGTAATGTTATCTTAAATGCAGATTGAGATGCTTTCAGAATCTATCGATGAAACTTTAGATAAAGATGAAGCCGAGGAAGAAACAGAAGAGCTCACTAACCAGGTAAATAAAAATAATTGAAGAACTTAATTATATAACTTACTGGTACATAAATAAAGTTTCCTCTATCATGTCTGATTTTCATTTATTCATGACAGGTTCTTGATGAAATTGGAGTGGATATTGCATCCCAGGTTGGTTTTGGACCCAATATTTTAATATGTTAGAGAAGAGATACAATATAAAAGTCATTTGTGTTCTCAACTATCAACTTAAGTTGGTTCATGACATGACATCAGAACTTTTATGTGTTCCTTAAAATTTAGGAATAGTTGGTTTATGACAGATCCTTTATTGCACTGATTCTTTCTTTAGCTACTTTTATGAAATAGTTTGATACAATATAAAAATCATTTGTGTTTTCGCCTATCAGCTTAAGTTTATGAAATAGTTAGTTCGTGACATGGCATCAAAGCATTTATGAAAGATCCTTTGTCATTGCACTTGATTCTTTCTTTAATTACTTTTATGAGTATTGGGCCTGATGTTGATTTTTGTCTTATTGTAGTTATCTTCTGCTCCCAAAGGTCGGATTGCTTCAAGGAATACTGAAAATGTTGCTCCAAGGTACAGTTCAATCTCATGGAGAATGCTGGACACATCTACTTCTTTTATCGGTTGTGATTCTAACTTCAGTGTTGCTTTGTGCATGCAGAGCCGAATCCCAAGATGTTGAAGAACTTGAAAAGAGATTGGCTTCTCTCCGAAGAATATAAAGATCCGCTACAGCTGTTGATAGATATGTTTCTTAATGTACAAATCCATTATATAATGCTATATAACAACAATAAGATTGTATTAATGGCACCACCTCATATTGTTCCTGATTTTATTTGAATGTGTTAAGATATGTAGTTGAGGGACTCGAATGTATCACTAGCTGAAACACTTATAAATTGGGCTTTTGTTTGGTTAGGAATAATAAAAATCTAACTAGCATTTGTTTCAAATGGTTTGTCAATAAGCTACTTTGGTACATACTAGATGATAGAAATTTTTTTTAATATGCCTTGGGCTCTGCATAAGGTGTATGAGATCACAAATTAACTCCATCTTAACATCAAAATCTCTAAAACAAAATCTCTAAATTATTTTATACAAAAATATCTTTTAATCTTCATATTTTTTATTTAATTATCTGGTTCATGGACAAATAGAACTTTAGTAATCTAAAATTTGATCGGTAAGTAAAATCTGGTTAAAAATTATTTCACTCGGTCTATAAATTATTTGTTATCATTAACAAATTTTTTTTGAAACATCATAGATAAATTTTTATTTGACCAAACTTATAACAAGACTTTTTTTATTATGTTTTTATGAACATCAGGTAGACATGCTTATTCCACAAGTTATACCTTATTTTCTTTCAAAAGTTAATATTAGGTGTGAGTTCATAATTATAACGTTTTTTTCCCAGTTTAATCCATGTGTTTTAATCAAATTCATATTTTACTGTGTATTAAATTAAAGCTTTGATAAACCAATAACCGAATAACAAAAGTTTCCAAAAGAAAACAATATCCAACAACAATCTAGGCGTCTTTCATCCATGTTGACTCTAATGAATTACTTCCCTTCATTAGCTGGAGGTTTGTTTGCACAATAACACATTCCACAAGGAAGAAAGAAAAACCTATGAGATCATATTCAAACTATGTAAGGAAATGTGATCGCTCATCCCACCTCCCATTTGAGAAATCTATTATTATTCATCCCTTTATTTTTACTTTCCATCCTCTTTAAAACACATGAAAATATTATTTTACCTCTTACTATTTGATGGTCAAAACTTTCTAAATTACTAAATTTTGATAATTTCAAATTTTCGAATTTTAAAAAAAAAATTCTAGAAAAATTGTATTTCAGAAGTTTTACATTCATCTAAATTTTCAAAAAAATAAAAAACCTTAAAAAATTGTAATTCGAAAGTTTCATTTTCATTCAAAGTTTCGAATATTTTTTAAACTTAAGAAAAAACTGCATTTTAGAAGTTTCACATTCATCCAAAGTTTTGAAATTTTTTTAAACTTTTGGAAAAACATCATTTCGAAAGTTTCACATTTATCCAAAGTTTCGAAATTTTTAAAACTTTTAGAAAAATTGCATTTGCATTTCGAAAGTTTCACATTTATCTAAAGTTTCAAAAAAAAATTTTAAACTTTTAGAGAAATTGCATTTCTGAAATTTCACATTCATCAAAAGTTTCGAAATTTTTACAACTTTTGAAAAAATTGCATTTCGGAAGTTTCACATTTATCAAAAGTTTCGAAATTTTTAAAACTTTTGAAAAAATTGCATTTCAGAAGTTTCACATTCATCCAAAGTTTCAAACTTTTTTTTAAACTTTTGGAAAAATTGCATTTCAGAAGTTTCACACTCATCTAAAGTCGAAATTTTTTTAAATTTTTGAAAAAATTGCATTTTGGAAGTTTCACATTCATCCAAAGTTTCGATTTTTTTTTAAAACTTTTAGAAAAATTGCATTTCAGAAATCTCACGTTCATCTAAAATTTGGAAATTGTTTAAACTTTTTAAACAAATTGACTATTAAATAGTAGAAAGTAAAAAAAAGTAAAATGATTTTTTCATGTGCTTTGAGAAAAGTGGGAGATAAAGGTGTGATAGGGTGGGTGGGAGATTTCTCCTCCCATTTTTTCTAAGAATATATAAAATACACTATGGAAAGCATGTTTGCGGTGGTGTATTACACTCAAATTTACACTCCTTAGAGTGAGGTTCCCGTATATTGCCGAGATTTGGGATGCCTTGAGCAACTACCATGAGATAGCCACGAAAACTTTACCCTATACCCCACATTTGTACTTATATTCCCATAAATTTTTAAAAATGCCACGTATACCTTTGATTTTTTTTTATTATTTTAGCGGAAAACTTTTTTAAAGTTTTCTGGTACAGAAGGTTTCTATCGGGAAACTTTTTTAAGTTCTCCGATACAAAAGAGTAAAAAGTTGTGTACCGGAAACTTTTAAAAAAGTTGTCAGAAGTTTTCCGGTACACACCAAATTTTTTAAATTTTTTTTAAAATAATAACTTCTTTACCGGAAAATTTGGAAAAAGTTTTTTGGAGTGTAATTTCTTTATCTACCGGAAAACTTGGAAAAAAATTTCCGCAGTGTAACTTCTTTACAGAAAAACTTGGAAAAAGTTTTCCGGTATATATGTTGTACACCGGAAAACTTATTTTTAAGTTTTCCGGTAAAATTGATGAAAAATTACAAATTTTAAAATTTATATGAAGGCAAAAAGGTCAATTCTTGCATTTGTGAGGTAAATGTTAAATGTAGAGGGTATAGGGTAAAATTTTCTATACCCACCAATTGCTCTTTTGAGCTGGATCTAGTCCAAGAAAGATATTACATATCAAATATTTATACTGCATTCATCCCATAATAACAATCACATTTGCAAAAATAATTTATCACAAAAAGAATGTCATTTATAATACAATTTAATTTCTTTTTTTCAATTGTGTCATTCCATTAATATTAAGTTCATCACTCTTAATTTATTATTCTTTCACTTTACATTTATAATAATTGAAATACACATCAATTATTAATAAATATAATTAAATTAAATTATTATTCTCTTTTATTTATCACTTTTTTTTTTTAGTTTAAGTAAAATAGTTAAATGTGATAGTTGTGTTGAGACCGAAAAGATAGTAACAATTATTCAAGCAAACATTCAACTAAGACAAATGTCATTGAACATCAACAATGATTATTAACAACATCGAGGTGAGTCATTGCCATGTAATCATCCTCAATGCATATGTACTACATCATATACATCATATTTTCTAACTGCTGAATTTAATTGAGAGATGATTTTGAATGACGTGGTAAAAATTTAATCTACTAATTTACTAAATTATAAAAATCAATGACAAATTTAACCGATGATTACAATTTAAATGACAAAATTGCATTTTCACTCATAGTTTTAGTTGAAACATCTTTCATTTTTTGGTTTAATTGTATGTTTTGTTTTTTGTATTCTCAAATTTCTGGATATCCGTTGTTGATAGTTCAATTGTAAAGTACTCAAATATATGCATGTGCATTATTGATTTAAAAGTTTACAAGGTGGTTATTTATACCAATGAAGGACGTTTGAGGGTGTGGAACATTAAGAGATATGGGGGATTTGAGTGTTGAAAGCTCATTAGAGTCATTAACAACACTAAAAGAGATACTTGTTATCTACCAATGAAGTCCTTAAATTGATTGCCAGATTCAAAATATATTTTTGTGAAATTTAAATTGACAAGGAAATGATTAAGATATGTCACGGAATCGCATACAAAATAAATTAATAATATATTGAATGGTTAACATATTAATGGGATCATAGTTTTAAATTAATAATATATTGATATACTGTGTATTGTCCCAAGACCACTCTAGTTTTATTTTTCTATCTTTTCTGAGTGTGTAAGTTGAACTCCTTCCGTCACCTGTGTAAATTGCTCTTAATTTTTTTACTATTCGACTAAATATTAAATAATTCAAGTTTTCTGATAAATAAAAAATTTCTGAAAATTATCGAAAAACTTTTAATAAGATTTTCGGCACATAAAGTTAAAAAGGTGTCTACCAAAAAACTTTTTTAAAACTTTTCAGTACAGAAGACTAAAATGGTGTCTACCGAAAATCTTTTTTAAAATTTTCTGGAAAGTTGTATATCAACAAACTCATATATCAGAAAACTAGTGAAAAAGTTTTCCAGTACACATCTTTTAAAAAAAATGAGTTAAAAAAATAAATTAAATAAATAAAGTAATAAAAAATTAAAATAAAATAAAACCTTCCAAAAAACTCGTGGGTTGAAGTTTTCCGGTAACTTCCGAAAATGTCAAAAAAAAGTTTTTAGATATTATATATATTCCAGAAAGTTTGAAATAAGTTTTCCGAAACTTTCGAAACACATCTTCAAAAAAGATTTTCGAAAATAATTTTCTATATGGAAAAGCTTTTTTCAAATTTTCTGAAATGTAACTTGTATATCGAAAAATTTGAAAAAAAATTTCGAAAAAAATAAAAAATAGATTTACTCACTTTTGTACCCAAACTCAAATGTTGAAATGGTAAAAATCTGAAATTTTTAATGTTTATATGGGGATATTTATGTCTTTTCTTTAGTTTGTGGGGGTACACGGATAATTTGGGAGGATAGGGTAAAATTTTCTGAATCCTGTTGACAAAAAAAGAGTTAGCAATTGTTTCTCTAGTATATAGCTTAAATACTACACAGGTGACGGGCCATTCTTTTAAAAACTTTAACTGTTTTTTTTTTTTTTCTCAATGAGGTTAGATATTTTTAATTGAATTGATAAAACATATCACCACATAATCATCATTTTATCTTTTGTATTTTTGTTTTCTCGTTAAAATACATATTATATTGTAATATATTTAGATTTTATGAAGATACTATTTTGCTCAATTAAGCAAAAAAAGACCCAAGCCACCTTCAAATAATTTTCACAATAAAAAAAGTAGGAAAACTTTCTCCACCTACCATATGATTTCAAATGTGCACATCTAGAATAAAAACACTAATTTTGTATTATCTGAAACTTTCATAGAATTTAAAAGTATACTTACAAAAACATATAAGATTTTTGTGAGGCAAATGAGGTGAAAAATATCTCCCAAAAAACATAATCACAAAGAACCTACTGATTTTGCTATAGATACAAATGAGGCAAAAAAGTGGGCTTTAGAAATCACATAAATTTCAAGCTTTGTGCTCTGTCACTTGTCTGACCTTGTATAATACACGATACATATAAATAAATACATGAAATCAGTCTACACCTTGGATGGAGAAGAGACTAGACTTCAATTCAATCATTGCAGGCCTCAAAACAAAACATACACCAACAATATTTTAAAGCACAAGAAACTGTTCAGTATCACCATTTCTTCTCTGTTGTAACGCCCACGACGACATTGCTTACCTGTGGCAGTTCACATTCTTACATTTAAATCTTGTTTCGCTTAAAAATAATAAAGCTTAAAAATCATAAAGAATCAGTGAAACGCGGTAGGGAATATAGGATATGGTCATAATATAAAATGGAAAATTTTAATTTTGTAAGATATTTTATAGTTTTCAATATTCATCTCTCAATTTCTTCAAAATAGATTTCATTTTAGGGGGTAATCACAAGCTAACATTACACTATAGACATTATTTGGTGCCATCTAGGATGGCATGACTTGTCGTTATTAGGGACTAAAACTAGTCATTTCATATTTTGAATAAATAAAAATCAAAGAAAATATTTTTTGGGACTAGAATCAAAAATTCACTTATTCAAAAGGGACTAAAAATATTTTCCAAAAATATATATCTAAACTAACAAAAAAGAAAAGAGATAGTAAATTAGTAATTACCAATTTCCCACTTGAATCAACAGACATGGGATTTTCTACTACTACAGTTTGGCTTTCAAAGCGGGGCCTTGACTGCAAGGTAATAGGATCATATGAAAACTTGTTAGAGATGATAACAACTATAAACCAGATGGTATGTATTATGAATAATCACCAAAAGAAGAAAAAAAATTCAAAAGCATATTGATGCAATAAAAGATACCGTTTCCGAGCTGGTTGTTTCATTAGGTCTCCGTGTAGGAACTGGGAGCCTTCCATTGTTCATCTACAGAAGGACAGAGAAGCACAAGTCACGGTAAGGTAAAAGAAATCATCTCAAAACAAAATCACTTAAAATGCAAAAGATTCACATCATATTTTCAAAATTTCCTGTCATGGTGATATCATGTAAAAGGCAGGCTCATAGAAATTTGGATTTGTGTTTGATGACAGTCATATAAATAACAATTTATGATGTATATATGCAATCCTTCTCTTTTAAAAGAACACATTCTGATATCTGCAGAAGCTACCCAACAATTTATGATGTATGGTTCATATCTTCTAATAGCTTTTAAATGTTTAAAGGCCCGATTGTTATAGATTAAAATAAAAGTGATTTTGATATTAAATAATTTAGAAATTTTTAATTAAAGCAGAAAACATTGTGTTTGTTTAAAATTGAAGCTACAACTTGAAGCTTTTATAAAATCATGGTGATTCATCGTAAAAGTGATTTTGTATTTCTCTTTCTTCTATTAGAAATGATTTTTTTCAAAAGCCAATCAAAATAGTTTTTCTCTTTCAGCATAAAAATCATTTTTTTTAAAAGTAATTTTTCAAAAAAGCCTACCCATTTAACTAACATTAAAAATGATTTTTTTCCTTTAAAAAATTGATTTTATCTTCAAATAATCTTAAAACATAGGTGAATAAAGATATAGAACACATAGAAGATTGCTAATACTTAATATGCTCCTTATACTACAAAAACCGGAAAGTTTCTTGTCACTAAAATGGCCAGTAGAATTATAATTTATTTATAAAGAATTTATCAGTTTTTAAACCAAAACCCAACCTAATATTTTCTGATTTTCATGAAGTTAGACAAATATAAAATGGAATCAACTAGCTGCAACTTTATTTCCTATTCTTAAATCCAATCAGTCTAAAATCTTAGGCTACAAACTTATCACGAATGGATTCTGAAAGCCTAAATTTACAACAAAATGAACCCCAGGTCAACTAACTGAAAATGTTTGTGAAAATAGAAAGTTAAATCACAGATTAATATAATTCCATCAACGCATACTTACACTGACATTAGTAATATAATGACAAATTGCACATTTGACTGAGGGAGCTCCATAAGGATACATGAGTGTTGTTCGGCAGTTCCCACAATGAATATGGCTCAATTGATTAGAATCTTTTTGATACAGACACAAAGCCCACAAACAAGTCAGTAAACAATTCATCGTATATGATTGATAACATTAACTATTACAATAAAACAAGATTTCATCGTTAGAGTGACATAAGGTGACGAAAATGGAACTAACTAAATGATACTTCGTGAACACCAAACATCCTGAAGCTCTGAGGATAATAATGACAGAATTCCCCAATACAAACTGGCATCAAGCATAGAATACTAATCAGGTAATTTAAAACTAATCTGAATTTCGGGGTTATGCTCAGATCCAAATGTATCTAGATTTCCCTTTTGTTTTGTAGTTTACAGGCCATGAATTACTGGAAATGGATGATAGTTGACTAGGTAAAAAAATCAAAGGCTGATTCATTAGACTTTGATATTGATATTCACCGACCATTGCCAAAATTTTATCATGTACAATATCTAAAGCATTTTCTCACTAACAGAAGGAGAAAGAGAGAAGCATATGCTGAATATTGCATCTCAACTAAACCACAAACTCTATCTCTCTATATATAGTAAATGAAAAGAAATAACATTCCTAATTAATATATTTACATGAATGTTTCAATACCTAACACATTCCCTCACGCAAGAGTCCATGGGGCGTACAGTGTGGAGCGTGGACAATGCGCAGTTCCACCTTACCTTGTCTAGAAATTTAACCAAAATCTAGAACAATGGGGGCAACAAGGACCAAACTATAAACACGCGTCACAAAGGCTTTAGTCCATGCAATGAACCAACTGTTCCAAATACTTAGATAGGTAGGAAAAACACAAGAATGTTTTAATGGTTTTATTCGGTGGACCAACACTACATATGGTCCACCGTGAACTAGTATTTAAAAATAACCTGAAACTCTAACGATGATCCGCGACACTCCTCAAAAGTAGAAGTTTCTGACCCTCTTTGTTCTTACGGTTGAGACAATGACTTGATTGGCGTCGGTTCCACGAATTTAGTTTTGAGAGACACATTTGTTTTCTCTTGTTTTTATTGAACGGACATCAATCAAATCACTTTCTCAACCTTGAGAATGAGGAAGACCACAAACTTCTATTTCCATGGAACATCTGTCGCCGTTGGAGTTTTGAACAGTTTTCAAGTATCAATCCACGGTGGACCACTTATCAAAGTGGTCCACTTTAGAATTTGTTTGGTTTTATTTATTATAAAAAGAGTCTTGCTAACAAGTTCTGTTAGGAACTCAAGAATTGGATCCTAAGGATTTATAGGAAGAACACTAATATTTAGAAGAAAAAAAAGATAAGATATAATAGGAGAGAATCTCTTCAAAGAAAATGATACACAAGAGCAGATACGCTCCTATAATGGTTCACACCACTCAATTTCTAAAGTTGCTAAAAGATACTTTCATAAGGGACGGAACCTTTATTTATAGGTTCCATGTACACTTAGGGATAAGAGAGGGAAAGGATCACTAACTACCTATTAACAAACAAAATAGTCTACTTATAACAACCTAAACCAATTAGCTACTTCTACTAACTAATTCTCATTTATCTAAGTCCTAGGAACTTAGAAGTTTTGCATTACAAAAAACAAATTTTAAAGTTTCAAAAAATTGAAAACACAATTTCCAATGCATTTTTAATTTAATATTTCTATATTTGGTTACTTAACAAGTGCCCCAAGGGCACTTGTTACTATTTTCCTTATAAAAATTATACCATCCTTGAATCCCCATGCCACTTCAGTTCCCAAAAAAATAGCAGGGTTTTCCAAAACCTTTGGTCTAAAAATGGTGACAGATGTTTAAACTGAGTTATATGTCATGGTGGTCACTCTAAAATTAATATGATAATAGCCTTTGATAAAAAAAAGTATATTTAAAAAAGAAATTATAGAGGTGGACACTAATGGAAATAGACCAGCAGTCAATCCAGCCCATAACCAATAGTTGGGGGCTTGTTAGTGACTGTTGGCTTTTAGTTATGTATATCAAGGGAATAACTGTACGGAGGGGGAGGACATGTGTGTGAATTGTGGAGTTGTGAAGGAGAGATCCGTCTTGAAAGTATTTGGAATCAAAACATATCAAGGTAAGATTATCTTTCAGCAATAGAATTCAATTTCGTTTACTGTCTTGATACTAGTTCTATCGTTAAATCATTCATACAAAATCAAAAAGATGTGGCCTCTATCAAACCATTATTGAGGAGACTGTGACCCCATATAAGAACATAGGATACAAAAAATTACGCTAGAAGGCTCCTCCTAATCAACACAGTATAGGTGAAAACAGGGGTCTCTACCCTCTTAGTCTCTATAAAAACCCAAAAGTGAAACTTCAAGGTATCAAAGTGGCTTCGGGCAAGTGCTAGCCAACTAAGGGCCTAAATAGAGGAGAGGTCAGACAAAACACATCTAGGTGAATGGAACGATATCCCTTGACAACCAGACAGAAACTAGGTGCACTGAGCAAGGGAATGACAACCTTGCGAAATGTGGTGGCACACAACAACATGGTGCACTAGAAGAGCTAAGGTTATTAAGGATGATAGCGGGGTTCCTGAAGGAGTAGCCAAGTAATAAATGTTGGGACACCAAAGGAGCATTACGTAGGAGGTTCAAAGTTTAATGTCTGATACTAACAAATCCCCCTCACCCAAATAAATAATCCACTAACAATTTGCTTATAAAATAACCTGATCGTGGGGTTGGCCAGTGGAGATAATGCTCAGACAGTAGTAAGTATACAGCTCCACCAGAGGTGTACACTGAACACAGTAGATAGGGCAGGGGATTAAAGTTGAAACACAGTCAGTCAACTACAAAAACATTTCATGGTCCATCAAGTATACATGGTTTTAGAGTTGCCTCTTTTTAGGCCCTGGATACCATATCGAGAAAGAGAATATCAGAGAGGCATATGATATGCTAAAATTTATGTTTCATCTATACCACAAACTTTGGTGATTTACTGCAAAGGAATTATGATCGGAACTATGCTGTCCTAGGAATAATCAGAAAGATATGTTTGATGGATATTTATTGCTGATTGTTTTTAGTTGTTAGAGACACAAAAACCATTTCTGAGTCTTTTAACAGACATCTTAAGCTTTTAGAAGAGTTGCCTGTTGACATGGTATCAAAGATTATTGAACCCGCGTTGCTCCCATTTTTCTGAATAACAACTGAATTTCAACACAAGGTGGAGAGTGTACTTTTACGTTGTCCTCATTTCAAACCCAAGGGATTCTTGTACAAAGGGATGTGGAAGGGATATAAAACTATTCATGATCCTTCACTACACAGCACAATCTTTTAGGAGAGTAGTCGACAAAACTTATTTGAGTATGTTAGGATCTCAAGTAAACCCCATTTATAAGGATAAAATAACAAGGGTCTACTTTAGAAATAGGGGTAAGAATGTAACTTCCTAGTTAGTTATATTAGTTGGAGTTAGTTAGTATTTTAATTTCCCTATGTATTATAAATAGGGACACTGGCCTTAGGTTTAGATTAGCCATTTGATTTAGCAAAATTTGTGTAAACTAGAGAGTGCTCTGGTGGAGGGGATTAAAGTCCTCTGTGTTAACCTTTTTCCTTTGTTATCAATAAAACTATACACCTTTTCCCTATTCTTCTAATTCTAAGATATAGGAAGTACAAGATCCTATCAGAGTATCATGTATATATATAGTTTGTCACAAAGAAATCAACATATAGCTTAAGAAATGTACAGCAAGGACAACAAGGAATGGAGAGAAAGCTCCCCTTGGCCCTGCTGAACCCTAAACCAGGATTTTTATTCACCATCAATGAATTAAGTGTATTTATTGACCAAGCTTAGCAAACTACAAATACATCACTAGAAATGTAAATTTATCAGCAAATCAACATGTGAACATATTAAACTAAAAAGCTGTACATATCTGGCTAGTTGCAAATCAACATGTGAACGTAATTGTAATTTTATACCTGGTACAAGATTTATAGTGTTACAGCAGGAACATCTCACGCTAGTAGCTCCGCGTGTGTACATTAGCAATGTCCTACAGCCTCCACAATATAGTTGTGACATTTCCATTCCTGCAGGCACATTTCGGAAATTAAAGATCCCCCGATGTAACCATTTAGTTCAAGACCAAGAACAAGTGAGCATTAAGTCTAGCTAGTTGCACAGTTTCGTTGTACTTTATATGCATCCCTTGTGAATAATTGGCTCAATAGGGCATGATGGGATATACTCAAATATAAATATGAATTAACAACAGTCAATATAGGGCACAACATTGTTGCCAAGCTCAAAATCCTGTTTTGGATCAGACAGGGGACGTTAATAAGTAAATCGCAGCATAAAAAAGAATGTCCTACCTTCAATGCATGCATACATATATATAAATAGAGAGAGAAAGAGAGAAGAGATCCATTGACTACAAGAGTAACTATTTAGAGTTACTCCAGATCTTGACCCTTGATTTTGGTGTTGATTAATGGTTGTGATTAATTACTACTAATCCCTAATGTGGAATTTTTCAACCCCTTCTCCGTAAACAATCCATGATACTGCACAAGTGAGACGGAAATATCAAAAAACCTGTGTATGCTTTCAATCACAGAATTATCGATCGAATCTCCCGAACCTGGATATGCTTTTCATTTTACCATTTGCTACGCATGGTTTTTACAATTTATTCAACGTGTTTCTTGCAAGTTAAAATTGGTCTTGGATTTTGACTATCTCTATGAATAAAAAAATCTCTGATTCAAGGCATACAGATTCAAAGGTGTCAAATGGTGGTAGGTGTCGATTGATGATTTTGTGAGATTAATTGAAGGGATATAACATGTTCACAGACATATCAGGTTCTTGGAGATTGTAGTCTCCTTGGTGTCGTCTCACGGGCTGTTTAGGCAGAAGGAGTAGAAAAACCTTATACTATGGATTGGTAGTAAATAATCACAGCCATTAATTAATATTAAAATTAAGAGTCAAGATTTGGAGTAACACTAAAAAGTTATTCTTCGAGTCAATGGATCCTTTCTCATATATATCTCATATATATGCACGCGCACACATATGGATGTGGATACAGTTACTCCAAGAATATGTCTTCAATTTAATTTATAATATACTTTTAAAAATACAAGTAAATAAATATTAACTGTAAAATAACAATATTTAATGTCTACAAAGAGTTGTTAAGTAGAGCAACTATGACAAAAGTTACTCTTACTCCTCTAAATAGATCTCCGTCCATATTTGTGTGTGTATATGTGTGTGTGTGTCTATATATAGCATTTAAAGGATATGCATTGTCAATATAAACCAATTTTACACTAACACCTAATGAAAATCCACTATTTTGCCACATCACCCCCCTTTTGTAAGTTTATTTGAAATTGATGCTATAATATGGAAAAACGGAGGTCTCTCATTGAATGTCAGTGTAAAACTAATTTATATTAATAGTGTATACCCATTAAACTCGTACCAAAATTATTCTACGCCAAAAAGCATATGTAGAAGTAGAACAATGATATGGCTACATACTACACTAGTTATACATAGGGAATGAGGAACTATGATAAAAACTGAATTATTTTATAAAACTCGAGTCCAAATCTGTTCAAAACTCGAGTCCAATTGTGTACAAAGCTGGAGGCCAAAGTGGCTTCTGTTACTACGAAAGCTAGAAAATTACTACTTAATCCAAGTGTGCAATCAAATTAACTCAACATACAAAGCATGGAGAAATGAAGTTCCTTAAATCCTGACATCTTGATAACAGAAACAACAAAAGGGAACATACCGGGAGGAGTAACAGGGGTAATTGTGTTGCACAAAGCACAGCAAACATTGCTTGCTCCTCTAGGGTAAAGCAAGATGTTCCTACACCCACTACACATAATGTGGCTCCGCATAACTGCAAAGTTAAACCATCACCATCAACCATATTGAAAGAGAACACAAAAAACAGCACCACCATGATCATCCATGCACCACATAATACAATATAACACCATTTTAATTTGTAACACACGGAATCAAAATATGAAATGAAAATTCGTCGCAAGATTTACAATAACCAAGGCATATCCCAATAACGCCATAATACCATATCATAAATCATATCTAGCCAAACTATTGAGCTCTACAAAATCTATTTGGTCTCCTATACCCACATGTCCAAACTATGTAAGTCTAGTAAGTTTCATCCATCTTTTCTGACCTAACTATTGAGCTCTACAAAATCTCTAGGTCTCCTACACACGTTCAAACCACCTAAGTCGCGATTCAACCATCTTTTCTGACCAAACTATCAAGCTCTACGAAATCTATAGGTCTCCTACACATGTAAAAACCAAATAAAGACTGAGACTATGTGGAGATTCAACTATCTTTTCTACAACAACCACCATCATCACATGATGTATGCTCTGAAAATATTTAATCTTTACAATTCAAACACCATAAATATCCAAAATTGAAAATTCTGCAGAAAAAAAAAAGCACACGACACCAATAATTACAAAAATAACAACAAAACAATTAAAATATATAAAAAATAATAATACAAACAAACGTAATAGCATAGAATTACAAACCCAAGAAATTGAGGAGATTAAAAAATTGAAAGATCTAAGAATAAGAATAACCTGCTGTATTGCAATATAATGGATTCGGAAAAACGCACAGCAAGAATGTTGTGCGGAGAAATCGAAAGAAAAGGTGGTGCGTTTGATTGATTGATTGATTTTAAAAGAATCAGAAAATGAAGAACAATAATGAATTAGCGACACAATAAAAGGAAACTTTGCTTCTGAAATGCGATTTCCTTCTAAGAATGTTTGATTTTGCCGTCCAATTCAAGTTTTTTGTTTAACGCTTCCTTTCGCGCACCGATCAGGAAACTTCTTCACCGTCTTCTTCTTCTTTTTTTGTTTCTTTCAACTTTTTTGTAATTTACATCTTCCAATTTTTTTATTTTGTTATTTATTATTATTATAATTATGAAAATTGCTTAACAAAAAATAGTTTGTTTTTTTACTTTCCAAAAAAATTAAAACATTCTAGCCTCCTCAGTCTATCTACTTTTTTTATTGCCTAACAAATGTTAATTACGAATACTAATTTTTTATAATTTTTATTTCAATTTTAAACAAAATTAATTAATTGTGTGCTAGTAGATAGTTGAAAAGCAGTACAATTATTTTATTATTTTTCAACTATTTAACCAGATAATATGGTAACATTGTTGAAAATATGTTACACTAAATTTTTCTATCACGAGTATAGGTGTACATCCATATAAAAATTTTATTTTTATAATTAATTAAATCTTTAAAAATAGTAAAGAATGAATTTAATTCATATACACAATATATTGAGTTTTCACTCTATTAGTTAATTATAACTTTTAAATTATTTGAGTTATTTGACTTTTATTATAAGATTATATCATTAAAATCATGCTCATTACTGATTTTAATGTGTTAACATAGTAAAACTTTTTATAATTAATCTCATAAACAATTACATAATTTTTTTATTTAGAAACTATGAAATATGATGTAATAAATTAAAGAGTTGTGATTATTTATTTATTTATGGATGTAACATAATTTTATATTGACAATGTTTTTTTTACAAGTGCATATCTTTTTAATATCCTAAAAAAAGTTTTTTTTATAAGATTTAGAGTAATCTTTTATTTAAAAGAAATACAAGTTATATTTCATTTCATATTTTATATTTATTTATGGGTGGAGATATGTTAACTCTGAGAATAATTTTGTGATGAGTAATTCCGCTTAATAACTCAATATCAACCATGAATTTAATTAATTCAACTGTTGATTATTGATATAATATATTAATGAATAACAATCAAGCACACAAAATTTTATATAAATCTGAAATTCATAACTATATAATCTAATTATCAATATTTTCTTATATTTTTTAAAAGGTTTATTATACGTTCATTTGAAATTATTTAATAAAGTATCATATAGTTTTAAAATTTTATAAAAATTGTATAGTTGAACTACTCAATAAAAAATTTTAATTTGACGATTGAATTGGTGAACTTTTTGATTAATATTGAATTACTAAATCGAATAACTTATCACCTAGAGTTACGGATCTCTTCTCATTTATTTATATATATATATATATATATATATATATAAAAGATATGAGATAGTGACAAAATCAAAGAATAGTAACTATATTTTTTAACACACTTTAGTTTATTTTTAAAAATTTAAATGGATTTGCTTCATCAAAGAAATGATTAAATATGTGAGTGTCACCTAAATTTAATAGATTTCTTATAAATTTAAAAACAATAAAAATTATATGTGTTTTAAAAACGTCAATATTTATAAATTATTATATAATATATACCACTCAATAAAAAAAGGAAAGAAATAATATTTTTAAGATCCCAATGGTAGGGTCTAGGGAGGGTTGTATAGGAATCCTTTATGTACTCGCAATCTAAATACATGTACATGTGTCTATATTTTCTTAAATATCAATTTTAATTCTCATACCGTAGTTATTATTTGCTTTTGAAATCAAATAAATTATTAAATTATAAAATATCATATTATTTTAACTCAATCAAAAAGATATTTTAACTCAATCATATTATTTTCGAAAAACCGAATGAAAAAAGCTGGTGGAATAAATGGTAAAGATAATACAAACACTTTGACTTATAGTAGGGATAAGTAGTTTAAATTGCTTTTGGATTTTATTAAATGCAATATCAATGTTTTAAAGAAAAAGATAAAATGGTATATTATGTAAAGCTAAGTGATCTAATTTATATGTATGGATGACAATTGGACTCATATCTATTTGGTACTCGCAAAAAATACCTACAATGGATAAAATAAAAATCTGCAATATGGATAAGGGTGTGGACATGAGTAATTACTCATAAATATAAATAGGTATGAGTGCATGTGCGAGTATCTTAGTATCCCCGTGTATATATATACATAGGACATATCTAATAAAAATGATCTTTTCATCTGAAAATTAGATACACTTATCATCCCTTAGATTAAAATGAATAGTTTAGATTAAAAATATATTTAAATAACATATGTGTCTCTTTCTGGTCTATAATTTCTAGTGGAAATGTTAATCTTTTTCATCTTCTTCAACCCAACATCATCTGCAACATACCTTCGTAAATCTAGAGTAACCGCTTCAAATTAAAAACAATTGCTTCTTCATAATAGAAAAAAATTGTTAATTCATTTTTCAAGTTGTTTCAACATGGGGTATTATCCTCTGGTAAACAATGAAAAGCATGAAACCCATATAATTTTATTTTTCGATTGGTTCTTTATATTGATTCGCGGAGATTGGAATTTCATCGAGTATGTAATAGTATTTTTTTTTTTTTTTTTTGCATAATTGTTGGACAATCTCCAAGTAAGCCGAGGCACTAGAGGAAAAATAAGGAAATAGAGAAGATGGTAGCATCGTCATAAATCTTCCAATTCTACCCATACCAAATAGACTACATCAGAATGACAAAAGTGCATCTCACATGTTTGCCATATGTTGCATACATGAGAAAATAAAAGATAGAAAATCAACTTTTCTAAGTTTTACAATTTGGACCATATCTCACATTCTAACCTCTTGTCACACTGCCACGTTACGAGGAAACTTAAAAAAAAAATATGTCAAGTTGTTTCTTACTCACTTAGGTACCAAGCACACTGATATGATCCTGATCCTATTTCTCATGAATCACTATAAAGGATCGTTCTAGGTTGGAAACTTACAAATTGGATCCAAAACCGCGTATTGCTGGAGATTGCGATAAACAGAGCTACGAAACTCCGAATCGGCCGATTCCAAAACGAGGTGAAAGATGACGTTCCGAAACGCAAGTTAGGATGTTGAATCGCCGAAAACAAGTTTGTAGAACTCGAGATATGATTGCAGGTTATTGAACACGAAAATTGGCACAATTTGTGAATTAGGGTTTGATGTAAAGGAAACCGAAAATTATAAAGAAACAAAATATGGATTAGGTTGAGAAGATGAAGAAGGCGCCACAATCAAGGATGATTGATAAGCCAATGAAGAATCGCCACAATGGTAAGGAAGCCATTGATAAGACTCAAACAAGTTCTAATCCAAGAACTCAAAGAGGAGACCTAACTCACTCACAAATCTCATTAGAGAAATTTTTAATTCATTCCAAAAATTCCCCTTCATTGAGGTTACAAAATCATAGTTATAGTAAAATTATCTCTAAACCTAAATGGGTCATAAGTGACACCATTCTCTAGGCCCAAATTGGGCTTACATCATTTTTTTTTTTATAAAAATAAACTAAATGTAAGGAAGCAAAGTATATTCACTTACATATAACATCAACTAAGTCTATATTAAAAATATTAGAATTCCAAATTAAAGCAAACTAATAATTATTACAAACCAAATGAAAATAAATAAAGTTCATCCTAATTTATTAAAAATATGGATCATCTTCATGCTCTTGAGATCCTTATCACACACTAATGAGGACATGAAACTCTCTTATGTTATAGATTTATGTAAGCTAGAAATACATCATGACACACAGAAAACATCAATGTCTATCCACTTCAAAATTACGCATATTAATAAGGGTTTAATGTAATAAGTATAAGTTGTTTCGATTTTTTAATTTTCATTTTTTGTGGTCTCTAAAATACACGATATTCAAGGACCGAAGCAAAGAAATGAACCTTGAGTACTTTAGCAACGGCAAAAAGATTTTTGAGAGACCTTTGAAACATCTTAGTCTTTTGTTTCAATAAATAAATAAAACATATGTTAACATAAAAAATAATACCATCCCAAAGGGAAATTAGAGAGTGCAGCTTTAATCAATAATCCTTTCATGCCCTTATATCATCCCTTCCACTAATACTCTAACAAAAGCCCTTAAAAGATATTTAGTTTTCCAAATGTTATGCCTCATGTCATGTAACTATGATGGCTTCCAATTGTGGCATCCATAAATTCATAATTTTAAGAGTATTTCTCTTTGAGTACTAGACAAAAAAAAGATAGAGGTTGTGTCATCAGCCTCCAACCTTGTTTTGCGAGTAGAGCTAGATTAAAGGCATTCATGTTATGAGCCTATTCCATCACGAGACTTGCTATTTTCACATTTTATCCCAAGAAAGCTATTTTAACCATATCCTATTATGACCACTAAAATCCTACTAGAATGAATTCATAAGTCCTTGAATCTCAGCATATAAAGATTGAGGAATAAGAAAAATACTCATATAGTATGTAGGGATAAATTGCAACATTGACCCTACTAGAATGAATTCATAAATGCTTTAGATAAAGATAGAGTTTATTTTTGTCTTGAACCTATCCTTAATAACTTGAAGCAAGAATTCTTACTCCTATAATATTTAAAGGGCGAGCCCAAATATTTATCTTTCCCCAAGAATAGTATCACATCAATAACATAACTAACAACAAGCTTTTGTCTCTCATAAATTTTTTTTTGCTTCAAAACACTTCAGACTTCTAATAATTTATAGATTTCCCAAATCTAGCTTCACAGACACCCATACGCTTTTAAAAGTTTTAGCTTCTTCACTATAACTCTAAAAAATTAATTAAAAAAATAGTTTGCCGAAAGTAAATGAGATATTAATAGGCCACCCCTAAAAATGTGAAAACCGTGAAATATTATATCCATCAGGTTCAGGTTATTGAATTGAAAAGTTCAGTTTGACACGGTTTTCAACGGTCGGACTCAGATAGAAATATTATATCCATCAGTGTTGGAACCAAGTTGGTTTTACATTTAGAGTTTTGATGTTAACAAAAGTATTTTATGAGAATAATATATTTGACTTCAAAGAGTATGAAATAAGATTCATGTTTTTGAAGAAAATCTAAAATAAGATTTGATTCCAAATTATAATTGAAGAAAATCTAAAATAAGATTTGATTCAAATTTATAATGGATGAAAAATCTAAAATAAGATTTGATTCAAATTTATAATTGGAGAAAATCTTTGACCAAGTTGAAAAGAAAATATGGTCAATATTTGAAGAAGATTTGAAGAATATTTGAAAAAGATTTGATTAAGATTTGAAGAAGATTTAGTGAAGATTTGAAGAATATTTGATCAACATTTAATGAAGATTTGAAGAATATTTGATCTACATTTAATGAAGATTTGAAGAAGATTTGAAGAATATTTGATCTACATTTAGTGAAGATTTGAAGAATATTTGATCAACATTTAATGAAGATTTGAAGAATATTTGATATGAAGAATTTACAAAGTCAATCTACACAAAATTGGAACAGAATCATTCTGAAGAATTTACAAAGTCAATCTACACAAAATAGGAACAGAATCAATTTGAAGAATTTACAAACCCAATCTAAACAAGATACAATTCAGAATTAAATAAGGACTAAATTGAAGCCCAAATTTTCACTATAAATAGACACTCAAGGCTGAAGGAGAAAAGCATCGAAAAGCAGAAAAGAGTAACTCTAGCTCAAAGTTCTCAATTCATCTTAGAGTTCAAAGAGAGAAACACTTGTTCAGATTAGAAATATTTTTTGAGTGTTCTTTTCTTAAAGTGTGAGAGTTATTATTATTATCAGCTTTGTTAGAAGCAACTACTCAAGTTTCAATCTCTTGTATTCAACCCGATAGTGGTTTAGTTCCTTCTTCAATATGGGGTCGTCAGGTTGTTAGGAGAAGACTTGGCTTGTAGGGTTAAGGTGGTTAGTTCCTCAAAAGTCTGGGGTGTCAGGCTGTTTGGCAAGACTGACTTGGAGGGTCAGGTGCTTTGTAATTCAAGGTTTTTGAATTAGTGGATTAAAGCCTTCTGAATGAGGGGACTGGATGTAGCCAAGTTAGTGGTGAACCAGGATAATTCTACGCGTCAAATTATTTATGCTTTCATTGATTGCTGCTTCTAAATTCGATTGCTTCTACTCCAAGTATGTCGCCAAAACCAAACTAATTTTTAATTATTTATAAATTATCATAAAGGTATCAACTTTGTGCAAATACAATTCAACCCCCCCTTCTCGTGTTCGCACCTTCAATCAGTACCCTTAACCGACCGAATGTAATACATTAAATAAAATGTTGTTAGCTGCCTTATGCCTAGTATTAGTTAAACTAGTACTACTAGAGTACTCTAATAGTTTAATAACTTGGGATGATGCGCTTTGGAGTCTTATCCCATCGCAGTTGACTTGGAACTCCAAATACAATACCAATATGACATTAATTGATTTAAGCTATTTAGTCTCTCTTTTTTTGTTGAGCAACACACAAGATCATACAATCATACAAACATTCAAAAATCATTAAGAGAGAATTAAGGGATGAAAATCACAATTTATACTGATTTCACTACTTTGTCCTTGTGTGTAGAAAGATATTGAGTTGTTTTTTTGTGTAGTTTATTTAAGTTTCTAAGAGATTCCGTTTATGAATGTGATAAAGAATGTTGAATGATTAAATATTTGTTAAATGAATATTATCAAGAATTGAATGTGAAATTTCATGAGTGATAAATGATTAAATGATTGTATGGTTACTTATATAGAGAGATATTTATATTTATATTGAAAATGAAAAAATTATTCAATGTTTCTTGAATATGAAAAAACACATAGAACAATTATCATATAAAGTTATACTTTAAAAAGTTTATATATATTTAATATTGCAAATTTTTATATATATTCCCAACTAATTTTCATCGGTGGGCACTTGCACATGTCATCATGTAGATGGTCCAAATGATGTGCACACACCAAAAATATTAAACTCAATCATTGCTTTTGGTCTTCCAAATCACATGGTGAAACTAAAAGTTGGATTGTTAGTTATGTTGTTGAGAAACAACATAAAAAAACTAAGTTGTGTAATGGAACTTGTCTGATCATCACTAAAATGGACAAATATGTTCTTGAAGGAAAATTTCTTTAGGGAATGAATATTGGGAATAAGATTTTTAAAATTTCACAATGCACAACAAATAAATTCACATATTATTTTAAACATTTAATTTTTAAAAATTATAAAAATTTGTCATAGAAAATTATTTTAATGGTAATTTATATATCTTGTTATATTTAATATTAACGGAATAAATTTATTCACTGACTAAAAAATTAAGAACAAAAAATATTTCTTAATTAATTATCTCATTTAAATAAAAAAAATTAGTTTTGTTTATTTAATGATAAAACTTTAAACATATAATTGTACACGAGGAGTTGTTATTCATAGTAGGAATGGACAAAGGTCGGTTATGGTTGATGGCAGGCCAAAACACGAGAATCGTAAACAAACCAAAGAACCTAAATGTCAACCCATTCCTGACCATTTGAGAAGTCGGTTTCGGTGGATGGCGGTTTCAACGAGTGGCAAGTCCAACAAATGGGTTTGTCCAGGTTAGTTTGTTGGAAGATGAAACCAAACAACACAAAATCATAAGAAAAAAGAAAGTGCATTTGAAGAAGTAAGAACCAAAACATGCACATAACTATTCTTTTAGACATTGAGGTGTTACATATGACTCTTCTTTTTTGAAGCAAGATGAAAGAAATACATCAACAACTTTTACAACTTTTCTCTTTCTTTGATGTTGTAAATGCGACAACTTTTGACCAGATTGAGCCGAAAAAGAAATTAGAACAATGTTGAACTTCATTGACACTTAATAGATCGGTGCAGTCACCATAGGAGGAAATGGTGGTGGTCTGGTAGAAAAGATGACATGAATCGATAAAGGCCTCATGGAGGGGTTCGACATCGAATTCATATTAAATTTGTAATCTCATTGCACAAGAAAATAACTCAACAAGAGTGTTTGAGATGTTTTTTATTTTTTGTTTTGGTACAAAGAATTGTTGGTTTTTTATTTGGAGAAAGAAAAAGACTTGGGCATTTGAAATGAAAAAATAGTCTTTGGTCTTTACAATGTAGTAATAGATGAGTGATAGAAAATAAAAAATATTACATTGGAAAAAGAGAAATAAAATAAAATAAAATAAAGTAATTAAGAAGCAAAAAAGAAGGGAGAGGAAAGGAAAGTGTAAAGGTAAATAGGTAATATTGTGTTTAGTACCACAGTTTTCTTTGCAACATTTATTACTGACACAATAGTAAGTCAACAACTACTCATCTAGCATGGTACTGAATACTAATTAATGTGTTGTGCAGCACACCTAGTCTATACTCCAATCAAACTTAAGCACATGTATAAAACCTATTTTGAGTTGGACAATTTTCACAATGTGATGGACTTTTTATAGAAAACAAATTGAAATGTAGGTATTCAAATAGGGAGATCCAATTCTAACTAATCCATCTTCGAGTTCATTCTGAAATTATTAGCAGAGCAAATTGTATTTTTCTTTTCTTGTTTTTTGTTTGGGAATCAAAATGAAATTTCTCATATTCTTACCTCACCCCTTCGTTCCCCTTTGGTTTTTCATTTTTCATGATTTGGTCTCCCTCTCCTTCAAACACCCAACATGCAGATGCACACTCCAAAATGTGAAATATTAATCTTCATTGGAGCTTTTTGGTAAGGCGAGAGCTTCAAGCCCGATTTCAGGTTCAGGTGGTACACCCCCCACACAAGCACCACACGACGAAGGGGGGACGAGGAAAGCTACAGGCCCAAAACCTTCGACCCTTCTTTCTAAATGGGGGTGCCCGAAGCACCCCATCTTGTCATTTCGTTGTTGCTCATTCCCGTTAGGGTTAGGCCGAAGTCTTTGGTGTTTCCTTCTCTGCGCCCGCTTACGCTTTGCTGACCTATTGCGTGGTAAAGAGAAGAGAGTACGAAAGAATAGTAAACAGAGCACACCGCTGTCATTTCTATAAACGCAAGGTACTTGTCATTTCTCAACTAAAAAAATAATGATATTTGTGGATTTATTATATTATATTTAATTAAAATTAGGTGATTGTTACATAGTGTTCATTTGATGAAACACATTTTAGGTAGAAGGTTTGGAAATGCAGTCCTGGGTTGTAATATAAAATGGCTCCAACTCTTTTATTTTAGTTGATTATGTTTGTGTGTAATCTCTAATTTCTCAATAGTTTGAGTTGTTGATTATATTCTGCAAAATTCTTTGTATGTAAATACAAAAATTCCTTTTATAATTTAAAGAAATGGTTTGTTGAGAAATGAAAAATTATTTTGGTAAAATGATGTGTTTTGCATTTCTGAGGGTTATTTCATGTGTTTTGAATTACTTATCTCTATTTAAATGCAACATAAATGCCCTTAGGCAAACATAACACATTGGATTTTTGGGATCCCGTAACCAAGAGTCTAAGGTTTTCTATTAGTTTTTGTTTGATTTTTTTTTTCCATATGAAATGTGTAGTATGCCTTTATTAAGTAATGATTGTAAAGTGTAACTGAAATATGTTATTTTCTTTTTCTTTCCTTGTGGTTTTATAATGTGTTCATAATAGGAAATCCTCACAATGTAATGTTTCAAGTATATTTGTGTATTACTTGTTTATATTTGCATTTTCAGTGATATTAATCTTTACCATGTTACTAATACATTTTAGAGGATGTTTTTGTTATTTGTGTGTTAAGTAATTGCATATAATACTTCTTACTCAACCCGTTTCTTTATCTCATTCTAAAATCAGAAT
The DNA here is from genome assembly GCA_037974755.1 of Cicer yamashitae. NCBI lineage: Eukaryota > Viridiplantae > Streptophyta > Magnoliopsida > Fabales > Fabaceae > Cicer > Cicer yamashitae. The sequence goes on from JBBPBQ010000003.1 coordinate 15,794,767, forward strand.
GTCGTTGTCATCTACATAATTTCCCATGATTCCGGAACCACCTGTTGCAATACTTCCAACCATGGTATTCAAGAATCCTGACTACGGCTACCTCTACCAACCTCCGCTTTGGCTTATTTACGTCTTCATTTTCATTATTGTGGTGGTAGTTCCAGCATTGTTGCGTTGTGTATTACTTCAGCTACTTTTAGAATGGTGGAATGCATTGATGAAGACCTCATAGAGGGGTTCAACATCTAATTCATCTTTAATTTGTAATCTGATTGCTCAAGAAAATAACTCAACAAGAGTGTGTGGGGTGTTTTTTGTTTTGGTATAAAGAGAAATAAAATAAAGGAGAGGAAGAGAATAGCAATAGATCAGTGATAGAAAAAAAAAAAAGCTTACACTGAAAAAAGAGAAATAAAATAAAGTAATTAAGAAGCAAATAAGAAAGGAGAGGAAGGGAAACTGTAAAGGTAAATAGGTAATATTGTGTTTGGTAGTAGTTAGTACTACAATTTTTGTGCAACATTTATTACTAACACAATACTAAGTCAACAACTACTCATCTAACATGATATTGAATAATAATAATAATAATAATAATAATAATAATAATAATAATAATAATAATAATAATAATAATAATAATAATAATAATGTGTTGTGCAGCACACCTACTCTACATTCCAACAAAACTTAAGCACCCGTATAAAATCTATTATGAGTTGGACAATTTTCACAATGTGATGGCCTTTTTTATAGAAAACAAGTTGAAATAAAAGTATTCAAATAGGGAGATCAAATTCTAACCAATCCATCTTCGAGTTTATTCTAAAATTATTTGCAGAGCAAATTGTATTTTACTTTACTTGTTTGAAAATCAAAATGAAATTTCTTACATTCTTACCCCATCCCTTCTTCCCCATTGGTTTTTCATTTTTCATGATCTGGTCTCCCTCTCCTTCAAGCACACTCATATATGGAAAAAGCAAGGCTGTCATTTCTCCAAATGCAAGATACTTGCTATTTCTCAACTAAAAAAATAATGATATTTGTGGATTTATTATATTATATTTAAGTAAAATTAGGTGACTGTTACAAAAAGTTTTCATTTAATGAAACACATTTTAGGTAGAATATTTGGAAATGCAATACTAGGTTATAATATAAAAAAGCTCCAATTCTTTTATTTTAGTTGATTTTGTGTGTGTTTGTAGAGATCAAAGTCTTAAAGCATTCTTAACTACCATTGAAGAGGTAATCTCTAATTTCTCAATTTTTTTCAGTTGTTGATTATATTCTGCAAAATTATTTATATCTAAATAGAAAAATTCCTTTTATAATTTAAATAGGCTTAATTGCAGTTTTAGTCCCCCTATTTATACTGATTCACGAAATTGGTCCCCCTATTTTAAAAGTCGACAGTTTTAGTCCCTCCCTCTGATTTTTTAGCTAAAAAATGATGACGTGAGATGTTTTGAATAACATGACATATGATACGATGATGTAGAGTGATTAACACCCATGAAATTGGAATAAAACGTCGTAAAAACTTAACTTTCAACTTCGAATTTTTTTCGTATTTTTAATTTAATTAATGACATATGAATAATTAATGGATCTAGATGGTTTTATATCATAGAATTGTATGTCACGTCATTTAAAATATATCAAATCGTCATTTTTTTAGTCTAAAAATCTGAAGGAGGGACCAAAACTGTCGACTTTTAAAATAGGGGGACCAATTTCGTGAATCAGTATAAATAGGGGGACTAAAAATGCAATTAAGCCATTTAAATAAATGGTTTGTTGTAAGATTAAAAATTGTTTTGGTAAAATGATGTGTTTTACATTTATGAAGGTTAAGTTTTGTGTTTTGAAATACTTATCTCTATTTAAATGCATCATTGATGCGTTTAGACAAACATGATACCTATGATGTTGGGGATCCCTTCCCTAAAATTCTAAGGTTTTCTATTTGTTTTTGATTGATTTTTTTTTTTAATATAAAATGTGTAGTATGCCTTTATTAAAAAAAATAATGATATTTCTATGGAAAAAGCGTGGAAAAAGCAAGGCTGTCATTTCTCAATTAAAAAAATAATGATATTTGTGGATTTATTATATTATGTTTAAGAAATGAGAGGAAGGTTAAAGGTAAATAGTTAATATTGTGTTTGGTAGTAGTTAGTGCCACATTTTTTGTACAACATTTATTACTAGCGTAACAGTAAGTAAACAACTACTCATCTAACATGATACTGAATACTAATAATGTGTTGTGCAACATACCTAGTCTATAATCCAATAAAACTTAAGCATCCGTATAAAACTTAATATACGCTAGTTGAAATGTGATGATTTTTTTTAAAACGTGATGGTTTTTTTTTATAGAAAACAAGTTGAAACAGAGGTATTCAAATAGGGAGATCCAATTCTAACTAATCCATCACCGAGTTCGTGCTGAAGTTATTTGTAGAGCAAGTTATATTTTTCTTTGCTTGTTTGGGAATCAAAATGAAATTTTCTTGCATTCCTACCCCAATCTTTCCGTTTGGGTTTTCATTTTTTATGGTCTGGTCTCCCTCTCCTTCAAGCACTCATCTATGGAAAAAGCAAGGATGTCATTTCTCTAAATGCAAGGTACTTGCCATTTCTCAACAACAAAAATAATGGTATTTGTGAATTTATTATATTATATTTAAGAAATGTGAAGAAGAGAAAGCGTAAAGGTAAATAGGTAATATTGTGTTTGGTAGTAGTTAGTACCACAGTCTTTGTGCAACATTTTTTACTGCACAACAGAAAGTCAACAACTACTCATCTAGCATGATACTGAATACAAATAATTTGTTGCGCAACACACCTAGTGTATAATCCAATAAAACTTAAGCACCCGTATAAAAAGAAGTTGAAATTTAGGTATTTAAATAGAGAGATCTAATTCTAATTAATCTATCAACGAGTTCATTCTGAAACTAATGAAATTTAGGTATTCAAATAGAGAGATCCAATTTACCTTTAACATTGTATTTTACTTTTCTGGTTTCTTGCTTTGGAATCCTAATGAAATTGCTCACATTCCTACCCAACCCCTTCTTCCTCTTTGGTTTTTCATTTTTGATGATTTGGTCTCCCTTTCCTTCAAGCACTCGGAAAAACAAGGCTATCATTTTTTCTAAATGCAAGGTACTTGCCATTTCTAAATTAAAAAAATAATGATATTTGTGGATTTATTTTATTATATTTAAGTACAATTAGGTGATAGTTACATAGTGTTTATTTGATGAAACACATTTTCGGCGGAAGGTTTGTAAATGCACTCCAATTCCTTTTTTTTTTGTAGTTGATTCTGTTTATGTGTGTGTTTGTAGAGATCAAAGTGTTGAAGCATTCTTAACTACCATTGAAGAGGTCTGTTATTGATTATATTCTGCAAGATCATTTGTATGTAGATACAAAAATTCCTTTTATAATTTAAAGAATTGGTTTGTTGTGAGATGAAAAATTGTTTTGGTAAAATGATATGTTTTGCATTTATGAGGGTTAAATTATGTGTTTTGAAATGCTTATCTCTATTTAATTGCAACATAAATGCCTTTAGGTAGACATGATAACTTGGATGTTGGGAATCCCATAACCAAAATTCTAAGGTTTTCCGTTAGTTTTTGTTCGATTTTTTTTTTCCCATATGAAATGTGTTGTATGACATTATTAAGTACTGATTATAAAGTGTAACTGAAATTTGTTTTTTTCTTTTTCTTTTCTTGCTGTTTTATAATGTGTTCATGATAGGAAATCCTCACAATGTAATGCTTCAAATATATTTGTGTATTACTTGTTTATATTTGCATTCTCGGTGATATTAATCTTTACCATGTTACTAATACATTTTAGAGGATGTTTTTGTTATTTATGTGTTTTGTAACTGCATATAATACTTCTTACTCTACCCATTTCTTTTTCTCATTACAGAATCATAATATTGTTGTCATCCACAAAATCTCCCATGATGTCGGAACCACCTATGGCAATACTTCCAACCATGGTATTCAACAATCATGACTACAGCTACCTCCACCAACCTCTGTTGTGGCTTATTACGTCTTCATTTTCATTGTTGTGGTGGTAGTTGCAACATTGCTGCGTTGTGCAATACTTCCGCTACTCTTATAATGGTGGAATGCATTGAAGAAGGCCTCGTGGAGGGGTTTGACCTCTAATTCATCTTTAATTTTTAATCTGATGGAATGCATTGAAGAAGGCCTCGTGGAGGGGTTTGACCTCTAATTCATATTTAATTTTTAATCTGATGGAATGCATTGAAGAAGGCCTCGTGGAGGGGTTTGACCTCTAATTCATATTTAATTTTTAATCTGATCGCTTAAGAAAATAACTCAACAATAGTGTAATAGTGTGTGGAGTGTTTTTTGTTTTGGTATAAAGAATTGTTGGTTTTTTACATGGAGAAAGAAAAAGACTTGGGCATTTGAAATGAAACAATAGACTTTGGTCTTTGTAATATAGTAATAAATCAATGATAGAAAATAAAAAAAAGATTACATGGGAAAGAGAGAAATAAAATTAATAAAGTAATTAAGAAGCAAAAATGAAATGAAAGGAAGGAAAAACGTAAAGGTAAATAAGTAATATTGTGTTTGGTAGTGGTCAGTACCATAGTTTTTGTACAGCGTTTATAACTTTCACAACAGTAAGTCAATGATCCGCTGTCGCACACGGTTCAAATACATACAGTTTAAAATAAGTGCAGAAAAGGGTAATAACCCGAGTCGTTTCGCAAGGACTCCTGATGTAACGATATTAACCGAGTTGAAATTCGAAATTGGGGGTTTTGATAATGATTTATCGAAATTAGAAATAGTTTGGACAGATGAGCAAAACGATTAATCCACTCATTCGAGCTTCGGACCTATCACAGATTCTATAATTTCTAATTTATGATTCTATTATTATTTGACTATAGAATTGATAAAACAAGCGTACAATCAACCCTATGTGAATTCGGTTTCATTGACTGGATTAAGCATCACAATCATCAAAATATTACAATTAACGAAAAAGCGTCGCAGAATTATAATTTAATTAGAGACTGAAACCAAATTCTGTCAAATAAATTTAATCGATCCTATTGAGATTCAATTTAAGCAATCGAAATATCAATATAATCAAATAACGAAATTAGAATCATAAATCAGAATCGACGATGTAACCTGAATCTCCAAGTGTGATGAAACTCTGAACTCGTGGATTAACCTGATGAAATTAGCTTTCCATGGGATTGCAAATAAAAATACGTGTATATTGTTATTCTGTCTGAAAATAATACGATGCCAGAAAGGAAAGAAATCCCAAAATATATAGTACTCGGGCTTTTTGGGTTTTAAAACAAGTAGCCCGCTATTTAAATTATTACAAGGATCCAGATTACGAAATCTGTAATTTAGGCTCAGTAGAATTCGGAATTCAGATTTTTTTCCAACACAAAAGTTGTAGCTCTGATTCTTATCTTTCCAACGACTGCTCGCATGCCTCAATCGGATATCCAGAGTTCAAGTTATGGCCTACAAAGCGAGCAGGGGTTAAAATGCAAATAATAAAATTGTAATTCAGTTTCAACCCAAAATTTAGAAACAAACTAAAAAATTAATCTAAGCTATAAAGTGATTTTAAGAATACCAAAATAAAAGGATAGACACATGTGCCCAAGTGCTATGATCAAATTCCCCGACACTTAAGCTTTTGCACTCCGTGCAAAGCAATGCATGCGATTCCAAATATTCTCAGGAATGTAAAGTGGTGAGCAAAAGAAAAAATTCAAACTTCAAGGAATATGACATTCATGAATAATTTCACAACCAAGGCAAACAAGAGGATAAATTAACCAAATAATGCATCATAAGTGATAGAGTCCTCACAAGATATAAAATTCTATCAATCACTCAAGTGTTTGGGCTACTGTTTACCCTCAAAGCACATCATGAAAGCTAGCACTACCATAGGCTTGACAAGCCTCTAACATCTATAATTGAAACACATGCACATAATGATCAAAAGGTCTTTATTCAGGTTGTAACGTGGCCAAGGTAAGGGTGAGATAATCCTAAGGAGACTAGGGCTAAAAATCAAAGAGGATAAAGGAGTAATGATCAAGAGAGAAAAATAACATTGAGAAGCAACTCAACAAAGTATCATTGCCTTTTATTATCAACTCTCTTTACTCACAACATAACCATTTTCCTCATTTTATTTCTCATTTCAATTTTTTTTTTATTATTATTTTTTTATTATTTTCTTTTTCTCATTTTTTTTCTTCATTTTCTCTCATTCTTTTTCTTCCTTTTTCTTTTTTCTTTTTTTTAACACGTTGAGTTGAGCACCCCCACACTTATTTAAGGAAAGACTCCTTTATCCCCCAAGATTGGGTCAATTCATTGTTTTTCACTTTTAGGCTTGTAATGAGCTATATAACAAAGAATGGGATAATTAGGCTCAAAGGGGTTTAAACAAATGGATAATTGAAGGGTATGCTTATTTGGCTAGTAGCTTAACAAGAAACAAATGCCTAGATCATTTCAATATATGCATGCGGACAAGAGTCAAGTCAAGTTCTAGCGTAACTAGCAATCATGAGTGAGATATCACACAAAAAAGGAAGATGGAAAAATGTATTCCATTCATAATAGGCTCAAAATCTCACAAGGGTTTATGACCTATCACAAATGATACGCAATTTAGCATTTTAATCCAACTTATTTTACCAAGAATGCAAAGATAATATCCAATCATGCCAGTCCAAACAAACTCACAACATTTGCTCACAACATTTACAACCACAAAATTTGATGAAAAAGCATGCAATGCAATGCACATTTTTATTTTTATTTTTATTTTTATATTTTTATATTTTTTTATTTTTTATTTTTTAAAACCTATAACAAATAAAATCCTAACAAATAAAATCCTCAATACTACCCCCCCACACTTAAATTACACATTGTCCTCAATTAAAGTAACAAATATGAATTAAGAGTAAGGAAAGGGAGCTCCCTGTTCAATCTTCAGTGTAGGTGGGCTTTTCCAAGGAGAGTTCTTCTATGGTAGTATCTTCAAGCACAAAGCTCTCATGGAATAGCTTGAGGCGTTGTCCATTTACTTTGAACACTTTGTTGGTGTTTTCACTTTTAATTTCCACTGCACCATGAGGAAAAGTGTTAGTAACAACAAAAGGACCAATCCACTTGGAACGAAGTTTACTTGCCATAATTTTCAGACGGGAATTAAATAGTAAAACTTTTTGGCCAATGGAAAATTCCTTCCTGGAAATCATCTTATCATGATAAGACTCAGTTTTCTCTTTATAGATCCGGGAGTTCTCATAGGCTTCTAGTCTAAGCTCTTCAAGTTGCTGCAATTGAAGCTTTCTCTCAAAACCTGCTTTCTCCATTTCAAGGTTGCAGCTTTTGACAGCCCAATAAGCACAGTGCTCTATTTCCACTGGGAGGTGGCATGCCTTACCAAACACAAGTCGATAAGGGGACATTCCTATTGGTGTTTTGTAAGCTGTTCTGTGAGCCCAAAGAGCATCTTCCAGCCGATGGCTCCAGTCCTTCCTGTTTGGCTGCACCATCTTTTCTAAGATCTGTTTGATTTCCCTGTTTGAGATTTCAGCTTGCCCATTAGTCTGGGGATGATAAGGTGTAGAGACTCTGTGCACAACCCCATACTTCCGAAGCAAAGCGTCCATGGTGCGGTTGCAAAAATGAGTGCCTTGATCACTTATGATGGCCCGGGGTATTCCAAACCTGCAAAAAATATTTGATCTGATAAAACCTGCAACAACTTTAGAATCATTAGTCCTAGTGGGTATTGCTTCCACCCACTTCGAAACATAATCAACAGCAAGTAAAATATAGACAAAACCAAAAGATACAGGAAAAGGGCCCATAAAGTCAATGCCCCACACATCAAATACTTCACAGAAAAGCATAGGTTGTTGAGGCATCTCACTTCTACGAGTGATTGTTGTTCCTGCTATTTGACACTGTTCACAAGTTTTGTAAGTCTCAAAAGCATCTTTAAACAAAGTGGGCCAAAAGAAACCCGAGTCTAAGACTTTTCTGGCTGTTCGTTGAGGGTCAAAATGTCCCCCAGCTTGAGAGGCATGACAGAAATGAAGAATGGATTGAGCCTCATGGTGGGGAACACATCGCCTAATCACCTGGTCACTACAGAATTTCCACAGATATGGATCATCCCACACATAGTATTTGGCATCACTTTTAAGTTTGTGTATTTGTGTTCTGGATGCATCTGCAGGAAAGACTCCAGCAACTAGATAATTAACTAAATCAGCAAACCAAGGAATTACCTCACGCAACTGTAGCAGTTGCTCATCAGGGAAGTCATTTTGAATGGGAATGGGGTCCTCATCCAGTTCTATTCTGCTCAAATGGTCTGCCACCAGGTTTTCAGCTCCACTCTTATCTTTAATCTCTAAATCGAATTCTTGGAGTAACAACATCCACCGGATCAATCTCGGTTTTGCTTCTGGTTTCTTCAGTAAGAACTTCAAAGGTGCATGGTCAGTAAAAACAACTACCTTCAAACCTAGCAAATATGATCTAAACTTATCAAGAGCAAAAACAATAGCCAAGAGTTCCTTTTCAGTGGTAGTGTAATTAGCCTGTGCAGAATCTAGAGTCCTAGAAGCATAATAAATAACATGGGCAGCCCTGCCAACCCTTTGTGTAAGGACTGCTCCCACTGCATAGTTAGATGCATCACACATAATTTCAAAAGGGAGTGTCCAATTGGGTGGCTGAATGATGGGAGTAGAGGTCAGTGCTGCCTTCAAGCAATCAAAAGCCTTCCTGCATTTGTCATCAAAGGTAAAACTAACATCTTTTTGCAGCAAATTTGACAGCGGAAGAGCTATCTTGCTGAAATCCTTGATAAAGCGCCTGTAAAAACCTGCATGGCCAAGAAAAGAACGAATCTCGCTGATGCAAGATGGGTAAGGCAAATTAGAAATCACATCAATTTTGGCAGGATCGACTGCCATCCCGTTCTTAGAGATCACATGTCCCAAAACTATGCCCTGTTCAACCATAAAATGACATTTTTCATAATTCAGCACAAGGTTAGTTTCAATACATCTATGCAAAACTCTATCTAAATTGTTCAAGCATACATCAAATGAGGAACCATACACAGTAAAATCATCCATGAAAACTTCTATACAACTTTATATCAAATCAGCAAAAATACTAATCATGCAGCGTTGGAAAGTTCCAGGAGCATTGCATAGGCCAAAGGGCATCCTCCTATAGGCAAATGTGCCGAAAGGGCAAGTGAACATGGTCTTTTCTTGGTCCTCCGGTGCAATATGGATTTGAAAATAACCAGAAAAACCATCAAGAAAACAATAATGTGACTTACCAGCCAACCGTTCAAGCATCTGATCAATGAATGGTAAAGGAAAATGATCCTTTTTGGTTGCCTGGTTTAGTCTCCTGTAATCGATGCATACCCTCCAGCTGTTCTGCACTCGTGTGGGGATAAGTTCATTATTTTCATTTTTAACCACTGTGAGTCCAGTTTTCTTAGGGACTACCTGCACCGGACTCACCCATTGACTATCAGAGATGGGGTATATAATGCCTGCTTGCAAGAGCTTGGTCACTTCCTTTTTCACAACATCCAGAATTAATGGGTTAAGTTGCCTTTGGGGCTGCCTCACTGATTTTGCTCCATCCTCTAATAGTATCCTATGCATGCACATGGATGGGCTAATACCAGGAATATCAGCCAAGGTCCATCCGATTGCCTTCCTGTGTTTTCTCAAAATCTGCAACAACTTCTCTTCCTGTTCATCTTCAAGTTTTGCTGAAATAATCACAGGTAATTTGCCACTTCCATCTAAATATGCATATTTCAAATTTTCAGGAAGTGGTTTAAGCTCTATAGTTGGTGGCTGCTCAATGGAGGGTATGATACCAATGGCTGAAGCTAAATCTGCAAAATCAATTATGTTAGTAGAAGTATCAACATCAGCATAATGATCAACCTGTAAAGCAGCTTCAATCTCGGCACACACAGAGCACAACTGATTATCTATGCAAAATTCACAAATATAAGTATCATCAAAATTAGACAAGGAAGGAAAATCAGCAGTAAACATATCAGGGTAAGTGTCATCAACCAAATCAGCAAGTAATTCAATTTGAAAAACAGAATGCTCTTCCATGGGGTGTTTCATAGCATCAAAGATGTTAAATTTTACAACGCTATCACCAAACTCCATGGATAGAGTTCCAACATCTACATCAATTTTTGTTCGAGCAGTTTTCAAAAATGGTCTGCCTAAAATGATAGGCGCCCTGTTGGAATTATTCTCTCCCTCCATGTCCAGAATGTAAAAATCTGCAGGAAATATTAATTCATTTACTCGAACAAGTACATCCTCCACAAGTCCAGCAGGGCGAGCATTGCTTCTGTTCGCCAGTTGAATGGTAACACCTGTACTCTGTAAAGGTCCAAGAGCAAGAGAGTTAAAAATAGATGTAGGCATAACATTAATAGAAGCTCCTAAATCTAACATGGTATTTTCAAATTGACTACTGCCTATGGTACATGGAATGGAAAAAGTTCCTGGATCTTTGCATTTCTGGGGCATGGGCTGAATGAGGGCTGAAAAATTACGCCCCATGTTTACTCTTTCATTACCTTTTAACCTTCTCTTGTGTGTACACAACTCTTTTAGAAATTTGGCATACCTCGGAATCTGTTTAATTGCTTCAAGGAAGGGAATGTTCACTTCCACCTTCCTAAATGTGTCCAAGATTTCCCTGTCCCTGTCTGCCTCGTCCATTTTCTTAGTCTTCACTGCCCTTTGAGGAAAAGGAAGTGGTATATTTTGCTCAACATCAATAGTTTCAGGTATCAAAATTTCTTCGGCAGCCTTGTTATTTTTCACAACAGTTTCAGGTACCTTTGGTGTTTCAACAGCTTTCCCAGACCTCAATGTAATTGCACTGACATTAGGGGCTTTTGGATTTACTACTGACTGGGCAGGTAGTTGGTTTGATCCCTGACTCTGCATCTGATTTATTGAAGTAGCCAGTTGGCCAATCTTTATCTCCAAATTCTGTATTGTGGAATCTGTTCTTTGTTGAAATTGAAGATTTTGGACAGCCATTTGCTTGACAAGATCCTCTAATGAAGGTGTATTGCTTTGCTGCTGATGTGGAATGTTCTGCTGATGCGGACTGTTTTGTTGCCTAGGTTGCTGTTGTGCAGATGAATTCCCCCATCTCAGGTTGGGATGGTTTCTCCAACCGGGATTGTACCTGTTAGATGACAAATCATAATTGGCTTGAGGGTTGAATATGTTTGCTGCATATGCTTGAGGAGCATCAGCAACTGGATCATTTTGCAAAGTAGGACATGAATCTGTAGGATGTTCCAGAGAAGTGCAAATACCACATACCACTGCTTGGGCTTTACCTACTGCCAATTTCTTCACTAAAGATGTAAGCTCATCAAGTCTGCTTTCTAGATTCTTGTGGGAAGAAGCTTGAATCTCATTCACTCCCTTTGTCAAAATGGCTGAATTGCTTCTAGTTGTAAACTGTTGGGAATTAATGGACATGTTCTCAATCAAAGCTTTTGCCGCGTCTGGGGTCTTATCGACAAGTGCTCCCCCACTAGCAGCATCCAAAATACTTCTACCCATAGGTAGCAAGCCTTCATAAAAATACTGGATGAGCAATTGTTCAGAAATCTGGTGGTAAGGACAGCTAGACACCAATTTCTTGAATCTCTCCCAATACTCATGTAGTGATTCCCTGTCAATCTGTCTAATGCCACATATTTCTTTTCTGATTGAAGCAGCTCTTGAGGCAGGGAAGAATTTTTCTAGAAACAATTTCTTCAATTCATTCCAGCTTGTAACAGAACCTGGCTGAAGGTAGTATAACCAATCTTTAGCAGCATCTTGAAGTGAGAATGGAAAGGCTCTCAGCTTGATATGATCTTCTGTGACTCCTTGAGGTTTCATGGTGGAACACACCACATGGAACTCCTTCAAGTGTTTGTGGGGATCCTCACCTGCAAGACCATTAAACTTTGGAAGCAAGTGTATTAAACCAAATTTAAGTTCAAATGGTACAGTAACTTCAGGATATTCAATACACAAAGCATTATAGGTAACATCAGGTGCAACAAGTTGTCTCAAAGTTCTATTATTCATATCAGCCATATTGTGTAGCAAAATGTCACTTTTTTCACTATCACTATCTGACTCTCTATCTGACACGTTAGCACTAGCAGCAGCTCTATTAAGTCTACGCCGTAAATGGAAGGTCCTATCTATTTCAGGGTCAAGGGGGTGCAGATTTACAGAACTAGACCTAGTCATGCATCATCATAACAATACAATGCAAAATCACAATTCTGAAAATTCCAACAATGTCCCTATTGCTAAAATTGAAATGACAAAACGAAAACACTATCAAATAAAATCCAAAAAATATAAAAATACCACCAAAAATCTCTAAAAATCAAATAAAGGTCACGCAAATTTTTTTGGATTTTTTTTAAAAATGTCGAAAATTCAAAATATTAAAAAAGTGGTCCAGATGAAGGAATTTGGGAATTTGAGCGTCAAATCCCGTAATAAGTCCCTTATAAGGAAGTCCTAATCCTTGATTTTTTTTGTGATTTTCTGGCGAAAATTCGGAGCAATCCGCCACAGTCGCCTGAAAACCGATTTTTTTTTTTTTTTGGACTAGCAACGTGCCTACGAGCTAGCACAACCCTATCTGGCCTGTAGAACAACAAAGCACAACGAAACAATTGTTAGGATGGTTAGTAATACTCTAAAACTGGTTAATATTATTATCAGAGAGTCCCCGGCAACGGCGCCAATTTGATCCGCTGTCGCACACAGTTCAAATACATACAATTTAAAATAAGTGCAGAAAAGGGTAATAACCCGAGTCGTTTCGCAAGGGCTCCTGATGTAACGATATTAACCGAGTTGAAATTCGAAATTGGGGGTTTTGATAATGATTTATCGAAATTAGAAATAGTTTGGACAGATGAGCAAAACGATTAATCCACTCATTCGAGCTTCGGACCTATCACTGATTCTATAATTTCTAATTTATGATTCTATTATTATTTGACTATAGAATTGATAAAACAAGCGTACAATCAACCCTATGTGAATTCGGTTTCATTGACTGGATTAAGCATCACAATCATCAAAATATTACAATTAACGAAAAAGCGTCGCAGAATTATAATTTAATTAGAGACTGAAACCAAATTCTGTCAAATAAATTTAATCGATCCTATTGAGATTCAATTTAAGCAATCGAAATATCAATATAATCAAATAACGAAATTAGAATCATAAATCAGAATCGACGATGTAACCTGAATCTCCAGGTGTGATGAAACTCTGAACTCGTGGATTAACCTGATGAAATTAGCTTTCCATGGGATTGCAAATAAAAATACGTGTATATTGTTATTCTGTTTGAAAATAATATGATGCCAGAAAGGAAAGAAATCCCAAAATATATAGTACTCGGGCTTTTTGGGTTTTAAAACAAGTAGCCCGCTATTTAAATTATTACAAGGGTCCAGATTACGAAATCTGTAATTTAGGCTCAGTAGAATTCGGAATTCAGATTTTTTTCCAACATAAAAGTTGTAGCTCTGATTCTTAGCTTTCCAACGACTGCTCGCATGCCTCAATCGGATATCTAGAGCTCAAGTTATGGCCTACAAAGCGAGCAGGGGTTAAAATGCAAATAATAAAATTGTAATTCAGTTTCAACCCAAAATTTAGAAACAAACTAAAAAATTAATCTAAGCTATAAAGTGATTTTAAGAATACCAAAATAAAAGGATAGAAACATGTGCCCAAGTGCTATGATCAGTCAACAACTATTCATGTAGTATGATACTGAATGTAATAATTTGTTGTGCAGCACAACTAGTCTATAATCCAATAAAACTTAAGCACCCGAATAAAACCTATTCTGAGTTGGACAATTTTAACAATGTGATGGGCTTTTGATAGAAAACAAGTTGAAATGTAGGTATTCAAATACGGAGATTCAATTCTAATTAATCTATCTCCGAGTTCATTCTTAACTTATTTGCGGAGCAAATTGTATTTTTCTTAACTTGTTTGGGAATCAAAATGAAATTTCTGACATTTCAACCCCAACCCTTCTTCCCCTTTGGTTTTTCATTTTTCATGATATAGTATCGCTCTCCTTCAAGGACTCATCTATGGAAAAACCAAGGTTGTCCTTTCTCTAAATGTAAGGTACTTGCCATTTCTCAATTAAAAAAATAATAATATTTGTGAATTTATTATATTATGTTTTAGAAATGAGAGGAAGGTTAAAGGTAAATAGGTAATATTGTGTTTGGTAGTAGTTAGTGCCACACTTTTTGTGCAACATTTATTACTGGCACAAGAGTAAGTCAACAACTACTCATCTACCATGATACCGAATACTACTAATGTGTTGTGCAACACACCTTGTCTATCATCCAATAAAACTTAAGCACCCGTATAAAACTTATTCTGAGTTGGGCAATTTTAACAATGTGATGGTTTTTTTTATAGAAAACAAGTTGAAATGTAGGTATTCAAATAAGGAAATCCAATTCTAACTAATTCATCTCCGAGTTCATTCAGAAGTTATTTGCAGAGCAAGTTGTATTTTTCTTTACTTGTTAGGGAATCAAAATGAAATTTTTCGCATTTCTACCCCAATCTTTGTTCCCCTTTGGGTTTTCATTTTTGATGGTCTGGTCTCCCTCTTCTTCAAGCACTCATCAATGGAAAAAGCAAGGATGTCATTTCTCTAAATGCAAGCTACTTGCCATTTCTCAACTACAAAAATAATGGTATTTGTGGATTTATTATATTATATTTAAGAAATGTGAGGAAGAGAAAACGTAAAGGTAAATAGGTAATATTGTGTTTGGTAGTAGTTAGTACCACAGTCTTTGTGCAACATTTTTTACTGCACAATAGTAAGTCAACAACTACTCATCTAGCATGATACTGAATACAAATAATTTGTTGTGCAACACACTTAGTCTATAATCCAATAAAACTTAAGCACCCGTATAGAAAAGAAGTTGAAATTTAGGTATTCAAACAGAGAGATCCAATTCTAACTAATCTATTAACGAGTTCATTCTGAAACTATTTGCAGAGCAAATTGTATTTTTCTTTTCTGGTTTCTTTCTTTGGAATCCTAATGAAATTGCTCACATTTCTACCCAACCCCTTCTTCCTCTTTGGTTTTTCATTTTTCATGATTTGGTCTTCCTCTCCTTCAAGTACTCATCTATAAAAAAACAAGGCTGTCATTTTTCTAAATGCAAGGTACTTGGCATTTTAAATTAAAAAAATAATGATATTTGTGGATTTATTTTACTATATTTAAGTACAATTAGGTGATAATTACATAGTGTTTATTTGATGAAACACATTTTCGGCGGAAGTTTTGTAAATGCACTCCAATTTCTTTTTTGTAGTTGATTTTGCTTATGTGTGTGTTTGTAGAGATCAAAGTGTTGAAGCATTCTTAACTACCATTGAAGAGGTAACCTTTAATTTCTCAAATTGTTTCTGTTATTGATTATATTCTGCAAAATCATTTGTATTTAGATACAAAAATTCCTTTTATAATTTAAGGAAATGGTTTGTTGTGAGATGAAAAATTGTTTTGGTAAAATGATATGTTTTGCATTTATGAGGGTTAAATTATATGTTTTGAAATACTTATCTCTATTTAATGGCAACATAGATGCCTTTAGGTAGACATGATAACTTGGATTTTGGGAATCCCATAACCAAAATTCTAAGGAACTGTTTGTTTTTTTCTTTATCTTTCCTTGCTGTTTTATAATGTGTTCATGATGGGAAATTCTCACAATGTAATGCTTCAAATATATTTGTGTATTGTTTATATTTGAATTCTCAGTGATATTAATCTTTACCATGTTACTAATACATTTTAGAGGATGTTTTTGTTATTTATGTGTTTTGTAATTGCATATAATACTTCTTACTGTACCCATTTCTTTTTCTCATTACAGAATCAGAATATCGTTGTCATCCACAGAATCTACCATGATGTCGGAACCACCTATGGCAATACTTCCAACCATGGTATTCAACAATCTTGACTACAGCTACCTCCACAAACCTCTCTTGTGGCTTATTTACGTCATCATTTTCATTGTTGTGGTGGTAGTTGCAACATTGTTGTTTTGTACAATCCTTCCGCTACTCTTATAATAGTGGAATGCATTGATGAAGGCCTCGTGGAGGGGTTTGACTTCTAATTCATCTTTAATTTTTAATTTGATCGCTTAAGAAAATAACTCAACAATAGTGTAATAGTGTGTGGGGTGTTTTTTGTTTTGGTATAAAGAATTGTTGGTTTTTTACATGGAGAAAGAAAAAGACTTGGGCATTTGAAATGAAAAAATAGACTTTGGTCTTTGTAATATAGTAATAAATCAGTGATAGAAAATAAAAAAAAGATTACATTGGAAAGTGAGAAATAAAATTAATAAAGTAATTAAGAAGCAAAAAAGAAATGAGAGGAAGAAAAAACGTAAAGGTTAATAGGTAATATTGTATTTGGTAGTGGTTAGTACCATAGTTTTTGTACAACGTTTATAACTAATAATGTGTTGTGCAGCACAGCTAGGGTAGAATCCAATAAAACTTAAGCACCCGAATAAAACATATTATGAGTTGGACAATTTTAACAATGTGATGGGCTTTTATAGAAAACAAGTTGAAATGTAGGTATTCAATTTCAAATAGGGAGATCCAATTCTAACTAATATATCTTCGAGTTCATTCTGAACTTATTTGCGGAGCAAATTGTATTTTTCTTTACTTGTTTGGGAATCAAAATGAAATTTCTCACATTCCAACCCCACCCCTTCTTCCCTTTTGTTTTTTCATTTTCATGATCTAGTCTCGCTCTCCTTCAAGCACTCATCTATGGAAAAAGCAAGGCTGTCATTTCCCTAAATGTAAGGTACTTGCCATTTCTCAATTAAAAAAATAATGATATTTGTGGATTTATTATATTATGTTTAAGAAATGAGAGGAAGGTTAAAGGTAAATAGGTAATATTGTGTTTGGTAGTAGTTAATGCCACATTTTTTGTGCAACATTTATTACTGGCACAACAGTAAGTCAACAACTACTCATCTAACATGATACTGAATACTAATAATGTGTTGTGCAACACACCTAGTCTATAATTCAATAAAACTTAAGCACCCGTATAAAACTTATTCTGAGTTGGACAATTTTAACAATGTGATTGTTTTTTTAATAGAAAACAAGTTGAAATGTAGGTATTCAAATAGGGAGATCCAATTCTAACTAATCCATCTCCGAGTTCGTTCTGAAGTTATTTGTAGAGCAAGTTGTATTTTTCTTTGCTTGTTTGAGAATCAAAATGAAATTTCTCGCATTCCTACCTCAATCCTTCTTCCCCTTTGGGTTTTCATTTTTGATGGTCTGGTCTCCCTCTCCTTCAAGCACTCATCTATGGAAAAAGCAAGGCTGTCATTTCTCTAAATACAAGGTACTTGCCATTTTTTAACTAAAAAGAATAATGGTGTTTGTGGATTTATTATATTATATTTAAGAAATGAGAGGAGGGAAGGTAAATAGGTAATATTGTGTTTGGTAGTAGTTAGTATCACAGTCTTTGTGCAACATTTTTTACTACACAAAAGTAAGTCAACAACTACTCATCTAGCATGATACCGAATACAAATAATTTGTTGTGCAACACACCTAGTCTATAATCCAATAAAACTTAAGCACCCGTATAAAAAAACAAGTTGAAATTTAGGTATTCAAATAGAGAGATCCAATTCTAACTAATCTATTAACGAGTTCATTCTGAAACTATTTGCAGAGCAAATTGTATTTTTCTTTTCTGGTTTCTTGCTTTGGAATCCTAATGAAATTGCTCACATTCCTACCCAACCCCTTCTTCCTCTTTGGTTTTTCATTTTTCATGATTTGGTCTCCCTCTCCTTCAAGCACTCATCTATGGAAAAACAAGGCTGTCATTTTTCTAAATGCAAGGTACTTGCCATTTCTAAATTAAAAAAATAATGATATTTGTGTATTTATTATATTTTATTTAAGTAAAATTAGGTGATAGTTACATAGTATTTATTTGATGAAACACATTTTCGGCAGAAGGTTTGTAAATGCACTCCAATTACTTTTTTTGTAGTTGATTATGTTTGTGTGTTTTTTTGTAGAGATCAAAGTGTTGAAACATTCTTAAGGTAACTTCTAATTTCTCAAATTGTTTCTGTTATTGATTATATTCTGCAAAATCATTTGTATGTAGATACAAAAATTCCTTTTATAATTTAAAGAAATGGTTTGTTGTGAGATGAAAAATTGTTTTGGTAAAATGATGTGTTTTGTATTTCTGAGAGTTAAATTATGTGTTTTTAAATACTTATTTCTATTTAAATGTAACATTGATGCCTTTAGGCAGACATGACACCTTGGACGTTGGGGGTCCCCTAACCAAAATTCTACGTTTTCCCATTAATTTTTGTTCAATTATTTTTATATGAAAGGTGTAGTATGCCTTTATTACAAAAATTCTAAGCTTCTTTTTCTAATTTTCTTGCCAATTTATCCCACTAAAGTTATTTGTTAACATATAAAATAAGGGGTTTGTTTTCTCTAGACTTTAATATTGCTTATACATATATGGATTGACCGATCAATAAAAAGGAGCTTTAGATGTTAATTTTAAGTCGTGTGAATGTGTCCTATAAAAATAATTATGTTGATAAATTAAGAGATATTGTAGAAATTTTAAGTTGAAGGTCTCAAATTTGATCATATTAATTAAACTAATTACTAATATTTACTTAAAAAAAAGATGTGAATGTAGTTGAATGAGCTGTAAAATATTTCAGTTTTAATTAACTAGACGAGTTTAGGTCTCAAATTTGATTCTATTAATTAACCTAATTACTAATATTTACTTAAAAAAAAGATGTGAATGTAGTTGGATGAGCTATAAAATATTTCAGTTTTAATTAAATAGACGAATTTACTTGTAATCATGGAAGCTAAGATGAACAATTTGATTAATTGAAATCGGATTGCAATGTATAATCCAACAATCTAGTCTGTGTGGTACTAGATTCAAAGATAAAATACAAAGTAGATAGAATAGGATTAACTCCTCTATGTTTGTAGACTTTCAATTCAATATATTTATTGTTTTTGTAGCATAGTAGAAAATAGTGAAACACCAACAACACATTGCATTTTTTTATTAATATTAAATCTTTATGGTACAAGATTCAAAGATAAAATACAAAATAGATAGAATAGGATTAGCTCATCAATGATCATCGACTTTCACTTCAATATATTTATTGTTTTGTAGCATAGTAGAAAATAGTGAAACACTAAAGACAATGTTTGACATGATTGAAACTCTCGTGGTGAAGAAGTTGAATTTCGAGCCTTCAAAAATACTTCGTTTCATTATACGAAATGTGTATGTTGGTAAGTAAATTTTTTCCTATTATTCAAATCAAAGTAATTTGTTATATTACTTTTAGTTGATTTCTTTTTGTAGCTCTAATATGCACTTAATTACATATAATTTTCTTTATGATTTCAGCTTTCACAATGTTCATTGCAATTACTTTCCCCTTTTGGTGGTCTACTAGGATTTTTTTTGGTGGATTTGCTTTTGCTCCAAGAACATACTTGTAAGCTAACATTAACTATTTTTTTTTATCTAATATGATATATATATAGGACAATTGCTTCTGCGTCCCTTAATTAAATTTTAGATAACACTTCAGTCCTTTATCTTTTTTTTTTTTTTTCTTCTGATTTAGTCCTTTATTTAATTTTATTACAAAAATTCGAAAATATAAAGAATGAAAATATGATTTATTTGAAGATTTTAGTTATAAATTTGATAAAATTTGCATTACATTGAAGATGATAATTAATTTTACGAGTTTTGTTTGAAAATTTTGATGAATTTTTATAAAAAAAGGATAACATTGTTAACATTTTAAAACATAAAAGATCAAATTGTTTACTTAAAATTAAATAAAGGACCAAATCAGAAAGAAAAAAAAGATAACAGAATGAAGTGTTATATGAAATTAAGTTAAGGGACCACATGAGTAATTATGTCTATGATATAATATAACTACTTCAATCAATTAATTATTCATTTTCTTCCTTAAATTTTCAGCTACCATGTGTCATGTGGTTTTTAATATACAAACCAAAGAGATTCAGCTTATCATGGTGGTGGAACTACATCTGAATTGTGTTTGACATATTTTTGACGGTATTTGTCTCTATTGGAGGTTTGAGATCAATTATACTTAATTGCAAGGAATACAAATTTTACTAGGTGAAGTTTATGATAGTGAAATTTATAAACATCCCAGTCATAAATGATTATTCTTAAAAAATAATATAGTTTAAGTTTGAATTCCAATAGTTATTGAATGTTCTATTTCTTTAAATGGTATTGTGTCGTAAGATTGTGGTTGGGATGAATGATTAATTGTGTTATTTATAATGTGTCGATGTGCTGAAGTGCACTTAATTAGAAGGATAGATTTCATGACTGAATTTATAGTACTATATATACTTGTATGTTTGGATTTTGGAATACATTGGTCTTAAGTAAATTAATTTGATGTTCCTAATGAATTATGGGTTAAAATCTCTATTAAATTTAAGTTGCTTTCAATTGTTTTATTACTTTTATCCTTTCAATTCTTCTCACTTCAATTTAAATATCTTTGGTTTATTAGTGTTAAGTTGTTGTTGCGACTTGGATATTAAATTTTATTATCTATGGTGTGAAATATGATCCTTGAGTTTATCTTATTACTGATTGTACGGGTACGGTATATTATTGAATATACTTAATTGTTCAATTACTTTGTGATGTTGAAAAAGATTTGTGTGGTGACAATATTTTAAGCACAAGATTTGTGCGCACACATAAAAATTAATAATTTAATAATTTAAAAATTTGTTCATTGTTTAATGTTTTTCTCTTTCTACCATTGTTTCATTTTTGTTAGTGTTATCAAATTTTGCGTTTAAAATCTTGTGATCATATAAAAGTTTAAAAAATATATCCAAGTAACTTCGAGACACTAAAGTAAGAATGGATAGACTCTATATAAGTTACTTTGATTAGTATTTATAACTCCTTATAAGAATGGATAGATTCTATATTCAATTCCCCTTATAAGAAGAGGTGAATTGCTTATAAATAATTACTTTGGTAAATAAGTAATATTTTATTTGATAGTAGTTAGTACCACAATTTTTTAAATAATTTATTACTCACACAACAATAAGTCAACAACTACTCAACTAACATGTAGGATACGGAATACTAATGTCTCGTGCAACACACTTATATTAGTTTATAATCCAATAAAACTTACGCTACATACACGTTTTCGATCGGTCACGGGTATCGTTGGGTGCAATTTTGACATCCGAAACCGACCAAATAAACCTGTATAAAACCTATTCCTGCATTTATTTAACCCGAAAAGACTTGCCCGCTTTGCCAAAGTTACACTGCGGGTCTTGGGTGGGTTGGCAATTTTTGTCCACCCCTAATTAAGTATATTCAATAATATACCGTACCCGTACAATCAGTAATAATATGAATTTCATATTACGTTCCTGAGAAGTAGACTGTGTAGTGTGTACCTTCATGTGAGATGAAGAATTTTAGTCCTCGGATAGGAATGTAAATGTAGTTCTTCAATTAAATAAAATTCTGATAGATGGTGGACACTTTTGACCTTAATTATGTAAGGTGCAAACTTTTCTTACCTATATAGGTTGAATATATTTCTTAAACTATTTTTTTATTTAATTTATCTTTTGGAACATGTAACATTGATATTATTTATTTTAAAATTAACAAATAAATTAAATGAAACTAAACTAAAATGGAACATGTTGGTGAGTTCTCATGTTTCTTCACCAACTACAACAACCTGAAAATTTGAGTTGGGTAACCACCCAAGAAATTTGCACAAAGAACATACACATGGCTTCTTAGACTAAACAAATTATATGGTTCGATAAATGTCACTTTTTCTATCTATAATAACTCATCAATATGCATAATCATAACCATCACTTTCTCATTAATTACCTCTTGCAATTAAATTAAGTGCTTAATTACACAATGGCTTTAGCAAATGGTGAAGAGAAAGTTGAACTTGGCTTCAATATTGATGTTATTAATGAGACAAAGCCAAAGAAAGATTGGATCCTTTTGTCTCTTAGGGTGATTGCATTTTTTGCCACAGCATCTGCAACACTTGTGATGGGACTTAACAAACAAACCAAAAGTTTGATTGTTGGTACAATTGGTAGCACTCCAATAACAGCTTCTCTTTCTGCCAAGTTTAGTCAAACTCCAGCTTTTGTGTAAGTTTTCAATTATTTTTCTTTTTTTTTAATAAGAGTTTTCAATTATTATATATATATATATATATGATTTTATTTATTCTTTGACATAAACTTAGACATTAATGTTAAATTTTTGTATGATTTTTAATTTTTATATAATTTTTTCTCTCTCGTCTTATTTTTAATCCCTCTTTTTAAACTAATTAAAAGCATATAATTTTGTAATTTATATAGACTAAAAACATAATATTTAACCATATTTTGAGGTTAAATATAATTTTAGTATACATTTTTTATTAACACAATTGTGGGGGTGATACAGGTTCTTTGTTATAGCAAATGGAAATGCTAGTCTCCATAACTTGTTGATGATTTCAATGGATGTATTAGGACCACAATATAATTACAAAGGACTACGACTTGCATTGATTGCAATATTAGACATGGTAATATTTTTTAAAACCATAGTTAAATTTACATAAATTCTACAAAGATTTGTAAGAAAATTGATTTATTAATTATATATTTTTTGGGTGAAGTTAACTATGGCTTTAGCATCAGCTGGAGATGGTGCAGCAACATTCATGTCACAATTGGGGAAAAATGGTAATTCACATGCAAGGTGGAATAAAATTTGTGACAAATTTGAAAGCTATTGTAACAGAGGTGGTGGTGCACTCATTGCTTCTTTCATTGGCTTCATTCTTCTCTTGATTATCACAATTATGTCCATTGCAAAGTTGCTCAAGCCAAATCGCATTAACCATCATGCTCCTTGATATGATAAACATATACACCATATGTTATACAAATGAATATGTTGTTTTTTCTTTGTTGACTTTCCTATGTTTTCAGTGTTTGTGTTTGATATATGTAATTAGTTGTACTTGAAACACAAATAAATTACAGTAGTGGATTGCATATAACTTTTTATTATTATATGTCCTTAAAGTTTTTTAAAGTTTTATAAGTTGGGGAAATGAATTATGGATCCCCTCTTCTTCCAATGTACGCATATATTGTTTTGAAATTATGTCATGTTATAATAATTATTTTTCACAAATTAAATAAATTGAGAAGCTCTTCTTGTAGAATAATTTACTATATCTATATATCTAGGAAGGCTGGTCCAACAAATTTATTACATTTTTTCGTCATTTATTTTATTTAGTTATAATTTTTAGGTCTTTTATTTTTTTTTCTTCACATTTTAGTTTTTTATCTCTTGAAATCGAACACAAGATTTTTCTTTATTTTTTTTCTTTTCTATTTAGATCTTTTATTTATTTAAAAACATTTATGTATCTTCAACATGGCAAAGTGACAAATTAACATAAGATTTTTGTTAATTTGATTTGTTTAAATATTTTTTTTACTTAAAAACAAAAATCGCCAAGTTAAATTTTAGGATTCTTAATTTTACCCTTCATCTTTATTCTTTGGATTTCACCTACTTAGAAAATATGCTATTTGAGACACGTTGATTATTAGTTTCTCTTTCGCAATCTAATTTTTCTTTTACCAAGATTAAACATAGAAATAAAATGGAAGTTATAAGTTGGTTTGAGTTGGAGTAACAAGGAGATCATGGGTTCAACTCTCTCCTCTAACAAAAATAACAACTAATTATTAATATTAATTATTTTTAAAAAATAAACAAGGAAATAAAATCTTATATCAACCCTTTCTAATCTATTTACAAATATTAATATCTAATGTAAATAAATAAAGTTCTAAAGAATTATAAAATATATTCATTTTGAAAAGATAAAAATAAAATACGAAATTTCACCATAAAAAATAATAAACCGATCACTTTATGAAATTGGAGTGTCACATTTCTCTCTACATTTTAAAATTTTTGCTCTCAAAATTTAAAGTAAGATATTAGAGAAAAAATTTAAAAATATTCGTGGAACCATAAAGACACACAAGTTTAATCATCCTAGAGTTGAAACATCAATCTTAAGCACTTACCACCAAATACATTTAAATCATGTCAGAATTCTCAAATGACAAAGTCAAATCAACTATCCTTAAATTGTTATCTAATTACAACAAATTAATTTAGTGAGAGATATTGCTTATTCAAAACCCGAAATAAGATGTTTCACAAGCTCGGATAAGTATGCATATGTATAGCTACCCGAAAGTTATAACAAGTGGTTATTTAATTTCACCAAACATGTTAGTTGACTTATCTCCAATCCCTACTTCACTTTCCTAAGGATGTAATATCTCTTACTATTACTAAATCATAATGTCACAATGTGATACCTAAAATCAAAATATTTTAATAATATCTTTAAAATACATTTCGAAAACAAATTCACAGCAGAGAGATAATCACTTAAATAAGAGAGTAAAACATTTTACAAATTTCATTAAAAAATAATATCAGATTCACTCAAAATAATATTTAAAAAATAATATCAGATTCACTCAAAATAATATCAGATTTCGTTACTGTAACAATAAAATAGAGTAAACTATTCTTTTTGAAAAATGATTAAATATCAGATTAAATAGAGTAAACTATCAGATTTCGAACATGATTAAATATAAGACACTAAAGATCCATTTTCAGTGTCACCATTAGAGAAGAGTTTCTCCCCAAATTTGAACTTCAAAACTCATTATCTTGTAATAATTGCATTTTGCAAAACAAGGTCAAACCAGTAGAACACAGACAACAAATAGGGTGAGTTTTAAAATTATATTGATAATATAATATAACTACGGAGAAAACACAACTAACTATAATAGAGTCAACTCATAACATATCACAGTATATCAACACATTTAAGGAAATAATATTATATCATAATGTCAAAATTGACCGAGAAAAATTATTATCACATTAGATACACGTTAAATCACAACAAAATAATCTCAAGACAATGCAATGTTATGCATGCTTCTAAAAACTATATGATCCATATATAATACTTGTCACTAAGGCCACTTCTACACAGAAAAATTACTCACACTAATGGAAAAAATAAACATGTCATAAAGGCAACTTCCACACACAAGAATCACCCATAACAACGAGAAAAGTAAATGATAACGTTTCAGCAAGTGTACTGAATCGTTTCAAGTAATAATTAAAACAGTAGTACCGAGTGTTGAACTCAAGGATTGCATTTTACATTCAATTGTGATTAATTTCTAAAATTGAATAAAAAAGTTTCCAAATTGATTGAAATAATATTTGAAACTAACAAGAGTAATAGAATTGAACTTTTATAATAAGAAAAATGTTAGGGAGGAGTTTCACTTTGAATCCAACCTTAGTTTCTAACTTGATCCTAGTTACTAAATTCCTTTATTGAACTATTACCGAATTCTCTTTATTATTCTTGCCCCAATGTCTTAGTGACAGAACCTATAATTCTAAAGTAACCCCTAATTACTTAGTGAATTTAAGATTAGAATTAAGTTTTACAGTACAAAAATTCTCTTATTAAACTATTGTCTCTACAAATAATTCAATTGGTTTCATGGCCTGCATCTATCTCTAGACTACAATATCATGAATTTCGCATCTCAAACATTCGTAAAGTCCACTGTCGTTTCAAAATATCAATCTTAAAACAGTTTAAAGTTGATCAAGCAATAAAAAACCCTAAGCATAGAGATGAGAAAAATAATTCAATAAACTCATTCATATAACTAAAAATCAAATCAGGCAAATGAGGGTTTCATCTTGTTTCACTCATCCCTAACAAATAAGGTTTAGTTACTCATGACAAAGATACAAAAGATAGAGATTAAAAAAGAATTACAAGAAAGATTCCTGAATGATTCTTGATAAAACTCCTTCAATGGTGTTAGAATCAGTCGTCTCTGAGTTTCTCTACTAGGGAACAAGTTTCCAAACTTCCCAATAGCCAAAAAGATCCCTAGAAAGTTTGAAAAACACGTTTTTATGCATTCTATTGCGCGTCATGCGAAACATTTGCGCTCCAGGCGCGCCTGGACAAAATCAGGGATGTAGAAATGCACCTCAAGCGCGAGAATTTGTGCTTCAAGCGCACAACATATGTTGTCTGACATTTATTGTATTTTACTCCTATTTTGAGTCCAAATTTTATTCTGGTGTCTTCAATAAAGTTGTAGCTATGGATTTTAGCTTTCATTTCCACTGATTTTGACTCCCATTGGACATCTACAACTCTAGATATGGCTAAAATACTCCATATAGGTCATGTTGATTTCTCACCAAAATTCAGCATTGCACTAATACAAAGAAACAACGTAAAACTACGAAAAATTTCTACTTAATGATGGAAATACGAACATAAACATTTTATTAAATCCAAGAAATAAAATCAACAAAATATATTAAATAACGCCTTAAATTAATGAATGATTAAATATAAATAAGACTAAAAATAATGAAAAATATGCATATGATGAAGAGTTATCACAACCCCAAAGTTAGTATGTTGCTTGTCCCCAATCAACAATTAATTTCAAATTGGATACAGTTAAAAAAAAGCTTAAACTAAATTCCTCAAATCAAATCAAACTTAATCCTCAAAGTTCCAACTGCTACAAAACATTCATCATGCTCCAAAGTTACATCTAAAAAAAAACAACATCATTTGTAAACTTAACATTCATTCATCAAGTTCAACGCTTCTTCACACAATCTCACCAAAGTTTCTCTCAAGTGTTTAGCAAGGGTTATGAACTTATCACTCATATCCTAGAACATGTATCACGATACCATAGGCTTGAAAAAATTCTTCAAGTTGTTAAAAATTCTTCATCATAGTGCACATTTACACACAATTAAAAAGAAAAAATTTCAAATAATAAAAATAAGATTGCAAAAATAAAAGTTACCTCTATCTATGGGTTGTCTCCCACGAAGCGGTTCTTTAAAGTCATTATCTTGACGCCTCAACCATTGTCAAGGTGGCATATATGATAGAAAGAACACATCATCCTTCTTCTCACCAAGGAATACATATTTCAAGTGAGGTTACAATTGCTTGAGCTTAACATGTGGCGTATCTTTCTTTTTCTCTACAAGCTTTTCTTCATTCCCTTTCAACTCCTCCCATCTAGTATGGAAGCGGGAGGAGTAAGATAGTGATGCTTCTAACATGGCTAAAACATCTTTCACTCTTGGATCTTCACTATCTTTACAACACGGGACATGTACAACACCCTTTCTAAAGGTAGGTACTTGATGTTCAACTCTTCCATCGACTATCGAATCAAAAATCTCAATTCGATTGCATCCTTCTCTTTCTTTTGAATGCTCCATGACTTTTAGAATATTGAATGTAACTGTTTCTTCGTTACCTTAAAGGTTAAGGTGTCATCCTCTATATCAATCTTAGCTCTCCCTGTTGCTAAGAATGGTCTCCCCAAGATCAATGGGATATCATTGTCTTCCTTCATGTCTACTAGCACAAAATCCACCGGAAAAATGAACTTATCTACTTTGACCAACACATCTTCCACCACCCCATATGGATATTTCATTTAGCAATTCACAAATCGTAGTATCAACTGTGTGTCTTTGATTCTCCCAATGCCCAACCTTTTGTATATTGGAAGGGCATAAGACTCACATTGGCTCCAAGATCACACAAGGCCTTCCCAAAATTTATATCTGCAATAGTGCAAGGAATAGAGAAGCTCCCAAGATCTTTGAGATTAGGTGGCATCTTCCTCTATAAATTTGCACTGCACTCTTCGGTAAGCATAACTATTTCACCGCCAATTTTTCTTTTCTTTGACATAATTTCCTTCATGAACTTGGCGTTTGTCGGCATCTGCTCTGGTGCTTCTGTAAAAGGACTGTTGATTTGTAATTTTTTTAAAACATCAAGAAACTTACCAAATTAATTAATACCCATTCAATTTTAAAAAAGTTTTTTGAATAGTCCTTTATGAGTTTTTGTAATAAAGCAATGCTGAAATGACTTATTTTTGTTCACGTGGTAATTACTAGCTGTATTTTTTTCTTATTAAAATTATAAATGAAAATAAAAATAGTTTTTTCTTTTAAAGAGAAAATAAATTAGTTAAGAAAATCAAATTAGACTAAATACTCACAAATTCATCAAAAATGTAGAAACTTAACCCACAAACTCTACATGTTGGAGCAATTTTACACATTTAGAACATTTTGTTGCATTGCAAGAAATTGAGAGAGTACTTGTGAGATTGCAAAAAATTGTATTTTCATTGAATGAAATTAAGCTAGTTATACATTTGTTATCTTAATTGTCTTATAAACAACTTAATAACTAACTGATTCAGTATATACTCACTTTCGACTCTAAAATTGAAAAGCAGTGTTATAATAGTCCCTAAAAAATAGAAAAATATTTTAAAATCCTTGAATCAATACCCGTTAGTCACTTTAATTCTTGACTTTTTTTTAATAGAACCTACCTATATGTGACACAATTGACTTCGTTAATTTTAAATTCATTCTACTATGGACTAATATGACTAAAGAAAAAAAAAACATTTTCATCTTCTCAAATAGAAAGAACTATCGACCTTATTCCCCCATTCTTTACACAGTAAAAAAAATTGAACAATCCAAACTTCTAAATTTTTGTCTTCACTTTTCATTCAAACTTCTAAATTATGTAATGAAGATCCCAACAATAAATTAAGATCATAGATCTGCAACAAGACAAGACAAAATTAGATTTTCAACAATAACTATGAAATAAACATCATAGATCTTCAAGAAATTGAAAAGGGTGAGTTACCCGGTTGTGATTGTCTACATAAAAGAGCATCTTATAAAAATGTGTAAACGATTTTCAATATGAGACGCAATAGTTTATGGTGAAAGTCATCATTAATTTTTTGTAACTAAAATATTAGAAATTCCATACCTCCTTCGAAGAACCAAATTGATGACTCTTCATCATATGCATATTTTTCATTGTTTTTAGTCTTATTTATCTTTAATCATTAGTTAATTTAAGGAGTTATTTGATATATTTTGTTGATTTTAGCTATTTGATTTAATGAAATGTTTATGTTCTTATTTCCTTGATTAAGTAGAGATTTTTCGTAGTTTTGCATTGTTTCTTTGTTTTAGTGTGGTGCTGAATTTTGGTGAGAAATCAACATGACATATGTGGAGTATTTCAGACATATTTGGAGTTGTAGATGTCCAATTGGAGTCACATGAAGTGCAAATAAAAGCTAAGATCCATAGCTACAACTTTCATGAAGACACCAGAACCAAATTCAGAATCGAAAGAGGAGAAAAATGCAGTATAAGTCAGACAGCAGATGTTGTGCGCCTGAAGTGCAAAAACCTGCGCCTGGGGCGCATTTTGGCCTGCGCCTGGGGCGCATTTTGGCCTTCTAGCCTCTGTCGGTTCGCGCTTGAAGCGCAAAAGTTGCGCCTGGGGTGCGTGGACGCGACAACGTTCATTTAATTGCAATTTTTTTCACTTTCTAGACATCTTTTTGACTATTGGGAAGCTTGGACACTTGTGCCTTAGCAGAGAAACTCAAAGACGGTCGTTTCTAACACCATTGGAGCAGTTTTATCAAGAATCATTCATGAATCTTTCTTGTAATTCTTCTCTAATCTCTATCTTTCTTATCTCTGTCATGAGTAACTAAACCCTATTTGTTAGGGATGAGTGTAACAAGTGAAACCATTATTTTTTTGATTTGATTTCTAGTTATATGAATGAGTTTATTGAATTATTTTTCTCATCTCTGTGCTTAATGCTTTTTATTGCTTGATCAACATTAAAATGTTCTACGATTCGTATTTTGAAACGGAAGTGGACTTTATGAATGTTTGAGATGAGAAATTTATGAATTTGTAGTCTAGGGATAGATATAGGTAATGAAACCAATTAAATTAGTTGCAAAGGCAATAGTTTAACAAGAGAATTTATGTACGGTAAGCTTAATTCTAATCTTAAATTCACTATGGAATTAGGGGTTACTTTGGAATTAAAGGTTCTATCACTAAGACATTAGGGCAAGAATAATAAAGAGAATTCGATAATAATTCAATAAAGGAATTCAGTAACTAGGATCAAATTAGACACTAAGGTTGGATTCGAAGTGAAACTCATCCCTGACATTTTTCTTATTATAAAGGATCAATTTTATTACTGTTGTTAATTTTAAATATTATTTCAATCAATTTGGGAACTTTTTGTTCAATTTTAGTAATTAAATATAATTCGATAGTAAAACGCAATCCTTGAGTTCGACACTCCGTTTTAATTATTACTTGCAACGATTCAGTACACTTGCTGAAACGCTATCAAGTTTTTGTTCTTCTCGTTATTACCCACAAAATTCACCTCTTCTAGTTCTTCTATATCATTTTCATCCAGTGCTTCACAAGCTCCATTTTTATGTGCTCCCCCACAAAAGTCACAACCAGTATCTTTCAATAATTTGACTGGGGCTACTTGGGGTTGTATATTTAGAGCTGCCATCCCCTTCTTTATCTCAGCGGCGATAACACTTGTGTTTAATGCATTACGCAGCGTGTCACGCGCAACATTTGTGTTTTTAAAGCATGTCACATCGTCACTTTTTAGTTAAAAAATCAGAATGAATGACCAAAACTGTCAAATTTTAAAATAGAAGATCGATTTTGTGAATTGATAAAATTAAAGGGACTAAAACTACAATTAAGCCCAAAAAATCTAAACTCCTTTTTAAAAGATCGAACTTTATTCATCTCTCTTTTAGAGTTCATTGCAAGTCATTTCGTGAGTAACAAAATTAATAAAATCTTATTTAAAAATAAAAATTAAATTTTTAATTCTTTATCTTTTTAATCTTATTTAAAAGACAAAGTTACAAAAGTCATTTATTTATTGTTTTTGCATATAAATCCTTTACTTTTTAAAACATGCTAAGATTAACCATTTTTTTTTTTTTTGATTTTTTATTAAAAAATACATAGGAGGCAAACCACATCAACATTTTTAAAATAATTTTATTTTAAAAAAATAATTTGTTTAAAAATAAAAAACCCAGCAAGAAGTTGAAGATTTCATCTTCGATCCAAATTAAATAAAAAAAATTAAACTAATCAATCTCACTTTCAACAATACTCATTTTCAATGTCAACTTTTACATCAAAATTTTAGGGTATTTTTTTTCTAATACCCTCTTTTTCCAAAAAAATTATCAAAATACTCCATTTTTATACTCACTATAAGCTGCCTTTGCAAATGACGATTTTTTTAAGGAATTTTTCAACAAAAAATAATCAATTTTTTTTCAAATTAACAAATATATATATTTCATAAAAAGACACAAACACAAATTTTAAATTACATAGATTGACTAGAATTTCTTGTAACATTTGGACAATGTTTTCAAGTATGACCAGTTAACCGACATAGTTCACATTTTCTTGACACTTTTTCTCTAACGTCCATTTCAGTTCTAATACAAGTACTATTTGGACGACTGTTTTTTAATTTGGACTGGAGATACTCGAAAACATTGTCCAAATGTTACAGGGAACTCTAGTCAACCTATGTAATTTAAAATTTGTGTTTGTGTCTTTTTATGAATTATATATATATATATATATATTTGTTAATTAAAAAAAAATTGAAAAATTCCTTAAGGAATACCTTTGTAAACTCGGGCGTCCTTAAGGAAGTCGCCATTTGCAAAGACGGCTTGTAAGTGAGTATAAAAATAAGGTATTTTGGTATATAGTTTTGAATAGAGTATCTTGGTAATTTTTTTTTAAAAAAAAAGGTTATTAAAAATACAAAACCCAAAATTTTAAATTCTCTAAATTAAAAACAAAAATTCCCTAAATATTAGAAAAGCGTTACATCCAGATCACCTGTGTTTAACATAATTGGATGTAAGTTCTCTCTACTCATTGTTTCATTTTCTTTACTCATTGTAGAAAGAAATTTTTTGCCGGTTTTTCAATATTTCAATAAAGAGAATAACCAAGTAATGAACAAAATATTACGTAGCTCAGAGATTCACCAGTATTGGTTTGATTTTGAATTTGTTTAGCGTTGAGGTGAGGTGAAGAAGATGAAACCTAAATATTTGAGGATTTTTTTTTGTTTTTAATTTAGGAATTTTAAAGTTTTGGTGACGAAAATGTTGATGATTGGAAATGTTGAAAGTGAGATGGGTTGATTTTTTTCTTTTTCTGGGTTGAAGTTGAAAAGAAAAGATGAAGATGATAAACATGATGATGAATATAATAAAAAACCAGAATTATAATAAATTTACATCATATTAGAATTTAGAATTTATTGGCTTAGAATTAGCTCTGAATCATTTTGAGTATATAACTACTACAAGCACGTACATTGAAGCATCAAGCACAACCCAATATGATTGTTTTTGCAATGTAAATCATGACATTGAAAATCATCTAAACAGGGTTTACCCATATATGCTGAAATGTTGAATTAAAAAAATAAAATAAGTGTCATTGAAATATGATGAAAGATTTTATATAAATCTATAGATAAACAAGAAAATTATGAGAAAAAAGTCTTACCGCTGACTTTCGCTACAATAAGAAATAGGAAAAGATAAATGATTATAACATACACAAACTTGAAAACTCGAACCATATTTTTTCACATTTGCATGTTTCAAACAAAGAATTGTTTCATCACTTTATAATGTAAAAACTCATGCTGTCCACTTCAATTAAATAGTTTTGGACGCTTAAAGAGTTGTAAGAAACACTTCCACATATTGAAACCATTATTAAATATCTCTTTAGTACGTCAATGATTTGTGTTTGCCTGTTCAGCTCATTAGATTGATCATTTAACCTTATTCTCTCACATAAAAATATTGTTGGTCCATTACATTCATTTTTTTCCCCAATCTTTTATTATTATTTAAGTAAGAATAATGCATCGATATGACCAAGACAAATTTATTGTCTGAATAGTGGTGAGGATAAGAGAGACATGATATAATAAACTATTAAATCTTTTTTCAATCTAACATTTTGAAGAGTCCAGAAGATGTTACAAGTTAATTATGAGCCTTATGATATTATGTCTCTCGTTAAAATTCATATAATAGATATGAGGTGAGTTGGTTTTTCAGAACCAGTTTGGTTTAGATACAAATACCCATTATTGATGTTTGGATTATAACAACAAAAGAACAATTGTTCATTAATCTCTTACTTTAATTGTGCAAGGTACATATAATTAAATCAAAACATGTGTTATAACTATCTACAATAGTGACATAAGTAAATGTGAGTTAGTAAAAATTATTCATGTTTCATTCATTAGAAGAAACCATGTGAATACTATTGACTAACGATCAATTAATTATTAATTGTTAGAAGTAGAGTAAGTTGTAACTTAGTTAGAGTGTATCTAATCAAAGCAAAACATAATTTTGAATTGTGCCATATATTGGTTCCATAGAAATAGTGCACTCAACATTTTCTGATGAAATAATCGTATGATCAATCTAATCAAAAAGATGAAACGTAAGAAGTGTTGAAAATACGAATGAGTTTTGCATTTATACTCTAAGTTTGATGACTACAAGAAGCTGATGACGAGGACCAAAGAAGAAAGAATCATTCAATACTTGTAATGCCTCTGGTAAACAATATCTTGAACGTATAGTACAATAATCATCAACTGCAATACCATTGTCTCAAAGTCATGATAGTGAAGAAAAATCAACATGGAAATTGAAGCTAGATACCAAATTGTACATAAAGTACAAGATAGCATGCAAATCTATACAGTAAAGTGTGTAAGTTCGAACAACTACACGTACGGTTGCAACAGTTCTCACCACATCTTAAACAACTCTTTTCTCAACTCATATATCTTTAGGAGTATTTAAAGAACATCATTTGAACCGAAGAAAGTCACAATGATAATCCAAATCAAGTCCATAAAGATTGAAAATCAATGACAATTGTCACCATGAGATTGTTCAGTTGAACATCCATGGATAGAGAGAAAAGAGAGAAAATGGCATGTTAAACAAAATAATATATGGAAAAGCCTTGAACAAGTTGAGAGAAAATAAAATCTCCTCTATGTGAAAAGTTATTAGAACTTGTTGTACATCAACAAAATAGGATTAAAATAAAATTTAAACCGAGTTACTTTTTACATGAATTAACATAGGATTTTGTATTGTAGTGTCCTCTCATTTAAGAGTTAGATTCCTAGGATGACTTTGTGTTCACATCTTACACAAACTCAAACTGTTGTAATCTTGCTCGATAGTGGAAACAACCTTTTCAAAAATAAATGGAGAGGCACTATGCAAATTCAACTTAAGAGGCGAGTGAAGTCAAGATTCTTGAGGAAATCTAGAGACTCTATTTCTAGTAGGTCCAAAGAGGCCTTGAATAATACTTGGCCTGTTGAGACAGAGAAAAAAATACTCAACTCAAGAGGCAAATGAAGCTAGAAATCAATCGTTACAGAGCTACATCAACTCAAGTGTAAGTAATCATCCATTTCAAGATTATTTCACCATGGTTATTATTTTTTAACATTTTCCTTTGTTATATTGTGGACTCTTCCATATGAATTTGCAAATTTTGTACGTAATTTGGAACTTCAATCCTTGGATCTTTAAGGACCTATTCAAGCAATCATGAAATGTAGTTTCCATTGTCTTTTCACATTAACCAAAATTAGTGATGGAAAAAAAAAATGTATCCACAGATATTTGTGGATAAAATCCGCAACGGGCACAAGAGATCTAGAGGCAGATGTAATAGTATATGTACCTGTAATAACCCAACCTTTATTGTTATCAACATTGTTAATCACGATCTTCTCGCCCCCTTCCACCTAGTGGAAATAACAAGTTTTTGCTTTCTGTGGGAATCGAACCCAGTACCTATGGATATGTACCACCGTCCATTCATTCCCACTATCAATTGAGCAACTGCAACTCAATTGATAGTGGGAATGAATGGACGACTTATCCCCTAGGTACGGGGTTCGATTCTCACGAAAGGCAAAAACTCGCTATTACTTAGATAAGTGTTGGGCTGTTACAAAAAGTTCAATTGGTAGTGGGAATAAATGGACGGTGGAACTTATCCCCTAGGTACCGAGCTGTTACAAACAGCTCAATTGGTAGTGCCCTAGGTTCAATTCTCACGGAAGGCAAAAGCTCGTTATTTCCACTGGATGGATGGGGGGCGAGAAGATCGTGATTAACAGTGTCGATAATGGTAAGGGCTGGGATATCTGTACCTAATAATAAATTAGTAAAATTGATATGGTTTAATAGTTTTTGTTTATGTACTAATGTATCAATAGTTTTTATCATGAAATTTTGTTATATATTTTATTTATTTGTTAATGTATTAATATTTTATGTGTTAATATTTTTTGCTTTGACAAAATAGGGGAGAACATTAAGCTGATACCTACACTGATATGGATAGGATACAAATATCATTTTTATTCAACAAGTAGGGTAACAGAATAGTACTATTTGTACCGGTGGATATGCATTTTGGAGATGAATTGAAATTTGTATTCCAAGACATTCATGATCTTTGGGTGAATTCAAGAAGATTGAAGACTGAATATTTGCAAGTTTCTTTTGATTGTGTTATCTTTTCTTTTTTATTTCTATTATGTCAATCTTTAGTTTCATCTAATGTTTGTGTATTCAAGCTTAAAACTTAATTATAAATGCTTGTTTCTTAATAGTTATTAAATATTTTCATTGACTATTTTATTTTATTTTTCTTGCAAAATAGTTAATCACTCAAAGATCAACGTTAATTTCATTATTAACATTAAAATCAATACGCATGGGTATCTAACTAGTATTATATTAAAAACATATATAAGAAAAAATTGAACCCAACATAAAAAAAGGAAGGGACATGTCACCCACTTCAAACACCAAAGCTACCTAATGATACATACAAAAGGGACAATATGCATTTCTCAAATTTGACGTAGTAACTACGTGACACAGTACTGCATTATAGTCGTCTGATCTGAGTCGATGGTTGAAATCGATTTACGATTTAAAATAAATTGTTTAATATGAATCGTCTGCTTATATCAACGATCCAAATTCATTATTGTATGCTGCAATTATTGCAACATGTCGTAGTCCCATTTCTCACCCTTTCTCCTAGCCAAAAACTATTTCCATCATATGTTACTTTTTATTAATTTATATGCTTTCTTTCCCATTCTCCCTACCTCTATGATTATAGTGCTTCCCGGGTGTATCCAAGCGTGCAAGTTTTTTTTCAAAGAAATCTATGGGTGGTTGATATATTGATTAAAAAAGATGTATTGAGCATTAACGAATTACTTATATGTGCCGAATTCTTTTTACCATTTGAGATGGAAGATGTAAACAATTATGTTATTTTAGTTTGAATGTATCAATCACCTTTTCAAAGGAGTTTAGTGATCTTTAGGGAGAAAGGGTAAAAAAATATCACCCTAGGGATTACTACTAATTAATCATGGACATTGAGATTTATTTCTGCAATGAACATATTCATTTTCATTACCTCCGATTCCAATTATAAGCATTTTTTTAGATTCTTTTGATCTTATTTATAAGATTTTTTTTTTGATTTTTAAGGTGTATTTATTGTTTAAGAGAAAAATGATCATACACTGTCAACATGAAAGAAAAAATGGATTTGACCCATCTTGTTGGCTCATCTTGTCCATCTTTTGTGTCGAGGCGAGTTGAGATTTTAAATCTACCATTACTAGTTGGCTCGCCCCGACTAACCTAGTAAAAAAATGGGACGATCCAGGTGGTGTGTGGTAGTGGTGGTGGAGGGGGTTGGTCTGTCTGGCTAAAAATGTTTAATACTTTAGTTTGAGCCCAAAAATCTACTTTTATTAGTACAAAAATTAATTTCCACATCAAGAGACTAGCGTGTCTATCTAAACAAAAGCTCATTTCTTCCAACTCATCATCTTCCATTCTCGTTTCTTATCTTGATACTAGATGATGTCGTTGACAGCAACAACAACCCGAGTTTGCAATGACATGCATTCATGATTAGTAAGGACCTAATATGAGAGACAAATATAAAAAGGATGATTGCTTGATTGCTTTGTATATGTAGTTTGTACTTCTAACATATACGTTATTGTTTTATTCTCAGTTTAATGGTTGTATGTAAATCTTAGCCTGCTTGTCTGTCGTTGTGTTTTGATAAATCCTCATCAAAATGCAAATTTCGGAAGTCTTTTGAGTTATTATTTAATCTTTTCTTTAAATTTAATATTTATTTTAAAATTAATTTAAATAAATAGTGGCTTTGTAATTCATAAATCAACTAGATGTTTATGCTTTTAATTTTTTCGTTAATAAGATATTTCGTGTAGTTTTTGTTTTATTTCATTTGTTTTATTACGAAAATTATGAAATTCTTATTACGTTGTCTAATTAGAAGGAGTGCAAATTCAAAAGTAATATTTTATTACTATTATATTATAAAATAGAATAATAAAATGATAAATAATATATGCATATTATATATTAGTACCGTCTATGATGGGCTAGGTGTTGAAAATAAAGTTCCTTATGTTGGTCCATTAAAAGCCTTTAGGTTTGTGCTTTTGAGAGAATAAAAGGGCAGCAATATAAAGAAACGAAAAACCGTGAAATCGGGGGGTGGCTACAGTGCCGAAAAGAAGTAGCAGGAAGAGATAATATGACTGCATGTTACTTATGTCTATGAACATTAGTAGCTAAATTCTTCCTTTTTGATGATGAGTAGAACAAAATGAAAATTTTAATTATTTGATTTGATTTTTGGTTATATAAATAAGTTTATTGAACTGTTTTTCTCATCTTTATGTTTAATAATTTTTATTGTTTTATCATGTATTTTTAAATTATTTTATAATTAGTACTATGAACAATGGACTTTACGAATGTTTGAGATAAGACTTTGAACGTGAATGAATTCAATTTAGTTTAAACTGAATTCTAATATTAAATTCACTAATGAATTAAGGGTTATTTTGAAATTAAAAGTTATGTCACTAAGCAATTAGGACGACAATAGTAGATAAAATTTTGTAACCGCTCAATAAATGAGTCAATAACTATGATCAAGTTTGGAACCAAGGTTGGTTTCAAATTAAAATTCATCCCTCATATTTTATTATTATAAAGTCCAATATCTCTAATGTGGTTGACTTGACAATTATTCAATAAATTCGAAAACTTTTGTTCACTTGAGTAATTAAATGACGCTAGATAGTTTAGTGCAACCTTTGAGTTTGACACTCAGTTCTATTGTTATAATATTACTTGCAACAATTTATTACACTGATTAAACCACTATCATGTTCTATGTACTCTATGTTATAGACTCACATGAAGAAGAAGATGTTCAGCTCGGTACCGATGCAGTTAGTGACAAGTTTAGGATTTCCGATCAGGAGTAACTTTGTGCTCTAGTATGAGGCAGAAGATGGACGCAACTTGAGGGATAGCCACATATGTTGGGAACATGACATAAACTTATAGGTGTTTGGTCATGAACGATGCCCAATGGACCGGTCCCGTCAAGATCTTTCAGCACCTTCCTTTCCATGCTAACATAGAAGCTCACGAAGCGACCCGTCACGTCCCAATTAACACTTACTCGCGCTTGACTAATATGGATGTTCACACTAATCGTGTGTTGTTTTCTCAAAGGGAAGGTGGTCGTGGGGGTTGACATGTTGGAAATAGGGAGACTTCGGGAGTGACCTCATTCATAGCCACATCGAGAGTGTCTGAGTACACGAATTAAGTTTGATGTATAGGATGTTTTGAACATATATAGTGTCTTCTTGAAGCCCACGAGACAGTTGGTCACGTGCCTTTATCTTTATATTCATATACGTATGATATCAATGTTTCAATCTATGTTGCGTGTTCGTATCAATGTTTCAATCTATGTTGTGTGCTCGTTTATGTGTTTAACTTTTATTTACGTTAAAGTTTTTAATAAGTTAATATTTTCGACATGAGTATATTTTTGAGTTTTGTTGAATGAGACTTGGGTTGTCTCAAAGGGTAGTGACTAATCATTTGATTATATACCCCGAACTTTCATTTATTCCATTATAGGTTGTATTCCAACTATCTATAATTTTTTCAAATCGTATATTTGTGTACTATGCAATATATAGATTGTCGAGACACATCTGTTGGACTGAATCTTTATGTAGGTATTTTCTTGGTTTAGGGCAGTAACACTAGCCTTCAAGATTGGCTTTTTGTTGTGGTGTTTGATCGAGCTTTCGTGGAAAAAAGTTAGGGGAATTGTTCAGTAGACATCCTCCAAACAATTAATCTAACATAGTTTTCGCAAGTGTACTAAATCGTTCAAATAATAATAATGATAAGTAAAAATTATCTCCACAGTGATTGTTATTAATTTAGTAAATGATAAAGTTGTAAACATTTAGGTAATAAAAATATTATAATTGATTTATAAAACCGAACTAACAAAAAAAGTTAACTAGACAAATCTCAATATTTTGGTAACAAAAATATTATAATTGGTTTATAAAATTGAACAAACCAAAAATCAAATCGACAAATTTCAATATGAGAAAAGCGATTATCAAATTCAAATCACCTTCTTTTCACTATGTAATTACTGATTTACTATTTTAACAATGGAACCTATTTGATTACACGAATCCTAATTCCTTAGATGATCAAGCTAATTACTCAAACTCAAAGCATATATGAACCTTAATTTTTTAGACACGTATTAATATTTTATATTCTTAAAACAATATTGAAACATGAACATATATTTTGGTTCCGATTATTACCGTCTATTTCTCAATAATGAAATAATTCTGATGTTCAATTCTATGGTGATCAAGCCCAGAAAAACATTAAGAACAAAAATCTATGAAAAATCAAATATGTTTTATTTGCATAAATAGCATACAAAAACTAAAATTACATAGATTCAAGAAGGTTAATCTAATCCCTAATCAATGAGTAAATTAATTACTCATGATAAACATTACAGATAAAAAAGAAAATTACACATAAAATTGGAAGTCTTTCTCAAATACAAGAGCCAAATATCGTAGTTCTCAAAGGAGCAATCGAAAAGATTCTAGAGTATCCACTGGTTTAGGTATTGTTCCTCTAATGATCGTAGTTCCGAGTACTTCTTGACGAGCTTTAATATGATAAGATTTATAAATCAGCAACTCTTGTAAAATTTGAGCAACACCGAATCCCTCGAGAGTCCAAACCTCCATTTCGCCTACCTGTTGTCCTCCTTGTTTGCCCCTTGCTTTAAGGGGTTCTTGTGTAACAAGTGCATAATGTCCACTGGAACGTCCATGTATTTTATCATCAACTTGATAAATTAATTTCAAGATATAGGGCTTTCCTATTATAACAACTTGTTAAAAA
This sequence comes from Cicer yamashitae, assembly GCA_037974755.1. Lineage (NCBI taxonomy): Eukaryota > Viridiplantae > Streptophyta > Magnoliopsida > Fabales > Fabaceae > Cicer > Cicer yamashitae. The sequence continues at coordinate 15,835,736 of JBBPBQ010000003.1, forward strand.
GGATTTTCTGATCTTCCATCAAATATTTCGCTTTTTCCCGGATACTCTGGTCCAAATATCCATGGATTCAATGTTTGTTTACCGGCCTCATATAATTCAAAAAACACTAGTTTTCTCAAAGTCTCTTGTTCATATCTCTCGTCAAAAAGTGTTATTCGATAATGTCTATTTAGCATACTCCCAGCTAACCCAAGTGAACATTCAAATATATGTCCTGCATTCATTTGTGAGGGTACCCCTAATTGATTGAAGACCATATCAACAAGTCTTCCATCTTGCAAATAAGGCATATCTTGTCTAGAAAAAATCTTTAAAACAATACCTTTATTTTCGTGTCTCTCGACCACTTTATCACCTGCACAAAGACTCTTCTAAAGTGTAGCAGCCTTGTTCTTTGCATGCAGAAATCTTATCATTTTCTTAATACTTGGCCGTTTTCCCTTTCTCCTGGTTTTAACGGCAGCGGCTGCCACAATTTCACGTTCCTCCTCTTGACCCTATGGTTGCACGTTTTTTCTACAAAATAACACAAGCCTAAAGGCCTTTTTCTTTTTACCAGCAAGCTTGCGTTTGTTTTCTCACATTTGGCCCATCATACCACTAATATATATATATATATATATATATATATATCCATAAATATTATTTGCAATTTTAATCTTTTTATCATTAGGTAATGTAATAATAACTTTATAATTTCAGTAGTTAAAAGCATAAATACCTAATTGATCCAAGAATCACAAGGCAACGATTAATTTAAATAACTCCTAAAGTTAATTAAAATCTACGATAAGTAAAATAAATAATTACTCAAAAACATGCACATGTAAAGAGTTATCAATGACTCAAGTTTTACCAGAGCTTTGAGTAGTTATCGAATACTTAACATTCAATTAATATCTCATTTGAGTAATAGTAATGAAAGTTAGACCATTGATAATCACTAGCCATTAAGTTGAGATCTATTGATTTGAGATTTGTATCACCCTGAATTTTTTGTTATTATAAATTATTAACTAATAATATTTTTTTATCTGTGTTTGTTGTAGTGTGATAATCTTCTACGTATCTATTTTTATTTGTTTGATGTAGTAATTTTTTATATTAGTGATTATTGGTATAAGCCTAATAACATAATGCTCGTCTTTTTTTTCCTCCGATGCTAGCAGTGCAGCCCACCATGAAATCCATAGTAACGATTTTATCTACAAGACCTAACATCTTCTCAATCAAATTCAGCCTTATACAAGTCGGAAACTACCATGACAACCGCAAGTGGTCCTCCTCTCTTTGGGACTTTCCTTTGTTTCCTCACTGTAGAATCAAATTTGTGTCTTTCTCTCATTTTTCTCTTCTCAAGTTCACTCTCTTAAAGCCACAATAGCTCACAAAATCATGGCTATCCACACAAAATCAACCACTAAACACGTCAAGGCCTCTTCTCAGCCGACGGCAATGCCACTTTGCCGAAAACAACTGTTTTTCTCCCTTTGGGCAGAATGTTTTTGACATTTTTTTATCACTGTTGTAACACCCTAAATTTTATAATAGACTATTTTATTAGTTAAATACGATTTTAAATAATTAATTTGATATTAATATTATTTTAGAATATATGATGATAAATTTTCAAAAAAATTTGTTATATGGGTGTTTTCTATGATGTGCTAGTTTTATAAATATTAGATTAAATGAGCGATATAAATAATAAATATTATATTTTATTATTTGATATATTTTTTTAAAAAATAATAGTATTTTTGTGTAATATTTTAAATAAAAAGATTTTATGCGATTTTACATGTATATACGCGTACCCAATTAATGTAATATTTTTCTGTGCGCTTGACTGATGTTAAGTATGCACGTAGTTATATTTCAATTATTTATAATTATTTTCTATTTTAAGTTATTTATTTTATAAATAATTATCTTGAGATATTAATAATATTGTGATTGATTTCCTTTACTTTTATATATTTCCTATAACATGATGATTTTATAAATATTTATTGTGATTTAGTAATTAATAAAAATTGTTGATGTTATATTTATTTATTTTATCATTTTGACTATTCTATAAAGATGGTAGTCTTTTTATGAGTTTATTTTGAAAAATGTCATAGTAATAATTATAATTACTATTTTGAATGAGAGAGTTTTGGTTATTAATGTATTTTAAAAAGTTAAATACTTTATTTTATAAAATATTAATTTTGAAATATTAGTAAGGTTTCAGTAAAGTGTTAACAAAAATTAGTTTTGATAATTGTTGATTTTATTTAAATAAATAAATAAATAATGATAGATTAAAATATATAGGACACGCTAACTTGTAGAAGCTGATTGATATATGAAGGCACGGTCTCAAAACAAATCTTACAAATATATAGATAAGCTTATTAGGTTTTGCTGCTTGATTTCTTATCTGCCGCCTGCCAAAACAAAAATCCTCATTCCCAGCTAACTATAATACAAGCCTAAAGTAATAAGAACATCTCGCTGCTCATTGGAGGAATTGAAAGGAAAAATTGAAGAAATTGATACAGACGGTCGACAACTGTCCAGAAAAACTTCATCCGTTTTCGTTCAAATTTCAGTATGTTATTTAATTTATTGAGTTAGTCAATTAAACACAATTTTCCAGATTTTTAACAACCCCAATTTCTCTCTAAAATACCTGACTTCTCCGTTTGCAGAATTCGTTATTTTGCACCGTTCTTCTTCACCGTAAGTCCGATTTGAGTGATACCAACGCCAAAACGATCGTGTCAAAAGTGGCTATATTATCCACTGATTGGTTTTCTGATTTATGGTAAGATTCCTTGACCGAATTTCGAAATTAATTTTAGAGTGTCTTCTCATAATTTATTTTTAACGTATACCCATAAATTGTCGAGTTAGATCGATTGAAGGACAAAGAGTTGGAGAATAAAGGTTGTTTGCTCGTGGAATCGTATTCGTGTGTGAAAGCGTTGAAATAAGGTAAGGGGTGAGAGAACGTTTGAATTCATGAGTATAATATATTGTGAGATGAACGGGAAAACCGTATTTCCCAACAATTCATCCGGAGCTTGCTACGTACGACAGTAGCCCTTTGAGTGATAAATTAATTAATGCAAAAATATGGAACTTGTGAGATTAAAATATAGAATAGAAATATTTGTAAGGTGTTGATTGATTTAATTTCTATAAATGTGTGGTATTTGATATTATTGTGATATTGGGTGTCGAATTAATTTTATATATATGTTTGATTAGATGAGTTTATGTGATCTGATAATAAAGATGGATGTGTTGTGATAATTTTATGTGATGATGATGATGTATGAATAATAATTGTGATTTTATAAATTTGTGATAAGTTTATGTGATGAGGTACGATTGATGATAGTGATGCTCTAAATTTGTGATGAGTTATGTAATGATGATGATGTGTGATTTATAATAGTGATGTTATGAATTTGTGATGAAAATATTGAAGTAACCCTTGATGAAATAATTGTGATTCCAATTTGTGTTTGAGATGACGGTCTTAATGGAGTATCATAGGCCAACGAGGGGAGAAAATAAATATTGTGAATTTGTGAAGTGGAGATTATTTTGTCATCATATAGGTAGGGTCTGACAAGCCTAGTGATTCCGGGGAAGTACAACTGAATTGAGCCTGATCGTGGCGGTCTGCTGTTGAGCCTTAAGGCAAGATTGTTAGACCTTGGAGGTATTCAGGTGGGGAATTCCTAGGTGACTTGGAGGTAGCACTCCAAATGTCGGGAGCTACCATGCAACACACGTTTACCTCGACTGTCGCGTATATGTGTCTCGGGTTGAGTTGAGGGGATCTATGAGGACATGGCCAATTTGAATTGTCCGTCCATCGGGATGGTGGCATAGTATCATGGCATCCTAACCAAGTACTTCAGAGTTAGAATGGTACCACATTGTGAAGTAGAGTCTAAGCTCATGCATAGCATTGCATTTTTGTGTGATTGTTTGTTGTGATTAATATGTATTGTGTGGGATGATAATTTCTTAGATGATTTGATGTTATTGTGAAATGTATTGATTTTCCTTGGTTTTGACTTTATAATGTTATGTCTTTCCTTGAAGAATGTTTGTCTAATGATACAGTTTATTTATGATTAATTGCGTGTTCTCCTTACTTATATTATACTATTAACATGATTTCAAAACCCACCTCCTTTGTTGTTTGTGTTTGACTGACTTGGCCCTGCGTTTGCGAAATCGCAGTTGTTACAGGTTAATGAATCTTGAAGTTCAAGTTGGGAGGAACCTCACTCTGATAGGTGATACCGGGAATAAGGGTTGTAATTTGTATTTTACTTATTTAATTTGAAACGACTTTTTGTATGAAAACCATATAAGTACTCGTAAGTTTTTAGAATTAAATCTAGTAATTATACTTAAATCAAATTTTGTGGAGATTGCACTATTTTATAGGAGGAAAAAGTTTAAAGTGTTCCTTTTGATTTTTGAGAAACGTGATATTTTAAATTAATTATCAAAGTTTTTATTTCCTTGAAAACGTATTTGCTTTACCCGCTGCGAATTAAAGTTAAAAATTCTATTATAAATTATTATATATTATTTTGGGGTTTAGGGTGTCACAACTGTAGTGTTTGTTTGAAGAAATGGGTATTGTTTTTGAATTCTTCTCGTCAGAACATTGAAAAAACACTAGTCATTTGTGTGTTCCGGTGAAGTTAAGGTCAAACCTTTCCAGCACTTCGTCGTGCTAGTGAGATCTAACGCCCTTTTTATTTCTAATTTTTTTTATTAATTATGTAACATTGACTTGTATGATCGGAATAATTTATCAGTCATGTTTCGTTGACTTTGTGGACTCATCCTTGATTTTTGGACTTGTTCGTTGTGCACCGCCAATTTGTCGTTGCTATTGAAAATACCTATTGATTCTTATATTTTACGAAAGCGTCAAAATAAGGTATGAGGTGAGAGTGAGTTCGAATCATGAGTATAGAATGTGTGAGATGAACGGGAAAATTGTATTTTCCATAATTTATCAGGGGTTCACTACGTACGACTGTAAACTTTGAGAAATAAATTAATTAATGTGAAAATATGAGAATTATGAGATTAAAATGTGAAACAGAAATGTTTACAAGGTGTTTATTGATTTATGTTTTGATGAATGTGTGGTATTTGATACTATTGTGATATTGGATGTTGAATGAATTTGGTGCCTATGTTTGACTCGATGAATTTATGTGATGATAAAATTTGTATGCATTGTGTGATATGAGCTTATGAGATGATGATGTATGATTGTGATGATATTAATTTGTGATGAGTATATTGATGTCGCCCTATAGTTGATGAAATAGTGGTGATTTCGACCCGTTTATAAAGACGATGCTCTTAATGAATTGAATAATATATGCCAATGAGGGGAGGAACTATATTTTTTGGGGTATTTGATGTGGAGATTATTGTGTCATCATATAAGTAGGGAATGACAAATCTAGTGGTGTTGGAGAATTGCGATTGAAAAAGCCTAGAGGTCTACTGTTGAGCCTTACGTTAAGATTGTTAGACCTTATGGATATTCTGGTGTGGAATTCATATGTGACTTGAGGGTAGTCCCCAAATGCTGGGAGCTACCATGAAACACACATTTACCTCGACTGTCGTATATTTGTGTCTCGAGTTGAGTTGATGAGGTTTATGAGGACTGGCCAATTCGAATTATTCGCTCACGTACGTGGTGACATAGTATCATCTTTTCTAACCAAGTACTTCAAAGTTAGAATGATACCAAAGAAAGAAAAGAAATTTAGAGTATAAGAACATGCTTAACATCATGTGGATTTGTAATTGTCTCATTTGGATGATGTGAATTAATGTGTTACTATATCTTGATGATTATTAATATTGTGGTTTAATTGATAAAATATTTCACTTGTTTTATACAATTACATATTTTTGAAGCTCACACCTTTGTTGTTTGTGTGTGCACATTTGCGAAAACTTAGTTATTACAGGTTGTATGTAGTATCTTGAAGTGAAGTGGATGCCTATTTGAAGACTTTGTCTTTTTGGTTGTCCTCTGATATATGATACTGAGAATAAGATTAATAAGTTGTATTTTACTTATTTTATTAGAAAAGACTTTTCGTAAAAAAACCTTGTTAGTACTTGTAAGTTTTTGGAATTAAATTAAGAAATTATAGTTAAATCAAGTTTATTGTGATTGCCTGCTTTATTTGAGGAAGGAAGTTAAACGCGTTTTATGTATACTTTGAGAAATGCGATATCATAAAAAAATAAAAATAAAAAAAGGTTTTCATTTATCTGCTGCAAATTTTAATTAAAATCTAGTATAAATTATTATACATATTATTTTAGGGTTTATGGTGTCACAAGTTGATTGTTGTTAACTATTTTATATGTTTTGTTTGTGATTGTAGTAGTATGTTTAGGATTTATATGTTAAACGTACATTTCCTAATTTGATATGTGTTTTACTCGTTTATGAGTTTTATTACTGATTGTGATATCCTGATGATTAAGTTAGAAATATGGATCTTGATATAAATGGAATTGGATATTGAGATGAGATATGATTGTGTTGATCATATTGAGATTGAGAATATGATGTTATGGTTGAGTAAATATTTGTTCACTGAGATGCATATAATGTGCATTGTGTTGTGATAAGTCTACTACTATGTGTACGGACACACGAGGCTTATTGTTGACCTGGTTACTTGAGAGATTTATGATAATATTACTAGCACGGCTAGGAGCATGCATAAGGCTAGACGACATTTAAGGTTAGGTCATCCTGGTATGTTGAGGTCGTGGTCGACTTATAATGTCTAAATTGCATGTGATATTAGATGGTGCTTGATCTAACTGTTAATTAAGAGCATTTGAGGCATCATATATTGGCCAAAATGTTTGCATATAGAGAGAAACATTCAGGGTAGCTAGATTTGGATGAGTTATTGTAGAGAGAAAAACACAAGAAAATGGGGTTTGAATTGTGTTTTTTTTTTTTCAAAAACTTAATTAAAAACAAATTTAAATATTAGTGATGTTTGAAATCAGGAATAAGTAAAACGATAAGTTAAGAGATAAGAAAAGAAACACAAGCCAAATAATTCTGGTGCCCTCAAGTGCATTCAATGGGCATCTGATGCCCTCAAGTGAGTTCAATGGGCATCTGATGCCCTGAAGAGCATTGTCTTCCCATGGACCTAAAAAAGAGCTGCACTACTATGGTTCTCTCCCCTATCAAGAAGATCAATAAAATCCTTTACGAAATTGGCCGAGATGTTTGTGTCCAGGATCACCACCAATAGAACAATTCAAAAGAGTTCAACCTATTTAGTCGATTTCAGGCATAAGTTTGATGAGTCCTTAGTTCGTTTATGGAACATTTTAATGAAAAAACTTCTCAAATGAAGAACCTAAAACATGTTGTGGCCCTTCATGCCTTAGTGGCAAGCTTGGAGCCTGAACCTTTTTCTTATTCGTTGGCACAAAGGCCGTCTAAATCACTTGACGAACTCAGAAAAGAGCTAATGTATACATAGATATCGAGGAAGTAATTGCAACAAAAAAAGGAGATTATAAACGATCTCCCAACAAAGAAAAAGACCGAAGTGGAGGATTACCTGATCAAGGAAAAGACTAGAGAAAGGAGTACATCACCTACTTCAGACCACTAACTAAAAGGCCAAAATGATATTCCAAGTTGCGTAGAACTCCACCCTAATCAACCAACCTCGGCAACGAGAATCAAAACCTGACATAGGTTTCAATTTTTTTAGGATTGATAACATTGATGAGTATTTGGAGGGTGAAAACAATTAAGGTGATCACAAGAGGGAGAAGGAACATACTCATCGTCGATCACAAATTAATCATAAAAAAGAGCATCAATCGAAAGATCACTCTTAGTATTTTTGTAACGCCTAGTTACATGGGTATAACAATTGAGGTAAAAACGAAAAATGTTCATATTTATATAAGAGAAAATGTACTATAATAAATGATGAAGTATCCGAAAGAAATAATATTGTAAAATCCTTAAAATAAAACCTTACGACTGAAAATTCTTTAATAATCAAAATATTCAAATCTGGGCATTTAATAACTAATCCCGAAATAAACTACAATGTAGACACTGTGTCTACTTATTCTTGATCTACTAACCTAATCTATGGAAATTAATCTTCTCAAAGGAGGTGGGACTTCTCAAACTCTCGACGTCCCCAACGGTCTCAATATCTGAAAACAACACTTTAATGAGATACTAAATCCCAGTGAATAGTACAAACAATTTTAAAATAAGTATTGTTCTCAGCCGGCGCGGTAACCGGAAAAATCGATCACGGCACCCGCGTTCTTCCAAAAATATTCTTTAGAAATATACATGATATAACTAAGATTCTTCTGTAATAACCAATTACTTCCAATAATTAATAAAAATTCATCAATTAAATTAACGATAATTCTCATCTATAAGAATCAAATAAATCCAATATACACATTTATTCTACAGAAAATAAATAAATCAATTTAATGATGTTTCATCGTTATATGGAGATATACTACTTCCGCGAAGTGAGTATTATCTCATCATGTGGAGCACCAGCTCATCCAGTGTGGGGTACAAGACCCATCCGTGTGGAGTTTAAACCTCGTCTCATTGTGGAGTTTAAAACTCATCTATATGTGGGGTACAAGACCCATCCATGTGGAGTTTAAACCTCATCTCTTTGTGAAGTTTAAAACTCATCTATATGTGGGGTACAAGACCCATCCATGTGGAGTTTAAACCTCATCTCTTTGTGAAGTTTAAAACTCATCTATATGTGGGGTACAAGACTCATCCGTGTGGAGTTTAAACCTCATCTATTTGTGAAGTTTAAAATTCATCAATATGTGGGTACAAGACCCATCTCCAGCACACACAGTCAAAGTAATTCATATTTTTAACAATTATATTCGTAAGATCATATTTATAATATAATATTTCATTTGGATATAATAACAACAATCATTCAGGAAAATATAATAAAACAATCTTTTAAAGAATATATATTTACAATATGATATTTCATTTGAATATATAATAACAACAATCATTCAAGAAAATATAATAAAACGATCTATTAAAGAATATATATTTATAATATGATATTTTTTTTGAATATAATTACAACAATCATTTAGAAAAATATAATAAAACAATCTTTTAAAGAATATATATTTACAATATGATATTTTATATGAATATATAATAACAACAATCATTCAAGAAAATATAATAAAACAATCTTTTAAAGAATATATATTCAAACCATCGTAAAACAGTAATTCAACAAACAGTAGTAAATAAATCAATTCATAATCTATTATTACAATTCATAAAATTCCAATTTTAATAGAGTTAGATTTTCAACAAAAATATAATTTTATAAGAAACTACCATTCAAAATATCTAACTCTTTTTCCATCCCAAAATAAATGTACCAAAAGGTGTGATTACTCACCTCTTGAAGCGTTTTTGATAAAAAAGTTTCCAATAGTTATTTACCCCTATTGCAACCGCGTAGTTTTCCTCCTCTTTATTTTTGTTCTTTCTCCCTATTTATATTTAAATATTTATAAGATAATTTGACTAGATATCTTATATTTGCTCCACTAAACTCTTGGTTGTTACAAATAAAATAGTACATATTGAATTTGATGGACTGTTTGTTTGATTTTGGTTGACTCCTTAATAATAGATAATTATATAACAAAAGTTGTTATAATAGTTTTGTTTGTTATTATCTCTCTCACAAAAACCTTTAACAAATAAAATAAACTTCCTATTATTATTTATAAGTCTCTAACAAACAAAACAACTTACTAATATTATCTTATTTTAAGCAAATTGGTTATTGATAACAATTACAGTATTATTAATAATAATAATAATAATAATAATAATAATAATCTATAAATTAGAATATTTCAAATTTTGAAATTCTAATTATTTTTAGTCCTTTGCTTTAGGAAGTTACAATTTTCATAATCATTCCCGTTGATTTGTTTTCCTTTATCCATTCCTACCCTAGAAAAGCAAGACAAATGCGCAGAAGAAATAGTCGACATCATACCAGGGTACATATAACCGAGCATGAGGTTTACATAGGAAAACAAGGAAGGAGAACTGAAATCGTAGAAAACAAAGACATGTTACGAAAAGGAAAGAAATGGTTTGGCACTTTCACTAAAAGAAAATAAAGAGAAGTTTTGAATCCTTGAAATCCTTCTGTTGATAGCAATGAATCAAATAGCTTAAAGCTTCACAAGGACTTTAATTGTAATGATGATCATTTGATGTATATGATCAAAACAACATATATCTAATGACTATTAAAAGATAGTAAAAACCAACTATCATATACGTAACCACATGATTACTCCACATTTTAGACCTATCATTATCTCCAAGACCTTAGGTCTTGTGGGACTAGAAGATACATCTTAGAAGAAATCCACCTCCGAGTTTTTCTGCAAAATTATCTTACTTTGCACTTTACACCATTAACCACATGATAGTTAATGGTTTAGGAGGCTTGTGTATTGATATGAGCCAAACATCCCCAACCCGAATTACTTTTGGCAATGGGAATGATCTAATGGACCAGCTAAAGATTTAAGGAACAAGGGTCAACATCACATGAAGAAGCAAATATTGACTCCACATTAGCAAATGAGCTATGAGCTCAAGATATAACAAACCACCCAAATCTCGAGGGTTGCTCGCCAACCTTCATCCAAATTGAACAACGACAACTCAATCAGTAACAACTTCTATTCAAATTAAGGAAAACTCTCAATAATATTTATTGTGACTAAGTTGCAACGACTCTTATACTTAAATTAGAGCTGAAAGAGCGAACCAATCAAAGGGTTAAGATCACCATCCAATTGAAAACTATTATAAATAAGGGGTTTGCCCCCATGTAAGCTACACATTTTCATAACCGATATATTAAAGCCCTATTATCATCTTGTATTACTTTAGCATCATATTGTCTTTGTAGATACCACCCTCTTTTACATTGAAGCAGGAATGTACAAATAGTTAGGAGTCAACATCAAGTCATTATGATCTCGAGGTGATCAACTATGTGTACTGAGGCAAGAACAATTCTAAAGCTACATACTGTTTGGTTGGAAAGGTCAAAGTGTTACCTTAGCGTATAAGCTCGTATGTGTAAAATAGAGGTGTTTGGTAATTGGTCATTCTATCACGAGCTTATAACAATTTTTCACAAGCTTATAGTGTATTTTAATATGCTACTTCAAGTAATATTTGTGCTTATAGCGTATCATGTTTGGTTTTACCTTCATTATCTTAATTGAAAAGTATTAAATATTAATTTTTTTTACCATTTTATATTAATCAATTAGTTTAATTGCTAATTTTACAAAAGACTACATATTTAATCATCTAACTTATCCTTTATTCATTAGGAGATAACTTATTTGTTATTCTCTATAAGATTATTCTCTATCAGTTAGTCTATCCATCATGTGGTATTTTTTTAATCAAACATAGTCATATTATTGAACTAAGTGATTGAACTCAAGTGGTTAATAAACTTCATTCGAGGACGAATTCCTTGGGAGAATCCAAGTTTAAATCTTAGCTAAAACAATATTTGACCAAATTTTATTTACAATATTGAAAAAATTTACAATTATTAGTCATTTGCAAAAAAAGTACATATTGTTGGTTGGTTTGATTGTTTTGTATCACTTCACCATCAAGTCCATGTTGGAGACAAAGAGGCACTCGTTACACCATTCGTGCAGGTCACTACTTATGCGACATGGAACTTCGCTACCTTAGGACAATTAGAGTTATTGTCGGCATTTACTAGGGCTTCCATTCAAAACTTATAACACTTCTCCATCTACCTTTCCAACATCAAGCAGGTGTCAAACTTTATACATCATGTTACCGCTTAGTAGAGTCTTGTGTTTTTAATAATCAGTCGCTACCCCTTAATATGTGTCGTTTTCCTAATCAAAAGATAGGAGAGCACTCTTCTCCCAAAGTTACGGGGTCATTTTGTCAAGTTCCTTCAATATGGTTCTCTCAAGCGCCCTAATATACTCTACATGTTCACCTGAGTCAGTTTGAGGTACGGTTAGTTCACCAGGGGGATCGCCCTACCAATTCGAAGTAATTTTTCCTGGAAGTTTCAACCTTGTTGACTATGACAAAAATCACGACTACAAAGAGACTTGCAACTATGGCAAGGCAATACACTCTGCTATCTCGAGATCACTTTTCCATTAGGAAAAAATTTGGTGTACACTCATACATCCAGTCTACTCATTGAGAGAGATAGAAATAGAAAGTGATATGATAGATGTGATATATTAGTGATTTAATAAGAAAAGAGAGATAAAAAGAAAATAAAGCGTTGAATGAGTGTACGAAAATTATGGGTGTTTAAATATAAAAGTTGTTTCCATTAATACTGCGTGCGTTAGATGAATTTGGAATTCGAATGTTTCCTACATTATTATTACTAGCGTCCAAACAAGCACTCCCACGTTGTCCACTTTTTTTTTTCTTTTTGTTGCGCTAACGATTTTATAATTTTTGATTTTTATGCGGTTATTTAGATTTTTCTTTTTAAAAAGCAATTACTAATTTAATACGAATGCATAAGATCAGGGTCGTCTTAAAGATTTTGGAGGTCTATTCTAATCTTAAAAATTGAGCCCCTGATAAAAAAAAAGTGCAATTTTAATAATTAAAAAAATTGGTAAAATAAATTTTAGTCCCTATACACATACCAATATACACGATGCGGCTCTACGCATACCAATCTACATGATGCATGTCATTTGATTAGGATAATTCATCATGTCAAATGGTTAGGCTAATTCATCATGTCATTTGGTTAGGTTAATTCATGTAACAATAAAAGATGTACAAATATATCACCTTAGCATATTAGACTGAAATATACATTTCAGCAACGATAACACAACAACCACAATATTAGGTGAGTTGTAATTCAAGTAATGTAATAATTGTGTGCTATTACGAACTAACTAACCAATTAGTTAGTTAGGAGGTTAGATTCAGTTAGAAAGTGTGTTAATTGAATAAGAATGTCTCATGTATAAATACGCTTAGCAAGTTATCAAATAAAATAAGCCTTATCATCATTTAAGTGTGTGTATCATATTTTTCTTGGTGTGCAAGTAACTGAAAAAGCTAACAAATCGATATCCAGAGCAAGGTTTGATCCTAATCAACATCTAAACACGAGTGAAGTGTGAAGATTAAACACAAGTGAAGTGTGAGGATTAAACACGATTGAAGTTAGGATGAATGCAAGTGGAAACAATGACAATTTTCCAATGCATATGCCACACTTTGATGGAAAGGATTGGGATAGATGGAGAATTCAAATTCGTGCTCTATTCGGATTCCAAGAAGTCTTGGAGATAATAGAGAAAGGGTTTGATGATCTGGGAGCCAACCCAACAGAAGCACAAAGAACAACTTACAAAGCAAATAAGAAGAAATATTGAAAGGCTACATTCATTCTTCATCAATGCAATGGCGCAACAAATTTTGATAAGATTTCTTAAGCAAGAAGTGCAAAAAAAGTCTAGGGCACTCTTGATAAATGCTATTCAGGAGAAGAAAAGGTTAAAAAGGTGAAATTACAAACACTTCAGAGACAATTCAAACTGCTGCAAATGGAAGAACAAGAGACAATGTCAAATTTAATTTCAAGATTGAGAAGCATCACAAATCAGATGGTTGGATGTGGTGAGAAGCTTTTAGAATAGAAGATGTGTGCGAAGATTCCAAGGTCCTTACATACCAGGTTTGGCTACATTGTGTGTTCCATTGAAGAATCTACAAACATTTCAACTATGAGACTTGAAGAATTGCAAGGGACATTAGAAGCAAGAGAATTGAGAATTAATGAAAGGAATGGAGGGAAGTCTGGAGATCAAGCATTGACAACTCAAATAAACAAGAAAGGTGATTAGAAAAAGAAGTGGAAAAAGAACAATAAAGATAAGTTCAAGAAGTATGATGATAAATCTGAATCCTCATCAAAAGGAGGAGGTGGAAATGGTAAACCCAAAGGAAAATCGAAGAACTTTGACAAGAAGAAGGTACAATGCTATAATTCAATTTGCTGATGAATGTTGGGCTGGAAAGGGCAAACAAAAGAAGAAGGATGAGGATGAGGCTTGTGTTGCACAAGAAGATGATTCAAATTTAGACACACTCTTAATTTTGGTTCATTGATACTAGTTGCTCCAATCACATGACCAGTCACAAAGAATGGTTGGTGGACATTGATACTTCAAGAAAAAGCAAGATCAGATTTGCTGATGATAGAACATTGGAGGCTGAAGGTTGTTGGATCTCTAAGGTACTTGTGCAACACCAGACCTGACCTATGCTATAGTGTTGGCATCATTAGCAGGTTTATAGAAAATCTTAAGCATACTCACTGGATTTCAACCAAGAGGATCATGAGATATGTTCAAGGGACACTAGAACATGGAATCTTGTTTGCCATAAATTTGAAGCAAGGAGAGGAAGATCTGCTTGGATATTCAGATTCTGATTGGTGTAGGGACAAAAGTGATAGAAGAAGCACATTAGACTATGTCTTCAAATTCATGAAATCCTCAATTGCATGGAGCTCAAAGAAGTAATCAGTCATCCCCTTATCATCTTGTGAAGCATAACACATTGTTGGCAGTTATGCAACATGCCAAGCTTTATGGCTCAACTCTTGGATTGAGGAGTTGAAGATTGAGATGTGCAAGCCAATTCCATTAATGATTAACAACATCTCAGCCATAAATCTAGCAAAGAATCATGTGTCTCATGGAAGGAGCAAACATATATAGAAAAGGTTCCACTTCTTAAGAGATCAATTTGGAAGGAACAAGCTCAAACTCATATATTGCCAAACTGAAGTGCAAGCTGCTGATATCATGACCAAGGCATTGAGAACAAACATATTTGAAGAGCTAAGATAAATTCTATGTGTAGTATCACTTAGATACTTGAATTAAGGGAAAAAATTAGGTGACTTGTAATTCAAGTAATGTAATAAATGTGTGCTATAACTAACTAACTAACTAACTAACCAATTAGTTAGCTAGGAGGGTAGATTCAATTAGCAAGTGTGTTAATTGAATAAGAATGACTCGTGTATAAATAGGCTTAGCAAGCTATCAAATAAAATAAGCCTTATCATCATTTAAGTGTGTGTATCATATTATTCTTGGTGTGCAAGTAACTGAAAAAGCTAACACACAATTCTACTCATAAAATACACCGATTATAGAACTCAAAAATACAACCACATACACCACAATATCTATATTAATTAGCATATCTATTAACATTTCTATCATGTCAGGTCTATTTGGAATTCATCACAACCGATTAGCATATATCAAACCACAATTATCATATAGACCTATATAATTTGGTTTTCACAAACTTGTTAGAATTAATAATTATTCATTTTTCAACTTTTTTTAACATAAATATTTTTTTCTTATAAAAGTTAACTACTTCCGTATATTCATTCATATTTATTTGTAAAAATTTCCCCAAAATCATATGTCATATCACAATTTTACTAACCATTTTATACTTATCAACACAAATATCTTTTTTTTTTTTTTCCGAATATCAACACTCATAAAACAAATAATAAACATTCATCCGTAAAAATACACCACGAGTACATACCTCGCCATAGTAAAATGCGATTATGTTTCTATGGGTCCCTATAAAATACACAAGTGTATAAGTACCTCTCCAAAGCTTCTTATTATCAAAAAGACATTTGTTATTGGTGACTAACATCACGTCAATC
Organism: Cicer yamashitae; assembly: GCA_037974755.1. Taxonomy (NCBI): domain Eukaryota; kingdom Viridiplantae; phylum Streptophyta; class Magnoliopsida; order Fabales; family Fabaceae; genus Cicer; species Cicer yamashitae. The sequence continues at coordinate 15,851,677 of JBBPBQ010000003.1, forward strand.
AAGTATCACTAAGAAATATTTTGTATGTTTGATTTTTCTAACGATTTCAGTTTTAATTGCAAAAGCAAATAAAAGTATTAACTCATTTGTATGTTATGAGAAGACAAGTGAACATTGTCATTTGTAACATGTGTAATATGATATTGGACACTAGGTCAAATTCCGCTATCATGTCAAAGTTCAAAAAATTACTATTGTTGTCTTGTTACAATTTTTCGCTAGCACGAAATACCAAACTATGTCTAGTAAGGAATTTAACTATTGAAATAATTTTAAAAAAAATATTTTTACAATTTTTCTTTTTTTTTTCTCAATTAGTTTTTGACCCGTATTATCATTTTGAATCTCTGTCGGCTTTTGACACAACTCATAACAAATGGTAACATTCTCATTAGACGGTTACCAGTGTATATAAAAAAATCAGTGATGACTTCCAAAAATCTAAGACAGTAAATCAAATTAAATCACCTAAAATTAATAAATAAGTAAATTAGTAAATCAACAATTTCAAACATATTGAGTTTCTAAAATCAGTAAATCACAAAACCTTACCATCAAGATTCTAACCACCTTTGTTTAACAATCAATCTTCCTTATTGGATGGGTCGACAATTTTGAAACGTTTTAGAATTCGGAGAAAAAATCTACACAAGAGTAACAAAACCACAATTCTACTTATATGAGTATGGTTGTCGTGAAGGCCAAATGCGCGTTTCTGGCATGCGCCACCGCCGTCAAGGTGTGGTGGGGAGAAGACGTGCATTTTAGGTAGTGGCATGCGCCACCGCCAAGATGCGTGTTTCTGGCATGTGCCACTACAGTTGGGGTGTGGTGAGGAGAAGTCACGCGTTTCAATAGTGGCATGCGCCATTGTAGTTGAGGAGAAGAGAGTTGAGAGAAATTAGTATTTAAAGACAAGATAGATAAAAGATGGAGGAAAGTGTTGGTGGAACTATAAGAGTAATTTCATGGGTATTTTGCTCATACGGTGCAAATATAAAATATAAAAGTGGTAAGTGCGTAAAAAATTAAGAATATCAATGCAACTTTTCAAAATTTAGGTATACGTTTAAAAAGATTTGGGACCTCCGTAATTAGAATCGTGTAACAATTGTCTGATTGCACATATTGATTGCGGGTCTTGTTTAAGATAGAAAGGGTTAAGCAATATTTTTTGTATTTGATTAACTATCATTAAAAATAATATAGAAGGAAGAAAATGTTACACCTTTATATATTTTTTTAAGAACTCAAGGAGTAGATCGATTGGTATAAAAAACAAACAAAAGATGGCCATGTAACAATTGATAAAAGGAAGAAAAAATAATAAAACTGGATAGAATAAAAGAGAGAATGGAAAAAAAAAACATACAAATTTAGAACACAAATATGAAAAGTTGGTGTTGGTTTTCTTCAATTTGTGGAGAAACACAAAAATTTGAAAAACATTGAAAACAAATAAAAAATGAAGCTTCCCTCTACTCATCCTTGGTTCACTCCCAGTGAATGAATACAAAGGAACATGCATATCCATTAAAATGAAATAAAGAATAATTAATAAAAACCACCGAAACAAAAAAAGAGGAACATGCTTCAAACTTAAAAGGTAGAATCAATAAAAACCAAAATAAAATAATAATGAAAAGCAATTAGAGAGAATATCAACATGTATGAGTGTGAGAGAGAGAGGGGCACATAGTAGAAGAATAAAAAGGAAAAAATAAAGTAACATTTGATTATTGTGTACACTTTCATAAACTGTAAGTAGAATAAAACTACCTTGCAGTTATTTGATTGGGCAAGAATTTAAGTACGTACAGAATTAAAGTAATAAAAAAAAATTGTAAAGGTTAAATTGGGTAGTAAAAATAGGGCCACACCAAAAAAAGTATTTGTAACACAGTAATACTCCGGTTTTCTATAATTTAATTATTAATTATACTATAATTTTATATAACTAAATATAAACATAGTTTTATGTGAATTATCTTATTTCAAAGTTATAGTAAATATTTTCATTACTTTGATTTATAACTTGTGGGTTTTTATAATGAAACATAGATGATTTGGAAGTAGAATTATGGAAAACAAATTGGTATCCCTAACTCAAATTGCAAATGGCCTAAACTTTGGGATAAGATATAATAGGAATTATACACTCTCATATCATCATTCTTCTCAAATGCACATAAAGTGATTGATGGATGTTTTACACCAAGTTTATGCATTGGCTAAATTATGTGTACATTGTGTTGCTCTCAATGATACATTGATGTGAATGCTTGTATCTGATTCATAGGGATTCATGAACGTTACACAAATTATAATTGATTTGTTATGCTACTCTTTGTATTCTAAGAGTTTTTGGAAGTTATTTTGACATAGGACTATAATTGGAAATAGTTTATATGTGTTAGGACTTTGCATATTAGATTTCGTGACCCTCTTATGATCCGATATACAATGACAGTGTGTGCCGGAAAAATTATGTGAATAATCCAAAAACTCATGATTTTTCTGTAATTTTTTGTTTTTATTTTTGACAAAATTAAAATATGGCAATGAACATATGTGTAGTAAATTTTAATAAAAACCGAGTTCGTTTAATATGGTAGAAAAATTTCTACTTTAAATAGCATAATAATTGATAAATTCTGCATTTTATGTGTATGTTTTAGTTTTATTTGAGGGATGAATAAGTTCTTGATTTAGAATGATATTATTTATTGTCTTTTATATGATACTTGTATGATTCTTAATCAAGTGCACATTCAATTGTGTGAATAAAGTAGATAATTAACTATATGTTATTATGTTAGTTATATACTAAATCAATATTATAGTTGTTATATACAAAATATATTATGTATTAAATGTATGTTTTAGGTGAGGTATCATAGAGTCATCTGTAAGGCCTAATTACATGAGTATAACAATTGAGGTAATAAGGAAAAAGTTTTCATGTTATATAAGAAAATAAGGTACTATAATAAATAATGAATTGTCCGAAAGAAATAATGTTATGAATTCCTTAAAATAAATTCTTACAACTGAAAATCTTTAATAATCAAAATATTTAAAACTGGACATTTAATAACTAATTCTGAAATAAAATACAACGTAGACACTATGTCTATTTATTCTTGATCAATTAACCTAATCTAAGGAAATTACTCTTGAGGTAGGAGTTTTCAACTCTCGACGTCCCCGACGTCTCAGTATCTGAAAACAACACTTTAATGAGATACTAAATCCCAGTGAATAGTACACACAATTTTAAAACAAGTATTGTTCTCAGCCGACATGGTAACTGGAAAAATCGATCATGACACTTGCGTTCTTCCAAAAATATTCTTTAGAAATATACATAAATATAACTAAGATTTTTCTATAATAACCAATTACTTCCAATAATTAATAAAAACTCGTCATATTAAATTAACAATAATTTACATCTATAATAATCAAATAAAACCAATATACACATTTATTCTGCAGAAAATAAATCAATCAATTCAATATCGTCTCATAGTTATATGGAGATATACTATTTCCGTGAAGTGAGTATTATCTCATCATGTGGAGCACCAGCTCATCTAGTGTGGGGTACAAGACTCATCCGTGTGGAGTTTAAAACTCTTTATGTGGAGTTTAAAACTCATTTATATGTGGGATACAAGACCTATTCGTGTGGAGTTTAAAACTCATTTCATATGGAGTTTAAAAGTCATCTATATATATGTGGGTACAAGACCCATCTATACGGAGCACATAACTCATCCGGGTAAATAACCGGGTAAATAACTGTGGGGTACAAGACCCGTCCATATGGAGCATATAATAAAAATAATTTATTTTTTTAACAATTTTCTTCGTAAAATCATATTTACAATATAATATTTCATTTGAATATATAATAACAATAATTATTCAAGAACACATAATAAAAAAATCTTTTAAAGAATACATATTCAAAAAATCATAAAAAAAAACGGTAATTCAACAAACAATGTAGTAAATAAATCAATTCATAATCTATTATTGCAGTTCATAAAATCTCAATTTTAACGGAGTTAGATTTTCGACAAAATATATTTTGATAAGAAAATACCCTTCAAAATATCTAACTCTTTTCCATCTCAAATTCCCAAAAATAAATGTACCATGAAAGTTTAAAGGGTGTGATTACTCACCTCTTGAAGCGTTTGATAAAAAAAAAAAAAAAAAAGTTCTATATATGTTAATCGTTATTGCATCTGCAACCGTACTTTTGCTCATTTTTATTTTGGTATAGTTTTCTATATTGAGTTTTTAATTCAGTATTTTTCTTGTTTGTATCTATTTATATTTAAATATTTATAAGATAATTTGACTAGGTATCATATATTTGCTCTACTAAACTATTGGTTGTTTCAAATAAAATGAGTTCATATTGAATTCATTTAGGATCGGCTTTTTGCTTAGTTTTGTTTGACTCCTTAATAATAGATAATTAGATAACAAAAGGATGTTATAATAGTTTTGTTTGTTATCATCTATTTCATATAAACATTTAACAAACAAAACAAACTTCCTATTATTACCTTATAAGTCTCTAACAAAACCAAACAACTTGTTATTGTTACCTTATTTTAAGCAAATTGGTTATTGATAACAATAACAATAATAACAACAATAATAATAATAATAATAATAATAATAATAATAATAATATAATAATAATAATAATATAATAATAATAAATAATATAATCATAATAATCTATAAATGAGAATATTTTAAACTTTGAAATTCTAATTATTTTTAGTTCTTTGATTTTAAATTGGTGCAAATACAAAGAAGCTTATGTACTTGCACCAACAAGATTTGGATACTTCCGTATGACTTCTTCCTCTGATTCTGAAGTAGCTTTCTCTAGCGTATAGGTCTAAGTTTAAAGATTAAATTATCTTTCAATTGGACTGAATTAGAAGCTAACACATGTGAATTATCCGACACATATGCTCGAAGTTGAGAAACATGAAATACTTCATGAATGTTAGATAAATGTGAAGGAAGAGCTAATTGATAAGCAACTGACCCGACTCTTTTTAGAATTTGAAAAGGACCCATGAAACGAGGGTTTAACTTTTTGACTTTCATTGACCTTCTCACCTCAGTCTTAGAAGTGACTCTCAAGAACACATGTGCCCCTTCTTGAAAATCCAATGATTTTCTTTTCTTGCCAACATAATTCTTTTGCCTACTTTGTATTGTACGCATCCTTTCCATAATCAATTGAATTCTAATAGTGGTCTCTTGCACTAAATCAAGTCCTAACAAAGACTTTTCACAAACTTCACACCAACACAAAGGAGATCTACATTTTCTTCCCTAAAGAGCCTCGTATGGTGTCATACCTATGCTAGAGTGATAATTGTTGTTATAAGAAAATTCTAATAGAGGTAAATACTTATCTCAACTCCCATTTTCATCTAGAACACAGGCTTTGAGCATATCCTCAAGAGTTTGAATAGTCCTCTTCGATTGACCATCTGTCTATGGATGGTAAGTTTTTCTTAAACTCAACCTAGTACCAAAAGCTCTCTGAATAGCTTTCCAAAATCTAGAGGTAAATCGTGGATCTCTATCTAATACTATAGAGGTGGGTATACCATTTAACTTTATTATCTCCTTAATGTAGAGTTCAACTAGTCTATCTAAACTATAGGTTGTTTTAATTGGTAGGAAATGAGTTGAATTGGTAAATCGATCAACTATCACCCAAATTGCATCAAAACCCATACACATCTTAGGCAAATCCATCACAAAATCCATAGATATCCTCTCCCATTTCCACTTAGGAATTTCTAAAGGTTGCAACAATCCTAAAGGCTTTGGATGTTCAATCTTAACCTTCTGACACACTAGACACTTAGACACAAAACTAGCTACATCCTTTTTCATTCCTGGCCACCAGTACATTTTTCTCAAATCCTGATACATTTTAGTTATTCCTGGGTGTATCGTGAACTTACTGTTATGAGATTCCTCTAAAATCTTATCCCTAAGAATCCCCTCCTTAGGAACAATGATCTTATCCTTAAACAACACTAAACCATCACAAGATAAGGTATAATTCTCCTTGTCCACAAGAGACCGCAATACTTTATCTAATAGTTGTTCTGTTTTTATTATCCCTCTCAAGTTATTATTGATTTCTAGCCTATTCAAATTCAAGCTTAAAGCATTAAGGGACACATCCAAATTTATATCTCTAAACTCCTCTAATTAGCTTTCCCAAGGGTGATATTTCAACTCAAAATCGTAGTCTTTAAGAGCATCTCCAACGGTTGCCAAATATCTTCGTCCGCCAGCATGGAGTTACGTAAAATTCAGTTTTTGGCGAGTTCACTGTTGGAGTTGTGCCAAGATGTCATAACGGGTACGTCAAGAAGGAACGGTACTTTCACAATTTAATAATAATAAATTTATGACCGTTACCTTTTTTATTAATTTATGACCATTAGCTTTTTTTAATTTATGACCTTAGCTTGTTTTTTTACCGTTAATTTGTATATGAAATACATTTTCTTATTAATCAGAACAATTTGTTTTTCTTACTCTTACTTTTTCTTTCACAATTTTTGTTACACAAGTTTTTTTCTTTAAGCTTCTATTAACAATACTTTTTTACTTATTTTTTCATCTTATCGTTTCAAACAAAAATTGTTATAAAAATTTAAGTTCAATTTTATTTTAAATTAAAATAATGTGTAGTAATATTAATTAAAATATTTAAATTAATATTTTAAGTTGTAATAAAATTAAATATAAATAAAATATTAATGTATGAATTAAAGTTGTGGGACCTAATATGGTTCTTAAGAGTTAAACCGTTGGAGTAAAAACGAATGTGTTGCTTCAAGATGATGGGCACAGTGGACCCTATTTAATGAACCCATGTTGAATTCTCTATTAGAGATGCTCTAAGAAACTTCATCCACCTTCTTTGTCTCATATTTAATTCCTTTTGATCAAACAAATACTTAAGGCTCTTATGATCACTAAAAACCTCAAATTTTGATCCATACAAGTAATGCCTCCAAATCTTAAGAGCAAAGACTACTGCTGTTAATTCAAGATCATGGGTTGGATAATTCACCTCGTGTGACCTAAGTTGTCTAGATGCATAAGCTACCACTTTTCCTTCTTGCATTAAAACACATCCTAAACCATTTTTAGAAGTGTCACAATAAACCACAAAATTCATGGATGGATCTGGTATAACTAAAACAGGTGCTGAAATTAATCTTCCCTTAAGCTCTTGGAAATTATCCTCGCACTCTTGGTCCCACACAAAAATTTTCCTTTTTCTAGTCAACTTGGTGAGATATAAGGCTAGACTAGAAAACCTCTATATCCTAGGAAACTCCTTACTTCAGTCACTTATTTAGGTTGGGGCCAACTTAATATTGCATCTACCTTACTAGTCAACTGTTACTCCTTTACTAGAAATGGTATGTCCTAAAACCTCATCTCATCAAGCCAGAACTCACATTTCTCAGGTTTTGCATACAATTTATTATCTCTCAAAACTATCCTCACGTGTTTCTCATGCTCACCCAAGCTCCTAGAATATATTAGAATATCATTAATGAACACCACCACAAACTTATCTAAGAAAGTCTAAAAATTAGATTCATATAATCCATAAAAATAGCAGGGGCATTGGTAACTCCAAAAGGCATCACTACATACTCATAGTGTCTGTATCTTGTCCTAAAAGTTGTCTTAGGAATATCTTCACTTTTGACCCTAATTTGATGGTACCCAGACCTCAAGTCTATCTTAGAAAATAACGAAGATCTACTCAACTAATCTAAGAAGTCATCTATCCTAGGCAAGGGATATTTATTCTTGATGGTAACTTGATTCAATTTCTATAGTCTACACACAACCTCATACCTCCCAACTTTTTTTTTCACTAAAAGTACTATTGCTCCCCATGGTGACACACTATGCCTAATGAATTCTTTTTCCAATAAATCTTCCAATTGTTTCTTGAGTTCATCCAACTCTAGTGCTGACTCATATAAGGTGTTATTGACACTAGACCACACCCTGACACTAAATCAATTGAAAAATTCTCCATTTTGGAGTAAGTTAGAGACATATTTAGGAAACACATCAGGAAACTCACAAACTACATGCATCATCAAAGTTAAATTATCCTCAACCTTTACCTTTGGAGAAAATACGAGTATGTATCCTTGACCTCGCTCAACTAAATACTTATGGCAAGCTAAAGCAGACACAAAACATTCAAACAAAGATCACTCAATAGTCATAAGTTGGGATTGTCCCCCATTCTTGCAACATCTAGCAAAATGCCCAACCTTTCCACATTTATGACATGTAATTTGTATTGCAAGACACGATTGATCTTCATGATTGAATCCACATTTTTCACATCTTTTACTCTTACTAGCTGAAACTTGTCTTTACTTGTCCTTTGAAATTGTGGGTAAAGGGTGTAGATTCTTATGAAATTTATTGTCCTTACTATAGAATTTCTTTCAACTAGAGATAAACTTCTCCTTCAGTTTCTCAGCTTCAAGCGCTTGCATCTTTTTCTCAACCACCCTAGACTTGTTTACCAAGGTGGGGTAGTCACAGATCCTTAGAATTCCAATTAAAGCTTTTGTAGCTCAGGCTTAAGTCCTTACTCAAACTTGATCGCCTTCCACTCGTCTTGAGGATTGTCCCTAAGATAGCAAGAGTATCTTAATATAGCTTCAAAATTTGGCGACATACTCTACAACTGACATATCTCCATGAAGAATAAGAAGAAACTTTGTTTCCTTTTGAATACGAACATTGTGGGGAATATACTTGTCTAGAAATAACTCTTTAAACCTATCCCAAGTAAAAGAAACTCATTTTGTCAGCAGAACTCCTCTAGTACAATTCCACCAATGCTCAACATCAAACTCTGACATATAAACGACGAGGGCTACTTTCTGAGTGTCAGCACAATGCATGATTCTAAAGATCTTCTCTAACTTCAACAACCACTCTTGTGCCTCGATTGGATCAGAACTGCCTCAAAAATGTGGTGGATTGTTCTTTCGAAATCCAGAAAGTCCAACATATTGAGGGTCTATGACTGTTATCGATCCGATATTGGGTCCGCTCAAATGAAGGAGAGCCTTTGTCTATTCTCCATGGCTGCAGCTATCAAGTTGAGAGCCTCATGCGTCATTCGTCCCACACTTATTACCATTCATAAATATGCACACCACCAATCAAACGTTGGGTTGGCCAGGCCCAATATCCAACATAATAGCATACAAAATTTATGCCTATAACGGGCAATCCTATAAGCCCAAGTTTTGATTTTTTTTTAAACAATAATATAAATAAAGTAAAGTAAGCCCACACCACAGCCCGATCTAGGTTTGATTTGGCTCTGATACCAAAATGTAAGGCATAATTATGTGGGTATAACAATTGAGGTAGTAACGAAAAAGTTTTCATGTTATATAAGAGAATAATGTACTATAATAAATAATGAATTGCCCGAAAGAAGTAATGTTATAAATTTCTTAAAATAAATCCTTACAACTGAAAATCTTTAATTATCAAAATATTCAAAACTAAGCATTTAATAACTAATCCCAAAAATCGATCATGACACCCGCGTTCTTCCAAAAATATTCTTTAGAAATATACATGATATAACTAAGATTTTTCTATAATAAGCAATTACTTCCAATAATTAATAAAAATTCATCCAATTAAATTAACGATAATTCACATCTATGATAATCAAATAAATTAAATACACATCTATGTGGGGTACAAGACCCATCCATATGAAGCATTCAGTAAAAATAATTCATTTTTTAAACAATCGTCTTCATAAAATCATATTTACAATATAATATTTCATTTGAATATACAATAACAACAATCATTCAAGAACACATAATAAAACAATCTTTTAAAGAATACATATTCAAATAATCATAAAAAAAATGGTATTTCAATAAACAATGTAGTAAATAAATTAATTCATAATCTATTATTGCAGTTCATAAAATCTCAATTTTAATAGAGTTAGGTTTTCGACAAAATATATTTTTATAAGAAAATACCATTCAAAATATCTAACTCTTTTACCATCCCAAACTCCCAAAAATAATTGTACCAGGAAAGTTTAAAGGGTATAATTACTCTCCTGCGTTCTTGATAAAAAAGTTTTAATCGCTATTGCCGCAATCGTACTTTTACTCTTCTTTATTTTGGTATGGTTCTCTATATTGAGTTTTTAATTTAGTATTTTTCTTCTTTGTATTTATTTATATTTAAATATTTATAAGATAATTTGATTAGATATCCTATATTTGCACCACTAAACTCTTGGTTGTTACAAATAAAAATAGTACATATTGAATTCATTTAGGATTGGCTTTTTCTTTAGTTTTGTTTGACTTCTTAATAATAGATAATTAGATAAGAGAAGGTTCTTGTGATAGCTTTGTTTGTTATTATCTATTTCACATAAACCTTTAACAAACAAAACAAACTTCCTATTATTACAGTCTCTAACAAACAAAACAATTTATTACTGTTACTTTACTTTAAGTAAATTGGTAATAATATAATATAATCATAATAATCTATAAATTAGAATATTTTAAAATTTGAAAAAAGTTTAAAAGTTTTAAGAAATGAAATAGTTTTAAGAAATTTTAAAAGTTTTAAGAAAGTTTAAAAGTTTTAAGAAATTTTATATCAAAAAATAGTTTTAAGAAATGAAAGTATTATTTTTATGAGATAGAAATTAAAATAATATTCCTCTCTATGTACCAAAAAAAAAATTATAGTATTTAGTTTATGCAATACATAATTTCAAAATTAAAAAACAATATTTAGAGGGACTAATTTGACTAAAAAATATTTACTCGTTAATAATTTTTATTACTATGGCAAAGATAGGTGACACCTTATTATTGTTATAAGACACTTTAGCGAACAATCAATCAAAATTTTATTAAACTTAATAGGGGAAGTAATCAATTTGGATATTTTTCTTCTAGAGATTAAAATAGTTCACGTCCAAAATGTCATTAATCAATTTGGATCTTTACTCAAATAATAAACTTCTACACATAAAAAAAATTAAAATAGTAAACCAACTAAAATTGTCTAATTAATAAGAATGCAACTTAAAACACCTCATATGTGATAGTCGGTCAGCATTCACAATAAAATACTCATGTTTGGATACTTGAACGGGTCCCACTTTTACGCATTACTCATTTTATAATTTTTTAATGATAATTTTTAATAAACATTTAATCTTTTCAACTTAACACTTCAATAAAAACTATTAAATAAGTCATACTAATAATTCTATATCACTATATTTTAACAACACTAATTTATTTTAATATAATTTATTGCAAAAAAAATTATTCATAATAAGGGTATCTATTTAGCTTGATGCTAAATAGAATAGCATCCACAATTGTGAATGACTTAAATGCTCTCTATTTTCATCTAATAAATATTATAGATTTTTTTAGGAGAACATATATTATAAATACATTATAGTATAATTAACATAAGTGTTTTTGAAAAATGAAATAGTAGTATTTTTATATATTTAAAAGTAAAATATTTTATATTGTCAATCAATATAAACATAATTAAATCAAATAAAATAATTAAATCACAAATCGAATATTTCATTCACAAGTTTTTCTTATTAATTTTTAAATATAATTATATTGTCAATTAATCACAAATCTTTTTTAGTACAAATTTTTTCAATAAATATAATTAAATCAAATATTTATAATTTAGTAAAAAATTAAATATTTATAATAATTTAACGATTGTCATTGATTAATGATGTAAAAAATATTTCACTGTCATTTTGTATAAATTAAATAGAAAAATAAATAATACTAACAATATCCTCTTTAATATATTTTATTTGATTAATTAAAATAAACATAATTAAATCAAATATTTATAATTTAGTAAAAGAAATTAAATATTTATAATAATCTAACTATTGTGATTATTAATGATGTAAACAATATTTTATTGTCACTTTGTACAAATTAAATAGAAAAATAAATAATACTAACAAAATATTCTTTAACATATTTTTTCTTTGATTGATTAAAATATACACAAATCTCACAAAATTTATATGAAACCCATGTATTTTTGTGGAATCTAATAAATTTTAACCAATTAAATAAAATATAAAGTGTGACGAAAATTATGTATTAAAGAGTGTATCTCTAATTTTTAATAAAAAAATAGAAACTAGTATTTATTTTCACCTGGATTTCCATCCTATTTTTTTTTTCTATTTAATATAATAATTTAATTAATTGAGTATTTATTCCACATGTCAAAATAAATGAAAGTTTTTTACCCAGTCAATTCTTGTTTCTAATTTTCGCGTTTAATTTTGTTCTTTTAAGTTAAGCCACTATTTGATTTTTCGAGCATTAGGTTCCAAAATTCATGAGATTTATTTTCACAATTTTTTTTTTGTGGCAATTTCTAGGTAATTTGTTAGAGGGGTCTCACACAATTTTGCACACACATGCAAATTGAATTTGCATTTAGGTTTTCTTCACTGTGTTAATTTCTTTAACAAATTTTCATCCTTTTGTACGCAATCACAACGTGGAAAGTAGCCAAACTCTCTTTTGCTGCATTGGGTATGTATTATAATTTCTGCATTTGTTTCTTTTTCACAAAAATAAATAAAAAAGTAATTCTATTTTGTTGTTTTTAAGGTTTCTTTTATGGACAGTTATTTTGCTAAAAGAGAAGTAGAAAACGGTTTCTTGGTTTGTGTCTTTTTTGATCAATTTGTGAACTTTGATGATTATGTTTTGTTGCAGGCATAGATAATTATTCAATTCAATTCTTCCATAATCATTCGTTTGAATGGAACAGTTGAAATTGGATGCAAATTCTGAGGCCAAAGAGGTTAGATTTTTCAAACCCTAACAATGTATGATTATACATGTATGGAATTTTATATATCTATGTATTCTTCTTTTCTGTGTGAATCTTCAATCGTCTGTTTTTGTGGATCAAATTGATGATGATGTTGTTATTGTTGTTCATGGAATTGAGAAAACTGTTGCCACTTTGCTTATAACATTGTATCTATACTTCTTGGTTTATTTGATGAGCTTCTTTGTAAACCCTTGATTTTTTCCTTCACGGGGTTTGAAAAGTTTTGAAATTGTTCATGTAATGGCTTTGATTATATTTTTGGAATAACCTAGATATGCGATATTGGTATCGCTGAATTAGGTCCTCGCTTTCATGTTTTAGATTCAAGCTCGATATTTTCTTGTGTTTGGCATCCATCTTTGTTTCCTTTGATGGAATCGATTTGTAGTCCGAACTCTGAAGTGATTTGTGTAGCAGCTAGCAACCATTAAATTAATTTAACAGTAAATTAATTTAGAGTTCTTACATATTTTTCAGGATGGTCCTTCTCGGAACAAGTCAAAAAATAACAATGCAGTTGAATCTTCTGATAGTTTGAGAAGTAAGAAGGTATGTTGTCAGGTCTTCTGTTTTGATAGCACGCATGAACAACACTTTGTATTTTTCTTTTTACTCTTCTTTTGAACAAGTATAGCAACAATTTATTTGATAATTGAATGAATTATCATTTAATACCTGGAGTTTTAATTATTTTTTTCCAGTTTACTTCTCTCTTCCGAAGTTATATAAACTTGCATAGTATTGTGGTTTAAAATAATGAGCAATTAATTCTTGAATCATCTAAATCCAATTTTGTTTGAAGCATAATAAAGATATAAAGATATATAATGAAGTCAATGACTATATTCACTTTTGAAACACTTTTATTTTATAGTATAGAAAAAGTAAGTGTTTTGGAAGCTATAGTAAATGATATGTACACTAAGAAATATATGCTCTTGTCTATTCTTTTTTTCTTATGTTGAATTGTTGTTGTTTGTCATGTTTCAGATATCAGCTAGATGGGATCCTGCTGAAGCATGTCGACCTATAATTGATGAAGCGCCTGTGTTCCATCCAACTATTGAAGTACATTTTATCATCATTATAATAACCATCTTCATATTGTTTATATGGTAGTCTTATTGTATTTTGTTTAACTTTGGTTTTTTATTTTTACTCTTTTTAATTAGGAGTTTGAAGATACACTGAGTTATATAGCAAAGATACGCCCCCAAGCTGAACCTTATGGCATATGTAGGATTGTCCCTCCAGCTTGTTGGACTCCACCTTGCCTTCTTAAGGAGAAAGATATATGGGAAAAGGCTGAATTTTCCACCCGCATTCAGCAAATTGATTTACTTCAAAATAGAGAACCTATGAAGAAAAAAAGTAGGGGAAGGAAACGAAAACGTAGAAAGAACTCCAAATCAGGCACATGTAGGAGAGTTTCCAATCCAGCTTCTGAAGCTAATAATGCTTCGGAAGCTGATGAGAAATATGGATTCCAATCAGGGTCGGACTTCACGTTTAAAGACTTTCAGAAATATGCTAAGTACTTTAAGGAATGCTACTTTGGGTTGAAAGATGCCAGTGAAGATGGAAAAATTGGTGAAAGTAACCACCAAAGGAGACGGGAGCCCTCAGAGGAGGAAATTGAAGGTGAATACTGGCGAATAGTTGAGCAACCAACTGATGAAGTTGAGGTATTATTACTAATTATTGTTTATTTGCAACTATATCTGTCTTAACTATCATGTAATTGTGCAAAAAGAATATAAGATACACTTTTATATTTTAGGTGTATTATGGAGCTGACTTGGAAACTGGAGTATTTGGAAGTGGTTTTCCTAAGGCATCATCCATAAGTAACGGTTATTCGGATCAGTATGCACTGTCTGGCTGGAATCTAAATAACTTCCCCCGACTGCCCGGTTCTGTTCTAAGTTTTGAAGGAAGTGACATCTCAGGAGTACTAGTTCCATGGCTGTATGTTGGCATGTGCTTTTCATCATTTTGCTGGGTAAGTAGCGAGAAATGAAAATTACTTTTCCTATCATGTTCTAAATTTATGAAAAACACAAAGTTAAAGACATGATATGACATACTACCAATTTTTCATTTACCCATTTTCTCTCTGTAGTATGTATGTTTTTTATCTGGAGGGTATTGAGAGTTATTTAAGTGTTGTCATATAGAGCCTATAGCGGCGCTAGTGCTATAAAGCATATCGAAATTTTAATAGCTCGTTATTGTTCTACGATATGCTATTTAGTACAAAGTGCTTCTAAATAGTGGCCTATAGTAACGTTAAAGCACTGTAGCGTAGTTGAATTTGAACAATCCACTATTTTCCACGATTCATGATTGACAACCCCGGTTTATTTTTTATGAAAAAAATAGGTTGAAAAGTAATAGAGATTATGAATGGGCTTCTACCAATATTAAATCATTTCTAACGACATCAGAATCCTCACTATATTGACACTTGGAATATTAGAATATGCTGGGTTCCACTTATTTATATATGTTGACATATTTCAAATGCTGAACTACAAAACTAATAATAGCATATCTTTATCTTGAATTTTGCATTTCATTTGTTTCAAACCCAAATAGTTTCCTCGAAAGAAAACAAATTGTCACCATATCCTGCTTGTAACAGCATGTTGAGGATCATCACCTCTATTCACTTAATTATCTACACTGGGGTGACCCAAAGATTTGGTATGGAGTACCTGGAAGCCGTGCTTCTGCTCTTGAACATGCAATGAAGAAGCACTTGCCTGATTTGTTTGAGGAGCAACCGAATCTACTCAATGATCTGGTATAATGCTACCACTTCATCAATCCTTATTGTTTCAGTTGTTGGCTGGGACTTTTAGTTATTAGTCGCTTTAGTGATGCTTTATTGTTTCCAATGGTAAAATGCATATTTTATTGTTTTATGGGTCAAGTTTGTTAGGAATGCTTAATACACTTCTAGAAGTGAAGAAATTTAGCAATCATGATGATCTGTTTAGTGTAAGATCGCAGTGGAAGCTATAGTAATTAAGTATTAAATTATGAGTAATGAGAAATGAATTACTATTCGTAAGAAATGTTGTTAACCTTACTAGTTGCTAGTGTGTTTGAGAGAAAGCTGTGACTGAGAGTTGGCTTCATCTTAATGACTTGTCGGCACCCCGTGACAGTGATGTCAAATAGCGACTATAATGGCACTTTAGTGCTATAGTGTAGTGGAATTTTATACTACTGCTACTGTTCTGCGATATGCCACTTAGTATAAAGCAGTGTTGTCAATTACAGATTACGAAAAATAGAGGTTTGTTCAAGTTTCGCTACACAACATTGCTATAATGCCACTATTTGGCAATGTTTTGTACTAAATGGCATATCGCGGAACAATAGCAATTTGTTCAAATTCTGCTACACTATAGCGCTATACCGCTATTTAACAATACCGGTATGAAGTGTTGTCAAATAGCGGCTATAGCATTGTGCGTAGTGGAATTTGAACAAACTTCTATTTTCCGTAATTGACAAAGTTGCCTTGTGAAAAGTATACTTCATGATATAGTTCGTGGTATGACACACAAAGTTAAGGCTCTGTTATAGCTTCAGTGACGCTCATTCAAATTATTGTGTTATAAGTTATAACCTTTCTCTCCTTGCACATCAGGCTGAATTTTAACACCTGTATTTATTTATACTAATAATGATAACACAATTTTGTGCAGGTTACTCAGTTATCTCCTTCAATTCTTAAATCTGAGAGAGTGCCTGTATATCGTACTGTTCAGCATTCTGGGGAATTTGTTATTACCTTTCCGAGGGCATACCACTCTGGTTTCAATTGTGGGTTCAACTGTGCAGAGGCAGTGAATGTCGCTCCTGTTGATTGGTTAATGCATGGCCTGAATGCTGTTGAGCTTTACAGTTCACAACGCCGTAAGACATCATTGTCACATGACAAGCTTTTATTTGGATCAGCAATGGAAGCTATACGAGCCGTTGCAGAGTTAACTCTTCATGGAAAGGAAACTCCAAAAAATTTGAAATGGAGTACTGTCTGTGGGAAAGATGGAGTTCTTACTAAGGCATTTAAGGTAATGATTCGCCCCTTCTCTTTGATCATACACACATCGACAAATTTTTGTAAGCTCCATAATGTTTCATAACTCATATTATGCTGTTTTAGTTACTAATCATATATGAGATATCTGATTCTTTATTTATTTTCTCGTTACGCATATTTGTGACAGGCACGAATAAAGATGGAAGAAGAGAGGCTAGGATGTGTTCCAACTCATTTTAAGTTTCTGAAAATGGGCCATGACTTTGATTTGTATACAGAAAGAGAATGCTTCTCTTGCTTCTATGACCTGTACCTATCTGCTGTTGGTTGTGAGTGCTCTCCTGATAGATATTCTTGTCTTAAGCATGCTAGATTGTTCTGCTCATGTGAAATGGACAAAAGATTTGTTCTGCTTCGGTATAATATGAATGAGCTAAACAAAATGCTTGAAGCACTTGAAGGAGATTCACTTGCTCTCGAGTTATGTGAAAATAAAAACTTCGGAATGGTTTCTGCTGAGGCCAATGAGGTTTGCATAGATAAACCAGAGGTGGAGAGAGACAAGGGTCTTGAAGAAGGGGAGAGCTCAACTGGTTGCACAGGAACCAAGGATAATCATGTTACTTCAGAGCTAATGCAGTCTGAATCTCACCTTGTAACTGTTAGTGCACCAAATGGAAGTTTCGATAGTGATAATGACAATAAGATGGTTGTAGACGAAGATAAGGTGGACCAGGAAGGTTCTCTGGATCTAAATCTTGATGTTATATCGAGTGAAAATGAAAAGTATTTGCTGCATATCGCTGATAACCATCACAACAAGGGTGATACGGTAGAGGAGAAGGTATGTTGTTCAGAGATCAAAAAGGAACAAGACGACATGGAACTTGTTGGTTTCAGTAACCTATCACACTCATTTTCTGATGAGAAGACAGAAGTTTCATCATGCACAAGGGATGTTCACAGTTCTTGCACATCTGATGGTGGAAAATGTGAGGTGGATCTGCCAATGGTTTCAGATTCAAGAAAGAAACCCGAAAATGTATTTGAAAAAGAAGTTATAGACACCACAAATGCGAGTATATCTTTGACCCAGGAAAGCTGCTTAATGCAAATTTTTGGTACTTCTGTCAAGCCTACAAGTTTGGGGTCTGTTGTTCATGGGAAGCTATGGTGCAGTAAGCATGCAATTTATCCAAAAGGTATGCTGTAGTAGATCTTTTCCAGTCTTAGATTTTACCATTGATTAGTTACTTGGGAATTTAAAATGTTTTGGTAAACTTTTGAAGGATTCAAGAGTCGAGTTAATTTCATTAGTATCCTCAATCCAACAAGAATCTGCAGCTATGTTTCTGAAGTCATTGATGCTGGACTTCTTGGACCTCTTTTCAAGGTATCATTCTTGACCTTGTTTCTGAATTGTTAAAAAATGAAATCATATTGACAAGTTACTGTTTCTTGATCTCTGTTATTTACAGTTCATGGCCACAAATTTTGTTAGTTTTAATTGTTCCAAAATCAATAATCTTCCAGCTCCATCACTTGTGTTGTCCATTTTCTTTTATGGTTTTCTTGTCAGAAGATTGAAGTGGTCTATTCAGTACATAAAAACTGATAGAAAACCGAATTGACAATGCTGAAAACTGGGAAGTAATCCAAAAATTATGGTGTTAGAAAATAATAATATCTTATGTCTTTATATTATATTAGAGTATCTTAGTTATCTCCTAGGATTAGTTTCTAATCTTTGAGTATCTTAGATTTTTTCTTAAGATCAGTTTCTAGTATTAGAGTATCTTAGATTATCTTAGGATTAGTTTCCATATTACTTTTATTATCATGACCTGTTTCACTTTTATAAATAGTGTTTAGTCTTTTGTATCAAACTACTATGAAGTTATTATAAATAATTTTCAAAGTTCTTATTATCTGTCTCCTCCTTTTGTCTAAAGTCCATAACTTCAACATAGTATCTAGAGTCAAGTCTGATCCTCCGTGACCTGTCCCATCACCATTCCACTGTTGAGTTCCCAAAAACTCGGAACTTCAATTAGTCACTTCTTCAGTTGCGTCTCTTCTTTCCAGCTTCGTTATCACTTGTCACCATGTCTGGTCGGCTCTGCCACTGTCCTGTTATCTCGAAAAATTTAAATGTTTTTGTTTATGCTTTCAGTAGCAAATTTCTATCTCTAAATGCGTTTTTTGTTTAAATATTGAAACTCAATGTTCTTGGTCTCTAATGCAAACTCAACTATTAAAATATTTTGTTTTAAATATTGGCTGGCATTTTTTCCATATGCCTTATCTTAAAATAGTATTGCTAATAATTGGTTGCCAAGCAAGAAAGAGTGTAATGATTTTATTACTAAGCTATGTTAGCTTGGGTATGGTTTATTTCACCAAAATATAATGATAGAGATTCACGTGAGAGATTACTCTTGGGTTTTATCTGGAGTTCTGTTGATGATTTCGGCATAGGTGCTGAGTTTGTTCAATTTCTTTGTTTTCTTATTTTATTTTTTTAAAAAGAATAGTTTGATCTAGCAAGATTTCTACTTTCCTGCTGTATGTTACAACTGTTTCACTATATGTTGGTGGAAAAACATTTTTGCTTCATTCTGTGTTCTGTATTTTGCTTTCTTATTCGACAGTTTCTGAAGAAACCACTAATTTTTTGTTTGATCGGAAGTTAATGTAATGGCATCATTGTTCGAACTCCGTGACTGATAAAATTGAAACAAAGTGATAATTTTTTCTTTAGGTTAAGAAGCTTGACATTACTAATTGATTAACTGTATGAATTTTGATGGTTGTATTTATTTACATTTGTTGTCTCACTAGAAGTATATTTCTCTCATTCCATAAAATGTTTCAGGTTACAATGGAAGAATGTCCAAGTGTCGCTTTCACGGAAACCTCAGCAGATAAGTGCTGGAAATCAGTTCTGAAGAGACTACACGATGAAATCATGGAGCGACAGAGCCGAGGTGAACTTGAACTTCCTTCCGAAGAGCTTCTGAAAAGCATTAACGGTCTTAGAATGTTTGGCTTCCTTTTGCCGTCCATTATTCAGGTAATGTAAACACATGAATCTTGTCTATGCTTTTGCGCAGCACTAATATCACCTGTTTGTGTAATGTTGAATTGAATCACATAACCACACTGTTCGAATCTCTTTACCAAAATGTGTTGTACTTAATGGATTAACATTGCTTAGTGATGTTTGGGTTGACAGCGAGCTTGGCAGAATTGCAGTGTGCTGTCGTAGTTTTGGCATATGCTACACTTTGTAGCTTAAACAAAGTCATGGTTCCACAACGGTTTCGTTAACTTCTCCGTCAACCCAAACATTCATTTAGAGTTATTATTTTTCAACACAAAAATGACACCAAAAATTGACAACAAAATGATTGGTTAACATAGTTCAAAAACGTGATTAATTAAGTTTTGTGGATGATTATTGAATATAATAGATGGCGAAACTCATTAACCATACATTAATTGAAATTGATACCGGCCGTGAATTTGAGCGTAGTTAACCATAGTTTTCAAGTGTTCAATTACACGTTCAATAGATGGTTAATGAGTTTTGACACTTGTTATATCTATTAACCATTAACCACATATTTGAACAACGTTAATCAACTACTTTGTTGTCGATTTTTATGTAGATTTTGTGTGTCCAAATATCATTTCTCTCAAATTTGTTTAATGGCTGCTGAACTAATTCAGATATAATTTTTGGTAAAAACTTAAATGACTCTTCTAGAATATATTCTCACTTCTATTGTTCTATTTCGTTCCAAAAAACATTTTCAGGCCATCGAAGCTCAAGATCCGAGTCATCAGTGCGCAGAGTACTGGAATCACAAAGTTATCCCTACATCTCCAGGCAGTGTCAGCGAGAACTGTAATGTCCTAAGTTGTTCAAGTAGCCCTTTAGATAATGTCAATACCAAAATTTTTGGTATCAATTTAATTGATCAGTCAAAGGACAACATAGGAGGAAGTTGTCATTCTCTTGAAGAGATGAAATCGATACTTCAAAAGGCAAGTCCCAATGAGCTAAGCTCACTGCGCAAATTACTCGGCTCCGGCGCTCAGTGCTTTGAGTGGAGAATGGCATTGACATCAATGATGGATGAGATCCAGAAAGTTTTGTAGATAGAACAAGAATAAGATCTCAATTATTTCTGACTTTGGATAGTCATATTTTCAAATTTAGTCATAAGTTATATTAGGTTCATTCTTTTAGAGATAAATTAAACTGAAGAAGTTGCTGGGTGAAGCCTAGATAAAATTTTGCTACTTGCACACAATCATCATTGACCTAATTATAGATGCATTTTGCCATTGACCCTTTCAAACTTTTCTTTTGAATTTGTCTTCTAAATTCTGTATATATACATATAAATAAATGCAGCTGTACAATAAATGATAAATTGTAGGGAAGATACATTGTAAATGCATATTCTCCTGCGCAGAATTTTCGATATGTATGATCTAAGTGTGTTTGGTTTTACGGTGACGATAATTGATTTTAATTGAATATATTTTGTAAAATAGATTTACTTAAAAGTAATTTTAAGCCAAAATGGTTTTAGTTTCAATATGTTCACATAAAAGCAAAGTGAATAATACAATTTACACCAAGTTGTCTATTACTTGACGAAAGATAAAAGAATCAATTGGTGCCTAAACCACTTTGAATGAATATTAACACATGTGCATAAGAGGTGGTCGCTCATTTAGGCAAGCTTGTTCATCTTTTCAGTTTTTTTATCGGATTTTAGTTTTCTGCAGTTAAAATACATTACTAGATTTTAGTTTTTGGTAGTGTATTTGGAGGCGGAGAAGCAAACACAGGAGGCAGATGAGTAATCACCCATGAGATGGTCGAAGTGGCAAAAAAATTGATTTTTTTGGAAGTCTTGAGTTTGATTACTGTACATATGTACATATAAAGAAGCATCGAAGGAGAATTAAACCTCCTTGAGTAGGTCTACCAAACTCAAACTCAACTTGAATTCGTTAAAAGTTAATATAAATTTTGGGTGATCCATGACTGAAATTAACACATGCAAACTTAGAATTGGGGTTAAGGGAAAGATAAGGGTAGCTCAATGGTGTGCACAGCTTACTAGCTTAGAAATGATTCATTTTTTTCTGCTGAGCAGACAATCAATAATTTAAGTAACACTTGTCACTTAATAAAAAAAATAACACTTGTCAGTAATTTTTTTTTTTGGATAGTTTGTTATTTTCCGTTATCAACTTTTAAAATCATTTTTTCTCCAATTCTCTTTTGTTTAAATAATTTCTTTAAGAGACTTAACCAATGTGGGACTTAACCACTCGACCTGAATCTTTATATAGGAAGTCTTTTTGGTAGTGTAATTGATGTTGAATTTAACCACTTACACTTGAATTCAACAATCTTTCCCTCAAATATGAGTCTCATACATCCGTTATTACCAACGAACCCGCCTCCCCTTCCCCGCCAAACCGAACAAATGGGTTAATATACAAGATCTCTAAGTGACATTGACACCATATCTCAATCCAAAACTTTAAGACAATGAGTGTATGGATCACCACTCTTATATATCCATCATTTACTATGTTTTTAAAATTAATATGAGACTTAACCACTTATATTTGAACCCAACACTCCCGCACCTGCAAACTCCTCAACAAGAAGATGCATCAACATTGCACTTCTATCTACCAATAGAAGGTTTCCTCCAATTTGTTGGGAAGGTGACAATGTTACCTGATATGCGTCAGTATTGTAGCTGTTAAGTCACCCTACAGTCATTCAGTAAATGTTTACAATGATGAATGAGTTGTGTTGGAAGTTCCAGCATTCTATTTCATATAAGATTGTTGTGTTGTTGCCATATACTCCAAATAACCATTGTCATCAAAGCTGCCTGTTCATCATCAAGAACCTGCAATAAAGAAAAAATAACAACTGTAACTGAATGTGCTCTATATATAGGTGTTCGTACTGTAGTTCCAAAATTGCAACATTGCCATCAATTGCTACTATTTTATATGCAAGCTATTTTCAATGCCATCGTCACAAAACACACAATGATTGGGACAATTTACTCCCTTACTCTGCAGTCTTAATTGTATCGAAAGACAATTACAACATATTCTCCACAGAAGATTTTTGACTTTTGGTGGAACTTTCAACTTCCACAACTGCTCTCAACATCAATCGTTCAAGCACTCCAAGATTTTCATATTGTTTAAATATTAAAACAATTTGTAACTTTAGGTGGTACATTTCGGATTTGAACCCAAGAAAGTTATTCTCTTTTAAGATTAAAAAAAAAAAAAAAACAATTTGTTACTTATTTACTATATTTAGTCAATTAATTAAAAACATTATTTCAAGTAGAAGACTAAAAACTTGAAATAACTATTCTCACCCATAATTTTATATGAATGCGAGTTTATTTCAAATAAATTATGAAAACATTAGGAATATATAATTAATACTTTAATAGTATTTAAATTTAATTAATAAAAAATCAAGGGAGTAAAAAAATAAAAAATAAAAAACAAAGCAAATTACTAAAACCATTTCCTTCACAGTCCTTTTTCAATTTTAATATAGAGTTTAATGACATACACATGTACAACGGTATTATACTACCAATTGAAAAATTAACATTTTATCAAGTCACACCGCCAATTTTAAAATATTGTTATAAAAGTTGAATAGTTTGACAAAATACTTAACTTTTTATTGAATAATAATAGACTTGAGTGCAGTTTTGATCTCTTGAATTGTTAAAAATGAATTTTTAATCCATTCATTTCTAAAATTCGGATTTTAATCTTCATATTAACTAATTTTTGGGTCCTCCACTATTTTCTATGATATGACATTTTTATTAATGACGTAATACTTAATTGTTGTTATTAATTTTATTTATAATTAAAATATTTAAATTTAAAATATTTATATCAAATATTTAAAATTTTATTATTATTTTTAATATTTAAATTTGTTACATTTTTAATTTATTTAATATTTGTTTTATTATACCATTTGACCAAAAAATTGTTTTATATATATAATAAAATATTAAAAAAAAGTTATTTTATATATTTAGATAAATTATTTAATTTTTTTTAATATTTTAAATTATAAATAAAATAAATTATACATAAAAATTATTTTATTTAAGTCACAAAAATATCTTGCAACGACGAACTATTACAAATAGATTACCGAATTGAAGTTATTCTTCATGCGCTGCGCTGAGAATAATACTGTAAATAATACTAATAGAATTACTTCAATAAATAAGATGAAGAAAAAGAGAACCGAAGCAGAACAAAAGGGAATCACATCCTCAGATATTACACACACATCACATTTGTTGAATCAATCACAAAGATAGAAATAAAATACAACCAAAAAGTTGCGTGACAGGTCCAAAAATAATAGAGAAGAAAAAACACTATTCTTTAAAACAAAACAAAAAAAACACCTCTTTATTCAATCTTCTATTATACACTACAAAATAATTGCATGCATATTCACAAACCAAACTCAAAAACACAATACAACGAATCAAAACCTTCCCAAAATAAAATCAGTTACATATAATGCAATGCAACCAAGAAAGCAAAAAAAAAGAAAACTAAAAATTTATCTGCATTGTTTTGTGTTACACAAAGAAAACGAGTTGTTGAAGAATAAAACATAGAACCAACAAGAAGAACTTGAATGTGGCGGCCGAGGAGGAGGCGGCGGACTTCCACGTTTCTCCGACGGGCAAAAAAGGCGGCAAAGTAGGCATCATGGTTGCATCGCCAAATGTAGAGTAATCAAGAATGGTCTTAACACCATGAACAGCAAGATAAGAAGTAGAATAAAGGTCAGGATGAGTAACTTCAACATCATCAAGTGTGAAATTCGCGGAGGAGTTATCGGTAACTACGATGGTTTTACCGGGGAGGAGAGTTGGCAGACGGGAGTAACGAGGGAGGAGAAGGAGGTCGGAGAAAGTTAGACGTTGTGGGATGATATGGTATGGGAATGTGAATGGGTCTAATATTGATGAAGAAGGTGGTTGTGATGATTGTTGGTTTTGTGGGATGAAGAGTGTTAGGGTTAATAATGGGTTTGTTGAGTTTGTCATTGATAATATGCTTGCCCATTGGTTTATGCTTGTGTCTGTTGATCCTATTAGTGCGTCAAGAATATTGTTTATTTCTTGCATTGCTAATGTGGTGTTGGTGGTGAGGGTGGTGGTTGTGGGGATAGTGCATTGTGTGAAGGCTGTGAACATTGTGAGTGTGATGAATGTGATGATGATGAAGTGGTGAGAGTGGTTGATGTTTTCCATTGCATAAGGAGAGAGAAAAGAGAGAGAGATTTGTGTTCTTGGGTTTGTTTTCTTGGTTTTTGGATGGAAGATAATGATCAATTGGGTTGCGAGATTAGTATTTGGATGATACAGATAACAGAACAAGAAGAGAGTTTTCGTTTCTGTTTTCTTGGTTTTTTCTGTTACCACCATGCTTTTTTGCCATCATCAAATAATAACAAACATTGCAGTATTATATGAAACTTATAATTATATATATATTTCACCTACCAAGGAATATTAAAGTAACAGAGGTAATAATACTGAACCAATTTATAAATAAAAAAAAACACCATGAAACCAATTTTAATTAATCATTTAATAAACTAAGATATAGAAACCTTTAGGTGTAAATTGATGCATATAAACCACATTAATAGTAAAATTATAGAGCTCAATTTTAGCTCAAACTATAACTACTTTGTCATGAAAACAAACAAAGCAATAAATTAGGAAGGCATTCGACCTTGAAGATCCAATAGTTTAAATTTGAGAAAAACCAAAGCTCTTATCAAGACTTGATTTTGACTTCTGAGATTTCCTTAATCACCAGTACAAACTTGAATTCTAAAACATATAACACTTAAATTTAGCCAAATATAGTCTCATAAGAAATGGGCTTATTAACAACTGATTATCAGACATAACATTAAGAACTAAGTGATATCTCATTTGGAGAATAGCTTTCCTCTAGTTACCGGCATTTCAAATTCCACATGTTTATATACCTAGCTAAAAGAACAGTATATTTCTATACAAAAACCAATATATACTGAACAATTCAATTCACTCATCAATCTAAATAGGTTCTGCACCACTGCTATAAATAGAAAAATAGAACACTATTAAAAGTTAAGTCAGGTCATTTTCGTCCAGTGATTCCTCGTCATCTTCACGAGTGACAACCTTTAATGCACTCACATCACCTGTCGGAAGTTTCCTCGCAAGCCTAATGATCTGCAGATGTTTTACTCCAAAGTGTCATACAAAGTTTACTACACGTATATAATGCCGTAAATGACAGAAAAAATATCAGTAATTATTGATTGAAGATTGTGTATGTTGTATGAAATTTGACAAGTAGTTGCTAGTCATTATCCAGAAGTAAATAGGGATTAGGTATTAAAGAGTGAGCCGAGCACAATGAAGAAAAGGTTGGTAAGTGGCAAAGCATACAAGAAAACAGCTGCTGAAATCATGGGGAGTCTCATAAAATGCAAGGTATGTCCATTGAAGATTGTCACTGAATCAACTAACAATTTATGTAAACCAGTAAAAGCAGCCCAGAAGTTTATATAGCTAGATTGTATTCATCATCTATATATTCACAGTTCAAAAGAAAAACTAAATATAAGTTAAAATCACTTACTGCATGGTCAAGATGGGAAACGGTGCTCGACTGAGAAATTTTTTTGATTTCGTCAACATCTCCATCTGTGTAAGCAGCAAGAAACTTGCTAGCGCAACGATTATGGTCACTTTTGAAAAAAGCATCAATCCTAGAAACGCCACAAGCATTTATAACCATTTATTCATCAATTCGAGTAACAAATTTGGTGGACCATATGATAAATTCTAGAGTTGACAGTCAATCTTAAAACTGACATATATCATGTAAAGTTTTACAGTTGCAGCCAAATGTACACTTGTCCCAAAGAAACTTATGTTACTTTCGATCCAACTGTATGTTTGGAATTTTTCAACGACAAATCAAACTTAATTACACAAATTTTACACAGGATTTATCCTATGAAAGTTATTTTTTGGGTGAAAGAAAAAACTGGCAGGGGGAAACCAAAGAAGCAAAAGTCAATGTAAAGGGACAACGGCAATAGCAACAATGATGAAAATGATATCAGTTCACAAAGGATTGTTATTATGTTATAATGATCCATATATTACATGTTCGTTGTCGATTGAGTTTACAGTACATGACGGAATAACAAGAAGGTAGAAACTTACTGAGAGCAGTCATTATAGCACTTCTCTGCTTGCTTAAAGTCGTGCGCATAAAGGTAGACAATAATTGCACTCAGATAAGCCTGCATTCATGACAAAGTATGTGACAAAGTTTATCAAAAAATAATAATAGTACATTTCAACAGATGAACACAATGCTAAATGCTAATAAAAAATTTAGTAGTTGATAGAGCAGAAATATTAAAGTAGAGATAGAACACAAATATGGACGAATGAATATTATTGATGATGATGGAATATGGAAAATGAAATACAATTCTAGAGCAAAAGCTCCTCAGTAGAGAAAATTGGTTATCCTCTCACTGCTTAACCATAACGGTACTGGTTTTAATGATTAATTAATTCTACCATTCCCCCCACTCACCCTCTTTATTTGGGAATATTGTAACAACCTGCCAGCACACACTCACATTTTTTCCCGACTCTCTTTCTTCTGTCTCCTCTCATACACTCTCCATGTTTTGGGCCTCTCATCACTCAATCCCACCAAGACCTCCTCATCATTAGGATTTGGACCATAGTGCCTCCTATCAGTAGTGGTGTGTTAAGACTAGGTAACACAAACTTTAGCCTTGGTTTCTATTTGCGAAAGGACCATCTTGGAGAGATTAAACACAAAACTAACAGGTATATAAACAATATGGATTCTAGTTGTATTCACATGTTTGGTGGCCCTGCAGAATATAGGTAGAAATTTCTGATATAGTAATATAAAAATGATTATGTAATATAGTTATCCATACAAGTAAAACACATAATAAAGCAAATATTCTTAGTTAGCACACACACCAAATGTACAGATGTCACAGTGGTTGCTACTAATCATCACAATCACTAAATACTAGCATATTTTTTCTGAAGGCAGATTAAAGCAATGTTTTCCCTTTCGAAGTCTTTAGTCAAAGGAGGTAGCTTAAAAATAAAAAACAGAATACATAAGTATAATATTCCAAACCTTGCTTTGACTATTGGTAGCATTACACTTGTCAGCTGCCAAGCCCAATCTCAACAGGGAAGATGCAGCATCTGTATATCTGTGTATCAAACCATGCCAAAGAAAATATGTAAGTCAACATACAACAAATGAAAGGTTTAATACCAATTTACACTTAATGAAAATAAATTTTATTTTTATATATTAAGCAAATAACATTACTTGAGAAAAAAAATGAAAAAACCAATAATCATGAGAAAAAAGAACTTGCATTTTCCTTATGCTCATCATATCTAAAGGGAAACACCTCTAAACCATGACCTTTACAACAAGTGCAAGCCAAAATGCCTTGTCTTCCTAGTGACACTACTCATTCAGAGATTTCTCTTTAAAAGGAGCATGAGTTATGCTCAAATGTGTAGCATAAATTTCACATTGCAACAAAAGTTTGGCTTCATTATTTCAACCTAAGCCAATATAACTAGTCAAACCCTGAACTCAAAGATGCCAAACAAAGAATTGCATAAAGAAACACTTATAGATCAAGGTAAAAGCAAGATGCATGAAGATAACGAGAGCTTCGAGAAGGAAGATAAAAACGTAGTGGTCTGGTTGTAACAGAAGATAACGATGACAAACTAATTCTAGTCCCCGTTATTATGTTCTTAGGTAGCATTTGGCATCTAAACAGAACAGAATTTTGTTCCATTCTCCTTGGTTCCACCCTTTTAGTGGAACTAAAATATACAATTTCTTTAGACTTATGTTCCATTACGTTGAATTCTTAAATAGCACCAAATATAGAACAGAACATAGGTTATGCTTCATATTCTACAGACCATAAAAATGTATAGTCTTAACTTTTTTAGTAGAACTTACTTCTCAAGTTTTATATAAACACTAGTTACAGCACAATATAGATCAAAGGCCATCTGTTCCTTTCCATCGTCTTCAAGAACTGTACAAGCATCTGTATATAGCTGAATAGCTTCCTCAGGCATGGTATCTTCCAGAGCACTACACAGGGGGAAAGGTATTATGAAAAACATATAATAATAATAATAATAATAATAATAATAATAATAAAAAAAAAAAAATAATAATAATAATAATAATAAAGGATAGAGAATTATATTCCCAGTAGACAGTAAAGCATAATTTTACTTTCACATGCAATATATACATTGCTTATTGTTTGTTACATTCAGCATCTGCAGCATAGAATACGACGACTGTCACAATGTAAGAAACTTATAATGAGACTAACATCAGCTAAAGTTATTATTTCCTTTGTAGTAATCTAAGCAAAATAACAGATGTACACTCAATTTATAGTAAGATATTTTATTAGAGAGAAGAGGGGAAACACACAATTATTATGATTAAGATAAGATACCATCCAAAGGAGAGAAGGAAACAGATACTAGAGCATTAAAAGATCAAGAATGTAGCAATGCTGTTCAATCCCTATCCATATCTGATTGAAATTGATATCGAAATCCTTTTGAAAAACACAGCCTATCCCAAAGCAATTTGAAGGCCAAAGAAACACTCCTATGAAAGAAATACAAATGAAATTACGCCCCCACCCAATACTCCAAAGGACTCCATAACCTACATGCTACACAAAGGTTCTAGCCTGCTTGATTTTATCAATTAATAGATGTAACTTGATTGCCATGGAGTTAGCATAACTATCCTATCAAGGGATCCACATTATGAATTTTGATATATGCTAATGTTTAGTTGATTAATTTACTTCAACATATTACAAAAACTATAATATTTTAAATTTTTAATAATAATACAACACAGAACTCAGCTGCAAAACAAAAGGGTAAGGTAAACAATCCAATTACCGGGCTCCCTTTGCAAGAGCATCCGATGCAGGTTGTGGTCTCCCACACTCCAAGTACAGTTCAGATGCCTTTTGATAGAAGTCTGCTACTTCTTTCCAGTTACTCAGTTCCTTGGCCAGAGCAGCAGCAGATTCCATGTGCTTAGCTGCATCCCAAGGTCTGGTTAACTTGTCAAGGACAAATAAATAGTGATAGTTTAACAAAATGAATCTGATAACATTATAGAAGACAATGAAATTTTTTACCCTTAATAATGGAAGAAGATGAAGGAGACTACATAATCAAAATCAAACAATACAAGGATACGAAGAAAGCATCTCTTGTCCTTTCGAAGCTTTCTCAAATGCTGTTTTGGCTTTCTCAGTGTTCTTGGCAACTCTAAACCCATTAGCTACACCAGAATAAGAAGAGTTCATTAGATTTATTTCCATCATGCCTTATTTTTTCCTCCAAAATTTAATACATTCTTTCCACCAGTGTTGGCAAATAGCAACTATAGAGCACTATAATGTAGCAGAATTTGAACAAAATTGGTATTGTTCCATGATACAACACTACTTAGTACAAAGTATTGTCAAATAAAGGCTATAGTGGCACTATATTGTAGCCAGTGTTGTTAAATAGCGGCTACATAGGCGCTAAAGCACTATAGCGTAGCGAAATTTGAACAAATCGTTGTTGTTCTGCGATGCATTATTGAGTACCAAATGTTGTCAAATAGTGCTATAGTGGTGCTATAACGCTATTGTATAGCGGAATTTGAACCAATCACAATTTTCTGCAATCCACAATTGACAACACTAATTGTATCGGAATTTGAACAAATCACTATTCCCGACGATCTGTGATTGACAACACGATTTACCACAAATTACTTGCACAAAGAATGAAATAAAAAATTTATAATGGTTTGAATTTATTACTTACCAGCCTGTTCATATAGAACAGTAGCACTCTTCCAATCAGCACTCCATCTGGTGAGACTAAGTCTTGTTCTGAAATGAAAACAACACAAAAGGGAAAAAAAACATATGATTCATGGAAAGAAAAATAACACAACTAATAAGGCCTTATACCAAAAGGGTTTAACCACAGACCACAGTTCAATAATCCTATTGAGAATAGAATGTAAAAAACCAGATTTACTCATACTACTTTTTTAATTTTAAAAAAAAAAAAAAAAGAACATGATATCAAATTATATAGTCCTAAAGCAGTTGTAAGTTGTAATTGATCATATATCAGACGAATTGCAGCACTAGTTGGATCAGATCATAAGGGGAAAAAATCATATGTTGCACAAAATTTATTGTTAAAAAACTATACATCATATATTCCGTATTATCAAAATCGACATTCACTAGAATTGACAGGTCAAATCACAGACTATATAATAATAATATTAATAAATAAATAAATAAATAAATATATGAATGAGAAGATGAAAATACATACAGTTTATCAGCTTTGGTTAACAATTTGTTGGGATCAGAGGACGCCATGATTGTGTTGTGTTGTGGTAGCTGCGTCTGTGTTGAGTCCCTTCCGATTCAAGTGTTGGTAGAGTAACTCACTACTCAACCTGCAAACATCTTCGTCTTCTGGCTAGATCCAGTAACTACGCAACACGTGTTTATTTTTTGAGTGCTGAATTGTTTATTTATTTTTCTAAATTAATTAAATTAAATTAACGGAGTTGAACCAATGTAATGTATAAGTGCTTACGAATTACTCAAAAAATTTTATTGATAATAAGAGCACTTAGATAATCATGAATTTCTCGCCCTAAAGATAACAACCCTATAGATATGTTGATTTAATGAGTTGAATTTTCAATATTATATGTTTATTTTTATTTAATTAATAAGTTATTTTTTCAATCTTAAAAATAATAAGCATCATTAACTTCTATTTCAATAAAATAATATATGTCGTCGTTGAATTTTTAAATATTAGTCTGCGGTGGATTACAAACTTAAATCTTGTATTGAGTCTATTGCAAATAACATAACATAAAAAGAAAATAATAACAATAATAATAATAAATTGATTTAAATATGTTTTTAATTATTTCTACATATTATTTTTTGTTTTGGTCTTTGATTTTTTTTTTTTGTAATAGAAGAAAAAGAGAAAGCAAAAAAGTGATAGAAAGAAATTACTCTAAGAGAGTCAAGGTGAGAGGATTTCTTTTTGGCAAAATAGTCAACGCATTGATTTCATTCTATCAAACAAATGTCATCTTAACACTCTAGTTCATACTCACTTTTAGTTTAATGTTATATAAAACAATAGCAAATTCATGAAAAGGCTAAACCATTTCATTTACAAACTTTATAGCAAGTAGAGAGTTAGAACAACATATAAGATTAAGGGTTTCTAATCTCCAAGTAATTCGAAGTTCATGCAAAATGGCTAACAATTTTGTATGAAGGTTATTGTTATACCCAATGTGACCATGAAAATCAATGATCCAATCTCCATTTCCAGAAATCACAAAAACCAACAATACCAAGATTCCCAATAGTGTTGCCATCAACATTAAGAATTATACCATCTTCCATAGAATCATGTCAAGACATCATCTTAGGCTCTCTCCAATGAGTATGAGATGAGTAACAACCTCTAATTAAAGAGTTTAGAGAATGAACAGTCGAAGTAAACATGAAAATCGGGAAAGATTCTTTAGCAATACAAATGGAATTCGTAGCTCTTCAAGCCCACCAAATTCCAGCAAGAAAGATGGAGCTAGAATCTCATAGGCATTCAACTTCATGAAATTGAACGTATTGCTATAATTGAAAAATTTGGGATAATTGAAACCAAGAGAACACCACATTTGACAAGAGAGTGTAATCTCGAATACAATGCAAGAAAGACTCAATGTCTTTCATACATCAGGTACAAGTATTAGACTGCAAGATACATCGATGATGTAAGACATCACAAGTCGGGGGTGAATTGTGACAACCCAACTAAACAAAAAATTTAATTTTCTCAAGAGCCTTTAGGTGTCAAATCCAACGCCAAGAATCTTCAAGGGCTCGAGGAATTTTTGAAAGCAAAGCAAATCATATTTAGACTTAGCCTTGTAGCATTCATTTGCCTCAGCTTGCCAAGTAAATGTATCAGCCATACTTTAATTGAGATGAACACGAATACAGTTAAGTAAGTCACCAGGTTAGGATTGAGGGGAGTTCTAAGAATATGCAAATTCATATTGTTGTCCACATAAACATCATTGAATTCGAGCTGACTGTCATAAATCACCACCTAATCAACATTGTTACACAAGTGTCCTAAACTAGATCAATCTTTATACCAAAAGAAAAAAAAAAGTCTCCGCCCACTATTCTAAAGTCATACCCATCATGAAGAACGTAGACAGTCTTCCTAATAGTGTTTCAAATGTAATAGCCCATAGTATTACCTTGACACCAAAAATCATAAGAAATCATATATTTATGACTTATATTTGAACCCAAAATTTATTTTGATGGTGTTGCATGATCCTTACTTGTTTACCCATCATAGAAGTAATAATCCCTCTAGCACACTTTACATTAAGACCATTGTTGTGTTTTGGCAACATAATCTTATCCCCAACCAACAATATAAAACCCACGATTACGGGTACCCTTCCAAATGAAAGATCTAGTAAGCTTGTCAATGAGATAACAAATTCCATGAGGAAACTAAAACAACTGCATCTAATCAGGGCCGGACTAACGTTTTAAGCTAAGGTGGTAGGCCCCAATGTTGGTCTTGAGCATGTTTAGGGTGTACAGCCGTACAAAACCCTAAATTTTTTGGGGCACCAACTTTTTTTTTTTATAGTATACAAAATTTATATAGTAAGAGTATGTAATATAGAAAAGTTATATGGTAAAAAAAAAAATCAAAATTTGGGTGGTTCAATATTTTTTGTTCTTAAATTTTAGGTTCAAAATTCTAAATTTATAAATTGTTATACCATTATAGTTGAATATGTGCAAAAAATAATGGGCCTTTTTTCATTCTTATACTAAAATTAGAACCCTAAAAAACAAAAAGGTTTTGTCTTTATCAATTCTCCCACTCCTTGGTCTATAAAGCTTGTGAAGAAGAACAAATATTTTTGATTATTTTTCATAAAAATTCCCTTTACCATTAATTGTTTGTCCCTAATACTGTCATATGAAAAAATAAATCTCTCTATTTGAGATGATTGTTGAATATCATGTCATGTAAAAACATGTTATCGCATCATGCCTAATGAAATTTATTATCATTATCTTAGTCATAAGATCTAAAATGAATTGTTTAATATTGATAAAAAAAATAACAAATTGATTAATATTGCTCAAATATAATTAAATTTATTATCTTTATATGACTTATAAAAAAAATAAAGAACTTGTATAAAAAAATTAGGGCACCAACTTTCAAACTTTGCACAAGGCACCAAAATATTTAGGGACGGTCCTAGTAAGGCTAGGGCTCCTACAAATTTTTCAATACTTTTGCATACCATATACAATATATAAAAGATAAGTAATAGTAATGAACAGTGCATCTTTTGAACCAAGTTATTAATTGAGGTGGACTTATTTATAACAATTCATCTTTTGTACCAAGTTTTTAATTGAGGTGAACTTATTTGTAATAATAAAATAATAAGTTTTAAGTTGTGGATCTTCTTGCAGTAAGTTCTAGTTGAGAAGATATTTTATGTTTAGTCAACCATTAAGTACCAATAAAATAATAAAAGTGTAACAAAAAGAATAATAAAGTGTTTTTTTATACAAAATAATAAAAGGAGTTATGAGAATAACTAATTGATAAAAATGGTGCATCAAATATTTCTATTTTTTATGAGCGCCCTCAATTTTTTAGGCTTAAAGATACAATGTATTATTAATATAGTTAGTTGATATAAATATTTTCTTATATGTGTGTGTATATATATAATGTTTTTTGTTAGATGAATCTTTTAAATGTAGTTGGCCACCCCAAAAAGCTAATCCTAGGTTCGCCCTTGCATGTAATAAGTCAGAATTGAAGTCATAACATAATTTGCTAAAACCATCCTACCACGCTTCTTCAAGAACTTGTTTTTCTACATTGCCAGTCTAGTATGCAATGTTTCTATCATAAAATCAAAGTCTACTTTCTTAGTTCTACCTTGGAGAATAGGAAAACTCAAGTATCTATTGAAATTTGAAGTAGCACGAATGTTAGTAATGGAAGGATACCTATTTTTCTTTGTAGTAGGAGCTCTTTTAGAGTAGAAGGATCTGAATTTGAGCCCATTAACTTTGAGACCCGAAGCAACGCTAAACTTCTCTATAATGTTAGCAACAATTCGAGTTTGAGATGTTTTAGCTTTGAAAATAGGACACCATAAGAGAAAAACAAGTGGGATAAGAGGGAACCGTTTATTAATACCTGGATTGGATGCCATTTTTTCTCTTGAACCACTTCATAAGATAACTTCTCCATGCAAATCATAACAAATATGAAGAAAAAAAAAGGGATCTCTTGGCGCAAACCTCTTACAGGATAAAAAGAATGAAGCCTTTTACGATTCCATATGATAAATAGGAAAGATGATTGAACGTAATGCATCAGTTGCACATTAATGTTGGAGAACCAAAAATCTTGTAAACATATTTTAAAGGAAACTCTAGTTCACATGGTCATAGGATTTTCCCAAGTCAATTTTGTAACCTACATCCTTCTTTTTTCTTTTAGACTTTCTCATACTATGCACCACATCTTGGAGAATAATAACATTATCTACAATCCCTTTGTCTAGTAAAAAACCAATTTGGTAAAATCCGATAAGATAATTGAGGAAAGGTCATAGGCGATTCACCAAAACCTTTGTAAATAGTTTATAAATAGTATTCATAAATTGATGGGTCTGAACTCCTTAAAATTGGTAGCAGGGTTCACCTTATGGATGAGAGCAATTACAGTTTCTAATAAGCACATATCAAAAGTCTCAAAGATAAAAGTTTTTTGAACAAGATGTCATACTTCATCACCAACAATGTGCCAATATTGTTTAAACAAGATGTCATGGAAACCATCAGGACTAGGAGATTTATAAGGTTTAATGGAGTGTAAAGCTAAAGTCACTTATTCGTTTATTACTAAGAAGGTAAGGTGTTTACGAGAAACGTCATCCAAACATGGTATATTATTCCCAATAAAAGTAACATTTTGCTAATGAGTCAAGAGGTAAAACAAACTCTTAAATAGTTTTGAACTTCTAATTGAAGAATGTCATCATCTGAGGTCCAAATAGCGTTAGGAAGGGTTAGACCACAAATATTATTTCTTCTCTGTCACACCCCTGTCCTGAGAATGAAATAAAGTTGTATTCTTATCACCAAGTTTAACCCAAATTTCCCTTGACTTTTGATACCAAAGGAGTTCTTCTTGGAAGAGAATTTGATTAAATTCATATTGAAGTTCTTGTTCCAAATTCACAAGAAAATCATAATCAAAATTTTCTAAACCTTTTTGAAATACCTGTCAACAAAGCATGAAGCATCTTTCTTTTAAAAATGTTACAAAAAACATCTTTTTTGAATTGTATAGAATCTTCTTTAATTGGGTTGAGAGCTTCTATAGGTGAATCAAGATTGGCCATCCAAACATCTTTTAAAATTTGTTGGTAATTTTTAAGAGTAATCCTAGCAACTTCAAAAAGAAAAGTTTGTGTCCCCTCTCTAGTAGGTTTGCCGTTCATCATGAAAAGTAAAAGATTATAGTTGGAGTGCACCCTACATAAAGTCTCAACAATAGGTTCTAGAAATGTTAATCTCCAGTCATATTAACAATGCGTCTATCAAACTTCTTGGAGATCACTCTATTACCACTACAATTATGATGCCAAGTGAACCTACCACCAAAAACTGAACATCTAACATGCCACAAGTGTTAACCACTCTAGAAAACTATACAACTTTAAAGTATGAGAACATGCCACCTCTTTGATCCCCCAATAAGCAAAACTTTGTTAAAATCACCAATCACAACAAGGGACACTAATAATGGAATGCAAGTTACAAGTGCTCCCAAAACTAATTTCTAATGGACGAGGCAGGACTAGCATACACAATATCAAAGGTAATAAAATAAAGCCTAGAGACCAGATGGACAATCTAGGTAGAATAATCAACATAGACAAGAGCCCAAAGACCCCTTGAGTGACCATGATCTTCCACAATATAAATGTGATTGAAGTGTAAGCTATTTCAAAGATTATTCACTCTCTCAAATTTATAATGAATCTCCATGACAATAATAATAGCTGGCTTGTGACAAGATATTAGGTCCCTAATGTTTCTCTTTATTGCAGAATTGCAAGCACTTATAATATTCCAAGCTAAAATATTGAAATTTGTTGTACTCGTCACCATATTAATAGAAATAGGGAGAGAGATAGAGAGAGAGAGAGAGAGAGAAAGAGAGAGAGAGAGAGAGAGAGAGAGAAAGGGAGAGAGAGAGAGAGAGAGTGAGAGTGAGAGAGAAAGAGGAAAATAATATCAAATACCTATCAAGCAAGATTAAGATTTTTAGTTTCACTTTCTGGCTGTTTTGGGTCTATAAGATACTCCTCATTATTGTCCTCTATAGAGGCTTGTATTTCATCCTTAGTTTTCAAGTTCTTAGCATCAAGAGGACCTTCCACTGCAATGAATTTATTCACAAAAATTGTTGTCCTTCTTCTAAGATTGAAGCTCTGTGGTGAGAGAAACAAATAGAGGCTGATCTCTTTTTTGAATAGTGGATTTGGCACCAGGCACATTAGCCACTTTTTGTTGGATAGTATTTGTACTTTTTTTTTGCTCCTACACATTTAGACTGTCATTTCTCATTCTTTTAGACTTTCCTTCTCCATTATAATTAGGGACCACATTCTCCATAACCCCATTAGATTTGTTCCCATAGTCTAATGCCATAGTCTATTGTTGAATTGTTGCTAAAAGAGCAAATTTATTGAAAGTATCACCCACCTTACCATTCTTTCCAATATCCCCCAACCTTGGGATTCCTTTTTTTACGAGTGACAATCATCCAAACTCTATGCACACCCTTCTCCACATTGTGCTTAACATTTCTATGGGAACTGAAAGTATGATTTCCTCTCTTCGTGGCTGTTTCTAATGTTTTTGTCATCATTTTGGGATCACCTCCATCTTTTGCCACATCTTTTTCACTATTCACATTTTTTGGGTGTAGGGTCATGGGCTTGACATCGCAATTTAAAGCCAAATGACCATAAAATCTACAAACCAAATGCAGACCTTCATACTCAACCTTCTATTATTGTCCATTGAGTCCAATTTTTCCAACTAGAAGGATAGTAAGATCTATCTTCACACAAATCCTAGAAAATTTTCCCCTTTTTACTGTTAGGGTATTCGTATCTACCTTCACGTGTCTCTTAATGGATGAAGGCGTTGCTAGTAAAAAAACTTTCATCATAATAGATCAAATTGAGTCATAGGAATCTTACCCAACACACGTGCAATCAACTTCGATTTTGTGTGAGGCAAATTATAGAATCCAATTTGTACATGACAAATAGTGATCAAAGACCATCCAAGGACCACCAAGAATCACATTTCTTTATCTTGCGCACAATCAAACTTCACCATAAATAAACCTTGGTCGTTATCCATGATTTCAAATCCACCTTGTAACTTCCACTCCCTTTTAAGTTTCTCCTTCATCATAGTATATCCAATGATTTTTCCTAAGAGTTTAAACACAACAACATCTTCCCAAGGGCTACATAAATCTTGGAAAACTTGCTTATCCACCACAACTTGAGGTAAACGTCTATTTCCATTCATGTCTTCTATCAGAACCAATTTCTTAGCGATCAAATCCTTTCTTGCACGAGCAGCGGGGGAATGTTTACTTTATAGAACTTTATCTCTAAAAGTTGGTGTCTTCCTTTCATCAAGAATATAAATCGAGCTTTGTTGTTTTGCTATGCCCGAAGGTTCAACCGAAGGTGGCTTGTTAGAGGCAAAGAGTTGCGCTGAGAAAACCATACTTTCCATATTGAGGTGTGAAAATGTACAGAAATGTATGACACCCAACAAGATAAACACAGACCTTCGACAAATAATGGTGAATAACAGTGGGACACATAAAGACAAAACACGTTACAAAGCAAATGAAGGGCACCAACGAAGCAACACAGACAATGAGCAACAATTGCAAGCACCAAACGAAGGCAACGATGAGCACAAAGAACATGGAAAACACAACTGAAACAGATGAAGCCAACATTGATACACTGAGAGCCTACAACCATCACCTATGAAGAGTGGCGCGGCTCCACGACTTTTAAAGGGCAGTGTTGCGATTTGGTCTTTAATGTTTTATTTTAGTTATATCAATTTTTTTATATTGAAATAGGTTCTTGTCATTTTCGTTTTAGTCCATATATATTGAGGGAGTAAAATCATATATTCTACGTTTAACATGAAACAATTCAAATATAAATAAATTTTGCAGATATTAAAACAAAACAAGAATGAAAAAAAAATGGTATATTTGTTAGAGACTAAAAATTGAAAAAAAAAAAAAAAAACAGAAAGTTATGTATTTATAGGGACTAAAAATTTATTTAAACTAAAAAATTGAGTCAAATGATCCTATTCAATGCAAACTATCACCTTTGAAATGGACCATTTTTTTTCTCACACATAAAGACACTTTTTTTTACAGCTGCTTAACATTATCTCTATCTCTCACAACCAGTTCTTCCATTCTCTCTCAAAGACCATCAATTCGCCTTCTCTTCTCCCTTGGTTCTCCCTCTCGTACGCTTCTCAAACCCTCTATGTATCTTTTGATCCATCCTTTAGATATGCGGTTGAAGAACACTCATCTATGTGATTGAAGACAATTAATTTATAGTTTTGAGGAGTGTTGTCCATCTTCGTTAGGATTTCGAGCGACTTTTAAATATTGATCTATGATAGACTACCTATGAAAATGATCATCTAACTTAGTATTCACCCATTTTTAATACCATTCAGTATGATAATGCTTATGACTTATAACCTCAGAATTGGGAATAATAAAGTGGTTTGCACTTTGAGGGAGAAATATAGAAGTTGGAGATGAGGTCATGGATTCAACTTTGCGACTAATAAAATAAAAACTAACAACTTTTTTTAAAACAAATGGTGAGCAAGAATATCACTATAGAATGAAGCAACCCCAACTAGATTACCTAAATAACAATTAACAACTAACATTTTCTAAAAAAATCTCACAATTTATCATTAAAACCCTTTAATGAGTTAAGTCATATGCATTGCAAGTGTAACATATACTTTTTGAAAATCCTCTATTTTGAAGGGTTGTAATAATAAAATTGAATTTATGAATGGGTTTAGACAAATTGAATTTAATATTTGCTTATGCCTAGAAATACAATGACTATCACCATGTTGTGGTTGAATCATGTGTTGTTGTTCCAATGAGGGAGTATACTAGAAAAGGCACTTGCATGCCAAAGTAATATCTTGTGGTTTAAAGTATGAAATTTGAAGTGAGATATCATACCTAGAGTTTTACCCCTTTTGTAATAGTACGAAGATTCGAGTGCAATCCTTATAGTGTATCAAGATGAGTGCGAATGACGAACTCATTTTAAGTTTGACTTCCTTTATCTTAGATCTGTTAATAATTCATTTTTATTTCATAAGTGTCGAGTTTCTTTGCATGATAAATGATAGGATTTAATGTTGTTTGTATTTGTAAATTGTGGGAGCGAAATTATATGTATTACATTTTGTATAAAGAAGTCTATTATTTTTATGTGAAATCTAATATCACAAACATTTATTTCATCGCTCTATATATAGAGCTAAATTGCAATACAATAATATATTTCTATATCATATCTTAATAATATGTTTTTAAATCATATCCTTAAAATAAGAAAATAAGAATAAACCAAACTAATCTAAAAAATATTCTAAATAGAAATATAAATTATATATTCTAATAATAACTTATTTTAAATCTAAAATATATTGAAATATAAATCTAATTCTAATAACTTTTAAAGATAATTAAGCATATTATTCTTAACAATAAATAGTTCTTTTGAGTGAAATAAGATATAACTTTATCCCATCACATTTTATATTATACCCCGAAGTCTTCTTATAAAAGCTAGAGTTGAATTTGGGCCTGGCTTAACTATTGGGCTTGAAAGTCTTTCCTTCATGTGTTTGTCTTGGGCCCGACTTTAGGATCACCGAATAGTCCGTTGAATATTCTATGATTCATTCGAGTACAATATTCAACTACTTTTTCTTGCAGCGTATGCAATTACTAATTTTTTTTTTTATTGAAAGCAATTATTATTTTTTTTTGACTTAATTGTTGGTCTATTTATTTTTATTCAATTCGTAAAATTTGTCATTCTATTTTAAAAATCAAACAATTTTAGTCCTTCTTTGAATTTTTTAATTAAAAAATAATGATGTGACATATGATAAATATCCACGAAATGACGATAAATATCTCTACAAACTCTAATTTTAACTTCTGAAATTATTCATTTTTGTAATTTAATTAGTATATATAAATAATAAATGCCTATAGGTAGTTCTACATTATGAGATCGTATGCCAAATTATTTAAAATACATCAAATCACTATTTTATAGTTAAATTTTTTTTAAAAAAGGATCAGAACTGTTAATTTTAAAATAGAGGAACCAATTTAGTGAATTATTAAAAATAGTGGGACAATAATTGTAATTAAGTTTTTTTTATGAAGGTAACTACTCATTTTTACTAGTACAATATCATATTTAAAT
>JBBPBQ010000003.1:15894026-15920852 GCA_037974755.1 Cicer yamashitae
TAGTACCTATAAAATCTCACTATTTTATTTTTAGTCCTTTAAAAAATATTGTCAAATTTTAGTCTATTCAAAATTTTCTTTTTTATTTTTGGTCCTGATTTTTAACCAACTATTAAGTATCATTCGAATTTTTGAACGATTTTTTTAAAAAATTATTTAGCACATGTTTAAAAATTTCCTTATAAAATTTAGAATTTTTTAACTAAAAATGAATTAAATGCGAATTTTTAAGCTTTTGGTGTTTAAAAAATAATATTTAATTTATCGCAAGTTAAAAAAATTTAAAATTTGTGTATGAAAATTTCTTATAATGTCATAAATATTACTGCAAAAAATTATTCAAAAATTCGAATGATACATAATATTTGATTTTAAATCAGGGATAAAAAATGAAAAAGAAAAAATTTTAAGGGACTAAAAATTGACAAATTTTTTACAAAAACTATAAACAAAATAGAAATTTTTTATAAAGACAAAATACTTATTGAACCTATTTAAATTATCTTTTACCTTTGCTTTTTGACTGTATGAACTTTTAAATATGTCGGATGCCAATAAAAACGCCATACTGACTAAAAAAGAACATAAACTCCATATCCTAATGACTAGTCATATTCAAAATGCTTCCAAGTAGTAATGTAATGTCTATTTTGTTCTAGCCCCTTCATGTTAATTAATATCTTCATTAATTTATTTATGATAGTAGGACACAAGCAGTTGGTTTCTAGGTGCCTCCACCATCATGTTAAATTTAGCTATAGATACCAATTCGCATAAACTAACTCATACTTACAATGAATTTCAAAGTCAAATTCATACTTTAAGGCCAAATCAAAATTAGGTAACAAGTAGAAATACCATGAAATTAGTTGAAGCTCAACCCTACAACAATTTATCCACACTTCTATTTAACTCTACAATATCCTAACAAAACAAATATCTCATTCATAATCTAAGTTCTATCTCACCACGACATAATGGTTTTCAATTTCAACCACATACAATTAATCATCCTCTATTTTGTACTATTCTATTGCAACAACATCAAATTTTCATCATCAGCCCGCATATTATTAGATGAAAACATGCCATCAAAAGTAAATTCAGGATCAAATAAAGTACCACCACTATCTCAACCAAATTTACTAGTTGCACCCCCACTATTCCAAAACCCACCATTTATTCCCATTTCCAACACTTTGTTACCAACACAACCAATGCCATCT
Organism: Cicer yamashitae; assembly: GCA_037974755.1. Taxonomy (NCBI): domain Eukaryota; kingdom Viridiplantae; phylum Streptophyta; class Magnoliopsida; order Fabales; family Fabaceae; genus Cicer; species Cicer yamashitae. Next base: position 15,895,253 of record JBBPBQ010000003.1, read on the forward strand.
TTGCAACTACCAATTGGGGGTATTTTCAACACTCCAGCATTTTCACTTCCAAAATTGCCTCCTCTTCCACAATTACCCCCTCTACCAATTATACCCTTTATTCCATTGCCAACATTCCCATTACCTTCTGCCATTCCTTCCTCTCCTCCACCAACATCTTCCCCTTCAGGCTTGCCTCGTGGAGATAATGCAACCCCATAAAGTCCACAAATGCAACTAATAAATGGTTTTAGGAATTTTATGTATATCTCACTTTGATTATAACACTTCCTTTTCTACATTAGTAGCAATACGACAAAAATATTTGTACAATTCTATTTGGATTCCTTGTAAACAATTTAATATCGGTGAGAATTATACCATCACAAAATTATTCGATTGCAAATGAAAAGGCCAAAATAAGTTACACAGTGTGTAATCCAAATCAATTGTTACATGCATTAATATTTGGCTCATGATCTCTATCACTTCTTACCTCATGTAACTCTCATAGTTAAAAGTCACTTCCTCCATTCATTATGTTTAAAATGAGTTCAAGTGTACCGATTTTAATATATTTGTAAGTTACAAGAATCGTGTCTTATAAATAGAATTATGTGATCTGGTAAGATACCGATGATGAATACTAATTATAGGTATTCTCTCTTCTTTATTGTTTCTTCTCCCATGTGTTCATTCTTCAGCACGAGACTCTTTTCTTTCATGCCAACTTTTTTATTTTTGCATATAAATTTTATTTAGAAAACTCTTGATCTTGTATAATTATCTTTCTTTATTTATTCTTATTATATTCTAGACATTCTTTTCTTTTTATTTATTTTTTATTAAGCTAGAAGAATTTAACATTAAAGAATTTAACATTTAAATCCCTTTTTATTGTTCAAATAATAATTTTCTTGACCATTAATTGTTTGTGAAAATAATTTATGATATAGTTCTTGAAGAACCAAAAAATTTAGAATTAAAGCATTATCGAAGGATTGTTCAAAGAATGAATTTTCTTTGATCATTGTTTACTACGATCATTTGTGATATATTTCATAAAAAATTAAAAAGTTAAAGCATCCTTGAAAGATTGCTGACAATAATATTTCAAAGTATCACTTGTGGTATAATTTTTGAAGAACAAATAATTTAATATCAAGCATCCTTGTAGGATTGCAAAATGTGTGATTTTCTATGGTCAATGATGATGAAGATTTGTGGTTGAGTTTCTAAAGAACTACAACTTAGACCACAATTAAAATCTATTTGATGACACTCATATATGTTTCTAAAGTAGCAAAATTGAGAAACTATTTCAAGAATATTTTAAGAGATTAGTCACATTTGTGATAAAATAAAAGAGTGATTGTTGATTAAAAGGGTGAAAGATCACATGATCAAGTTTATTTCTAAAAATGAATGGTTCATACTATTTGTTGTACATGTATAACCATTGTTGTGGTTATCATAATTGATATAGTAGTGATTACTATTGATATGATACATGTGAATGTGATAAAATTGCATTCTTATGACAAATGATTATGATATTTCCTATTTTAAATAATGGTGTAGTAAATTTTATGAATATAGTGATATATTAATTTTTACAAAGTGTGGTGGTTTTTAATTGTAGCATTTCTTTTTTGAAAATAATTGTAACGTTTTTAATTTCATCTATATAACTTTATATAGAAACATAATTTAATTGCAAGAAATGGTAAAGAAACAAAATTGAATAGTGGTATATTAATTCTTTATGAATATAATGACGTAGTAACTCATATAAATGATTGAAAAGTTTAACTTCTCTTTCTACTTATACTTAAAATTCTGAAATAATATTTTGTAAGGTGAAATAATAAGAAGACGTATATCATTTGTTGTGTTATTATTTCTCTTGTTGTCTTGTACTAAGTACAAAATGATATTGGTAATTACATGTTAATTTTATGTCAAATTTTTACTAAGAGTTAAAAGCAAGATATTTTTCTCATAAATTCTACATGTGGAAAATGAATAGTAATACATAAGCAATCTTTTAAGTCTTCTTAATCTAATTATTTTAAACTATATATCGTTCTATTTTTATTTAGACATAAGTTTTATTAATGATTTGAATTGCTGAATTGTTTTCTTTAAAATCTCACATTTCATTTCATGTGTATTTTATTTTGAGCAATTTTTATGAACAAATAAATAATTTATCTTAATTTTGATTTATTTTATAGTTATTTAGATAAAATATGTGCATATAGTTTATTGAGTTTTATTTGTTGAAGGGAATTTTATTTTCTCATTTACCTATATGCAAAATGTCATCTTCGATATATGCATATGATAATGTAAAAGGTAAATCAAATCTTTAGAATATCTATTATATAGTTTTATTTGGATGAATTTCTTTACAAATTATGATTGTTAATTATCGATTCAAATGAATCCGAACAACTGAAACACATTATATTTTAAACCTGAAGTTTACATATCTTTCTAAATTTGTTGTTGGCAAAACTGGTTGGATGATCCCAGATCTATTACGATGCAAAAAGTAATTGCAAATATATGTGAGCATATGTTGAAGAACTAGAAGATTCTTCAATTAAATATTTTTTTGTGTATTACTAGTTCCTAAAAAAAATTGACAATTTGAGAGTATGAGTCTCTCCCATTTCTAGAATGTATATGATGTGGTATTTATGGATCAATACACCGACGTATGGATCAATGTTGACAATAGTTTTCCATATGATATGGCGCTATATGTGATAAATGATAATGATGATCATAACTAAAGTCTATTAAAGATTATAGATAGAGAAATGCTTTAAAAATAGAAAGAAGCAGTTGAAGTGGAATTAAACTCGTTTTGCAAAGCGAAAGGTTTATGGATTTGTAGTCTACACACAAGAAGATGTGAAGCTTTAGCTATGACTGATTTTTTGCATGATAAGAATTGAGAATGATGAAAAACATATATATAAAGTTTGACATGTTATTCAAGAGTATGATAAAATTCTAGCATTGATTTTGAAGAGACATATTCACCTTAAGTGAATTCAAGAATTTTTTCATATCTAATTAAGTTTAGTAGCACATGAAAGACCCAATTTATATAAAAGATGTGTTACAACATATTTGTATAGCTCACTTGATAATGATATTTATATGAAACTCCATCAAGGAATTCATTTTTGTGACACATAAAATTCATACTCTTGAAGAGATGACTTAATCAAAATGAATTAGCTCTTTATCTACTCAAATAATCTATGCATCTTGTGAAATATTCTTAGTGAATATTTTCAAACGAGAGATGTGAGAATGACATCATTTGTCTGTTTTTAAGAAAATATTTGGAATTAAATTTGTTATATTTGATGTTTACGTAAATGATATAAAATCAGAACTCCTAAAGAGTTTAAAGAAGAGTGTAAGATGAAATATGTAGGAAATCAAAAGATTTGTTTTGAGATTACAAATTGAGTATTTGAAGAATAATATTTCTGTAAATCATGAAGCTTATATAGATATAGTGCTAATATTGTTCTACATGAACAAATAACATTTGTTGTGTAATCCAACGAGAACTAATTGATCGTGAAGTATTATATCTTAGTTCAATTGAGGGAACTAATGTACCTTACTAATTATACATATTTTTGTATATTATTTGTTGTCAATTTATCATCAAATATGTAATTTGTTATATGAGAGGTGCAGGTTATTTGTCTAATCTTCACAATAAAATCTTAGCTCTACAGAGAGAAGTTGAAATGTATTTTGGTTGATGTATATTGTTCAACACATACAAGAAACTTATATTTGTACAAGAATAAACCAGTTGAATGAAATATATTAAGTCATCGTCAAGTGAAACATTTAAGCAACTATTATAGAAGATTGATATTTTTTGTCTTAGAAATGATTGTCTGCATGAAGCGGATAATTATAATATGCACTCTTTTTCTCTTAACCATTATTTTTTCCCATTGAGTTTTTTTGGTAAGAGTTTTAATTAGAAAATTCCTACAGAAAAGACGTTGTACTCTTTTTCCTTCACTAGGATTTTTTTCCCATGAAGTTTTTCTTAGTAAGGTTTTAATGAGACATATCCTTAATGAACATCCAAAGAGAAGTGTTACGGATAATTAGAATATATGGTGGATGTCCATCTTACTACCTCGTATAACTTTCATAGTTAAAGGTCACTCACTCCACTATGTTAAAGATCACCCGCTCTATTATGTTAGTGCACCTAATAATTGGTTTTTAATATATTTGTAAGTAACAAGAATTGTGTCTTATAAATAGGACTCATGTGATCTTGTTAGGATGAACCTTGATGAATACAATACAATACAATACAATACAATACTCACTTTTCTATTATTTCTTCTCCCTTGTGTTCATTCTTCAATATTTTATTGACCTTTAGTTTGGATTAGTTTTATAACAAAAAAAAAATACTACAACTAATTAAAAATCATACATTTGCATTTTAGGTTGAAATTTACTAAACGATCATTGTAAATTTGATTTTTTAACTAATTCATTTTGAACTGGTTCAGTGCTTGATTTGATTCAATAACAATCTATAATTTTGACTTTATGTAGAAGATTTTGAAGATCATAGTACTAATAAAATACATATTTATTTTTTAATTAATTGATTATATAAACAAACGTCTTCTAACTAATTGAATCAATTAAAAACATTTATTATGTGTATAGTTAATATAATAAATGTATTATAAGTTTCTCAAAATTGTTATTTAGAAGAATATTGAGAAAATACAGTACTAATAAAATATATATTTATCTTTTAACTAATTACTTAGTGAAATATCATATTCTAATTAATTGACATGTGAAACATATTTGTCCTCGGTATGGTTTTTACATATGTATTGTAATTTTGTTCAAATTTTTATGTAGAAAATATTGAAAATCGTAGAAAAATATATATTTATCTTTTAATTATTGACATGTGAAAATATTTATTTTGTGTATGGTTTATACATTAAATAATAATTACTGATCTATAGGTTTGTTGAATGATTACTTAGAAGATATTTAGAAAATACAAAACTAATAAAATGCATATATCTCTTTTAACTAATCGATTAGTGAAATACCATATTCTAACTAATTGATATATGCAATTTTTTTTGTTGTTGTACGGTTTGTTGAAATGGATATTCAGAAGATATTGAGAAAATACAATACTAATAAACTACATATTTATATTTTAACTAATTGATTAGTAAAAGATTGTATTTTAACTATTTGACAAGTGAAAGTATGTCTCGCGCATAGTTGATATCATGTAATACCTCCGCTTTCATAAAAATATCCAATGACGAACCTATGCTTAATAATTGGATAATAATTAATCGCGATGGGAATAATATAGGGAAACATAAGTAAAATAAACTAATATGTAGTAAACCAGAGAATTTGATTACAAACCCAAAGTTTGGATGGATAAAAATATGAGAAAATTAAAATAAATAAATAAATAAAATGATGGAATAGATTAAGCGATGGAGAAGAAATGTACTACAACCAAGATGATTGATAAGACAAGAGAAATCGCCACAATTGTAAAAAAAATCATTGATAAAATTCAAACAAGTTTCAATCTAAGAACTCAAAGAGGAGAAAAATCTCAATCACAATTCTAGAGAAATATTTTTTTATTTCATTCAAATATCTATTTTCTACATATGCGAGACACATATATAGGAACAATGAGCCATAAAGTAACATTAATCTCAGTGGCGATATTAACTTTTTAAATAATTGTCTTGTATAGTCCTAATTGAAAAACAGTTACAAAACAATTAAAGGAAAATGTCATTTTTGACCATAAAGTCAACTTACAGTCCATTTTTTACCATGATAGAAGCTGAGTTTGATTAAGATGCATGAAATATAAGTTGTAGTAAATGTCATTATCTTTTCAACACATCAAAAAACGCATCAATTGGATTTCTAAAACTCAAGATATTGCTAAAACAATTTAGGCCCATCATTTAAAAAAATAAATAAAAATCCAATTTTGTTTTTTTTTGTAGATTTTTTTTTGTAGGTTTCCTTGCACATGCTTAATGAACTTATGACCATCTACCCAAATATAGTCATTGTAGTTCATCCAATGAACTCATGATAATCTTAATTCATTGAGACCATTACACTCATTGGATGAACTACATTGACTAAAATTCAAAATGGGTTAGAATTAGCCAAGTGAAGACCAATATGTGATCAAAATCTTAATACATAAAGACTATTTCACTTATTGAATAAACTACATTGGCTAATAACTAAAATAGGTTAGAATTAGTCATTGTGGAAGGTTTGTCATTGAACTCATGTAGTCATCTACCTGAATGCATGGTTTATCATTTTTGTGCATATAATTAACAACACACACATATATTTCGAATTATTGAAATATATGAAAGTTGTAAAAAGAAGAAAAAAAAATGGAGAAGGTATAAATGAAATGGCACCACACTCTTACTTCTATGGAGAAAAAGAAATAGTAAGCCTTAAAGTGAATGACCACTACAAACAAATGTGGTTTCTTGATAATATCAAAATGATGGTCCAATCCAGAACCAAAAAGAGACAAAACTCTCACAATATACAAAATATAATTTTTCAACAAAATTCTTCTCTCTTTTATTATGTAATTCCCTCTATATAAAGGAAATGCTTTCTTGGGCTGATAACAAGTAAGATAGAACTCACAATAAATTAACATCAATTCTTAGTTATTGCACTTATTACCTTGTCTAGTGGTTGTGTTAATTGTCTTGTGTAGAAGTAACAAAAACATGGTTACAATTCTAACATAAAAAACTCAATAGTCACCTTTGGAAGGACACATCATGAGTTACTTATTCTACTCCGAAGAAAATGTTGTTGCACCCCTTTGAGGCATCGTGAATCAACCCACTTTTTATTTTAATTCAAATTTACAAAATAAAAGCTCTAGTTCATCCATCCTAATCACGTCATCAACTTAAAACTCATTTTCTGCCATGAACGGAACATATTTTTCTCTTGAGTCTATATACAAATTGTAGATAATTCTCTAAGCTTTCCAATGAATCAAATTTTACGTTAATCGGACATTTAGATCCCCAGATATAGTCAAAACAAAACCGACAATGTATTACCTACGAAATGACATTTTCAACCAAAACTAATTTGGTTCTTTTTATTCCATTAATGAATAAATTCTTCTTGTAAAAGGAGAGCATCATAGGATCTCATCATGCCCTCCCTCTTCGAGAGAATTCGATCTCAAATTTGTAGCTCAAATATCTTCGAGGTCACAAATAATTATAAATAATTCATCACATGTAATTTCCACTTTAGAGAAATTTTCATTTTGATTGAAAGAATTTGTTTGCTTTTCTTCCTTTTGTGATTCTTGGACATAATCATCTTTCTCATGTTCACAATTTTTTTCCACTCGTTGAAATAATTCTCCTGCATTCACTTTGGTACCTTCATGACATAAAAAAGAAATGTTAGACAATTCAATAATATGAGAAGAATCCCAACATTTGACCATATAAACCAACTTAATTAGAAGAAGGTATTAGCGTAGTAGTATGTCACGACTTTCCAACATTTTTCTCTTGAAATTCAACTTCTATAGTTCCACTACATTGTTCCTTTGGAAGCACTTTTTCATTTGCTTTCTTGCATGTTTCCTTTGGAATTTCATCCATAACCTTCTTGATGATAAAACCATCACAACATGAAAAAATATTAGGATTTCAACAAGTATCCAAGATGACATCATTTTCTTCTATTTCGTTTACATCTTCATCTCTTTTGATAGTTTTTTTTTTCTTTCTCGTCACTTTCTTTTACAATAAGACTCTATTTTTTTAACATTATTTTCACTCTCTCTATACTTCTTTTTGATTTTATTGATTTTCTCCTCAAATATTTTAGAACTAGCATCAATGTATCTTTCCATTCTCTCTTATCTTCCAACTCTTCTTTCACTCTCTCTACTTGCCCTCTCATTTTTCCTATATCTTTTTTCATAGCTTCTACCTTTCCTCCCTATGCAGTGAATCCTTGGAAATTCATTAGTTTATCTATGGATTAACCTCTCCAAATGTTCATACAAAACTTGTATTTCTGAAGATATTTTTTCTCCTTTTTTTTTCAATACTTCAAACATAAAATAAAGTGAAGGAATTGCAAAGATAACAATAGAAATTTTAAAAAATTTAACAAAAAATAGTCCAAACAGAACTTTTCTCTAATTACCATTTGATGACAAACCAAAGTATGGATTAATAAAAATATGGGAAAATTAAAATAAATAAACAAAAAGATGAAATATATTAAGAGATGGAGAACAATGACGCCACAATCAAGATGATTGATAAGGCAAGATGAATTGCCACAATAGTAAAGAAATCATCATTAAGATTCAAACAAATTACAATCCAAGAACTCAAAGATAAGAAAAATATCAATCACAATTCTCAAAGAGAAATATATATATATATATTTTTTTTTAATTTCATTCAAATATCTTTTTTCTACATATGTGAGACACATATATATAGAAACAATGGAATCATTGGTAGAAGAAAAGAAAAGCCACAATAAACTAATATTAATCTTAGTGGCTAATTAATTTTCTTAATAATTTTCTTGTCTACTCCTAATTAAAAAATAGTTATAAAACAATCAAAGGGAAGTCAAAAAGCATCTTTTTAGAAACTTTTTTGTTTGTGACTATTTATTTTATATAGCTATTATTTTAATGAACCCCATAAAATAATAAAAACACCACAAATTGGTGGTCAACTTCCAGCACATTTTGGACCATGATAAACATTGAACTTGGTCAAGATGGTGAAATATAAGTTGTAGAAAATATTCAGACTCTCATATTTCTAAAACTCAAAAAATTGCTAAAACTATTTAGGCCCATCATTTTTAAAATAATTCAATTTTGTTCTTCATTTATCGATAATTTTTTGTAAGTTTTCTTCCAAATACTTAACGAATTGATGATCTCATTAAAATTAATGCCCAGTTTTACACATCCTCACAGTGTGACACGAAGTCCCACCATGTGAAATCATGTTCAATTTTGGAGTTGTAACCTCTTGAATAGTTGCTTCGCAATGCGACATAAGTTCCATCCTGCGAAGACTAGTTTGAATGCATAGTCTCCAGAAGTTAATATTTGTAGTGTGGACGGATAGCTTCACACTTCGAAACGACACATAAATGACTAGTTTAAGGCTTGAGTTGTTGTCCACATAATTATTTTGCTGTGTGAAACGTGTTTTTATGTGAATAATGGTTAGTTAGTGTTTTATTTTTCTTTAAGATTTCTTTTTTTAGAATGTACGAAATTTGACTGAAACTTTAGTGGAGGAAAGCAATGATAAATGTCTAATTTAGTAAGAGCATGAAAGAATACTATTATAATATAATAAAACATCTTTTTAGTTTTTTTTTTATAAGAGACGGTTTGATCAACATAAGTTGATGTATCAACTTTTATTGACTTGTTGTCTTTTATATAAAGGACTTGGAGGATTAGTTTTTTTTATTTAAAATTATTTTAATATCACAATATAATTTTTTTTTAAATTCCTTAGCCTAAAAAATGAGTTTGTTAGTCTATTCATTAACATATTAGCTTTTAGTCTATTCAAAAATATGTTTTATTAATTATTAAAAATGTTAATATGAAATAGAAATAGGCTAACATGTCGAATCAAACTTTCATAAAAGTCAAACTCATAGCTAAAGAAAGTATCTAATAGGCTACATACTACTATAGACTAGGGTTTAGTATAGAATGAACCTATGAAAAAATTGGTCCATTTTGGACCAATCTTACTCCCGCCGTTGATTTAATAATAAAATAATAGAATGGTGGAGATGCAAATGGGTTACCTGTTGTGGAGGTAATGTGTGAAAGAATAAAAAAATTGTATTATTAACTATTATTTTGTTGTAATTATTTTTGTACAATATTGACCAAAAACATTGCACATCCTTATAATACAAGGTTTGTTTAGTGGGACTGCAAACGGGATTTATCCAAAAAAAATTATTTTTTATTTTTAAGGCTGGTTTTTTATTCAAATAAAAAAAAATAAGTGTTTTAAAATAAGTGTTGTTTTTGTATATTTAGTAAAAATTCAATTATTATTAGAAAAAAAATTATTTTATCAAATTATCTTTATCCTTATTAATTTATTGTATTATTTCCATTATGTAAAGTAAAATTAATCAAATTATTTTTATTCAAATAAAATTATCTTTGTATTATTTCCATTATGTTAAAAAAATTTTTGCATCGTTGAAACTATAATTTTTAAGTTGTAGTTAATATATTTAGGTTAGATTGTATGATTGGATATTCGATATTTTGTTTCGTAAGTTATAGTTAGTCTATTTAAGTTAGAAGGTACGATCGTATTTAAGTTATAGTTAGTCTATTTAGATTGAACGGTTGAATCTTTGATATTAAGATTCATGAGTTGTAGTTGGTTTATTTAGGTTAGAATAGATGCTCGAATCGTAGAAATTAGGAATTGTAAGTAGTTAGTGTATTTAGGTAGATTGAACTCTTGGATTGTAAGTAGTTAGTGTATTTAGGTTATATTATACAGTTGGATCTTCGAAATTAGCATTTGTAAGTCGTGGTTAGTGTATTTAGGTTACAATGTATGGTTGGGTCGTAGAAATTAGGATTTCTAAGAGCATTTCCAACGGTAGCCAAATATGTTCGTCCGCTAGCGTGTAGTTACATAAAATTCAGTTTTTGGCGAGTTCACCGTTAGAGTTGTGCCGCTCTCAGGAAGGAAGTAATTTCATAATTTAATAATAATAAATTTATAACCGTTACCTTTTTATTAATTTATTAATAATAATAATAAATTTATGACCGATACATTTTTTTTTATTAATTTATGACCATTAACTTCTTTTTAATTTATTAATAATAATAACCTTATGACCGTTATTTTTTATTTATTATTAGTATAAAAATTTAAGTTTAATTTTATTTTAAATTAAAATTAAAATAATGTATAATAATATTAACTAAAATATTTAAATTAATATTTTAAATTGTAATAAAATTAAATATTAATAAAATATTAACGTATAAATTAAAGTTGTGGAATCTATGTAATGAGTTCACCGTTGGAGTAAAAAATAAATGAGTTGCTTCTGGGTCCTATTTAGTGAACCCATGTTGAGTTCAGCGTTGGAGATGCTCTAAGTCGTAGTTAGTCTAATTATGTCAGATTGAATTGTTGGATTGATGTAATTATGATTCGTTAGTTGTAGGTATTCTATTTAAGTTGGAATTGGATGTCGGTTAGATGTATTTAGAATTTCTAAGTCGTACTTAGTCTATTTAGGTTAAATTGAAGTGTTGAATAATTGAAATTAGGCTACCTAAGTCGTAGTTAGTTTAATTAGTTTAGATTGAACCGTTGGATTTTTGAAATTAAGATTTGTAAGTCGTAGTTGGTCTATGTAGTTAGAATTAAGTGTTGGGTAGTTGAAATTAGGATTCCAAGTCGTAGTTGTTCCATAAAACTTAGAATTTACGATTAAATAGTTCAAATTAAGATTCTAAAGTCATAGTTGGTCTAATTATGTGAGATTGTGTCGTTGGATCGTCGAAATTATGATTTCTAAGCTGTAGTTAGTCTAATTAGGTAATAATATATGGTTGGATCATCGAGATTAAGATTCTTAAATCATAGTTAGTTTAATTAGGTGATAATGAATTGTTGGATCGTTATATTATAATTTATAAGTCGTAGTTAGTCTAATTAGGTGATACAAACTTGTTACAATTAATAATTATTCAATTTTCAAATTTTTGAACATAAATAATTTTTTTAATAAAATTTAACTATTTATCTATATTCAATCATATTTATAGGTAAATATGTAAAAAAATTTCCAAAAATGATAAGTTAGATCAAATTTGAATTTTTATAATTAGGTGAAAATTTTGTTTACATTTTTAATAATTAAAATTTAGTTGGGATTTAGGTTGAAAATTTAATTTCTTTTATAATTATAGTAGTTTTTTTTGTAATTATTTTTATAAATTATTCCCTTCGATTTTTTTATGTGATGTCATGTGTAGTCGAAATTGATCATTGATTAGCATATATTAAACCACAATTATCGTTATATAATTTGATTTTCGCAACTTTGTGACAATTAATAATTATATATTTTTTAATTTTGTTAACTTAAATATTTTTTATATAAAATTTAACCAATTTGTTGATAAATTAGATCACAATTTTAATTTAATACTGTTCTTGGTTGGTGTGGATGGATGCTGGAGTTAATTGTCACTCGTGAACGAGAAAACTAATAAAAGCGGAAATCTCTAGAACCAACTTCATCTACTTTACTGTCATTGGATATACCATCAACTAAATTTCATCTTCTTCATGAGTGTCAAGATCTGCCACTAACAACGGATCAATGAAAATGTTGTTGTGGTAATAACAACGGATCAAATTTCATCTTCAAGATCTAGTAATAACAACGGATCAAATTTCATCTTCTACATGCAAATGCTAAGATCTGCCACTAACAACGGATCAATGAAAATGTTGTTGTGGTAATAACAACGGATCAAATTTCATCTTCTACATGCAAATGCTAAGATCTGCCACTAACAAGGGATCAATGAAAATGTTGTTGTGGTAATAACAACGGATCAAATTTCATCTTCAAGATTTGGTAATAACAATGGATCAAATTTCATCTTCTACATGCAAATGCTAAGATCTGCCACTAACAACGGATCAATGAAAATGTTGTTGTGATAATAACAACGGATCAAATTTCATCTTCAAGATCTGGTAATAACAACGAATCAAATTTCATCTTCTACATCCAAATGCTAAGATCTGCCACTAACAACAGATCAATGAAAACCAGATGTTCGACCTCCAGATCTGTTACTCCATCTGCATCATCGAATCAGAGAGGTAGAAGATGTTGTTGTGGTGAACGGACTATACTGTACACATGCAAAAATGGTCCAAACGCCGGGAAACAATTCTGGAGATGTCCTCTTTGGATGGTATTGTTTGAATAACAATGTTTTACTTTATAAGGTATGTTTACGTGATTTTTTAAATTAATGTTGCTTTGTTATAAAATCTCAGACATCTGCTACATGCAATTTGTTTATTTGGATTGAAGATGAAGATGATGTTGATGAAATTGAAAACCAATCTAATTCACAAATGATTGCAATTGCCTGTGAAGTTATAGAAGAAGGAAAGAAGAAAAATGTCAAATTACATCAAAAATTGAGTGCTGAGAGAGTTGGAGGAAAAATTTTGTTGTTTTTACTAGTTGTGTCATTCAGTGTGAATTTAAGTTTTTGTTTGAGGTATTTGGTTTAGTCCAATCTCCAACAAAGTTTACAACATTATTTTTGAAAATGGTTGTTGGTTCAATCTAGAAAGAAAGACCGTTCACTCTATATGATGATGGAATTAATTTTAAACTTTTTAATTAAATTGTTTATTTGGTTGAAGTTGATTACATGATTATCTGCTATTTTGAGAATGGTTTAGATATAAATTAGTCTGTTAATTAAGTTGATTATTTGTTTCATTAATTTTAAACTTTTTAATTACGTTTATTATGTTGGAGTTGATTATCTGTTACTTTGAGAATGATTTAGATGTTAATTATTCTATTAATTAAGTTGATTATTTGTTTTATTAATTTTAAACTTTTTAATTACCTGCTATTTTGAGAATGGTTTAAATGTTAATTATTTTGTTAATTAAGTTGATTATTTGTTTCATTAATTTTAAACTTTATAATTATGTTGTTTATTAGGTTGGAGTTGATTATCTGGTATTTTCAGAATGATTTAGATGTTAATTATTATGTTAATTAAGTTAATTATTTGTTTATTTAAATGTTTAATTTTTGTTATTTAAATTTGATTTCTTATTCATTGAAATTATTATTCTTGTAGTGTACACAGTCGATAGCTTGACGCCTTTAATGCATATAACGCCTGTTACGTGTAGTAACTATCACTACTGAAAAGTTTATTACCTGTAACACCTATAATGCCTATAACGTGTACGAAGTTGTATATTTGTTTCTTTAAATGTTTATTAACTTTAATTTGTTTTTAAATTTGATTTTTTATTAATTTAAATTATCATTTGTACTGGTGTGATGATAGAATTAACGTGATGCCTATAATGATGCCTATAACATAGTAATGATGCCTACAACTGAGCAGTCATATCACTCTGAAAAGTTGAATTTGAAAAATTCAACTCTAAAAAGTTGAAACAGACTATTACCTCATTTTTAAATAGAATTTTAAATATAACTTTACATATTCACCTATCTCTGTTTCTGCCATACTGAAATTACCAAAATAGTTTCATACTAGTACACTAATAATATTTTTATATTCGTAAATAAAACAAAAGTCAGTAACTTTCCCACTCTTGTGGAGGGAAAAATTAAAGGTATACCTATTTAACAAATCAAAATTTCACTATAACATTGAAGTTGCCTAGAAAAAAAGTTATATTGGTTATCCACTATGGAGAAAAATGAAGTTGCACATCCAAATTCACAAACACAAGAAATTAGTGGTGTTACTCAGTAAGTTCTTTTACTTGCAAGCTCTACATAAAAATATTGTTTTTTTATTCATATAATTTACATTGTGGTTAATGTGTTATTGTCATATTTGTAGAGAATCCAATTTTATCCATGAAGAAACCTTCATCACAAATGGTATGACACCAATAAACATTGTTCATGCTCTGCACCGACTCACTTCCTCCATCAACACTGCTTTAACCAACATTGCTGTAAGTTTTAATCTACAAATACTTTTTTAATTTTTTTTAAATATGGTTGTAATAAATCATAAAAAATATCATATTTAAAATAAATATTTTGACCATATTTTCAGGAACTCAAAACTTTTATTGATGACCATTATGCTAACTATTTTGATGAACTGAAAAAAATGGTTTTCAAGCAACAATCATCAACAGATCTCATTCATGATTCCATTAAGATGATAGAGGTTGTAATGTATTCAAGTGATATTGGTACCAAAACTGTGAATTCCAATGATGTTCAGAAGACTTGTGAAGATGCTGAAGTTGTGGCTAGTGCTAAAGAGTTAAGTGTTGAACTTCCTGAACATGGTGATGTGAAGGGAAAACGCAAATGCAATAACAATGATGGGGAAAGAGAGTTGAACAATGTTGGAGAACTTGATAATATTCACATTGATCTCACATTTTCCGATGACGATGATGATGATATTATGAACAAACGTTTGTGTCAAACCATTAGTAAAATAAATTTTCAAAATAGTCAATTACTCCCAAAACCTCGACTTCCAAAAGAATGGATGAATACTACAGGTTTGAATAACACAAACGATTTTCACAATGCAATGTCATTTAAAAGGTCATCAGGAAAAAAAGTCATGCAAAATGATGATTTACAACAAATAACTAACAAACTATTTCAATCTCCTTCTCCAACTCCACACGTTGTTGATGATTTACAACAAATAACTAACAAACATTGGATCTACATCATCAAAGGGGAAGAAATTAGTCAATCGTAGTGCCACTGGTGGTAAGAAACAAACCAATATGCTACCTAAGGTTATATTTTCAAACTATTATTTAATAAATTTCTATTGTTATTTCTTTGTTTCTATGGAGTTGACATATTGTATTGGTTATTGTTGTAGGGCATGCGATGGAACTTTCATGTCACTTCTGACATGCAACTAGATCTCGTTGAAACACAAATCATTGCTTATGTGTATCATCCTAATAAAGAAAAAAAGTAAGTTAGATTTTTTTTTTTAATTTAATGTTTTATATGTTAAACTTAATTGTAAACATTTCTAATTCATATTGTTTACCGATAAACAGAAAACCATTGGCGAGTTCAAACGGAATTATAGGATATAGGTCAGATTTTGACACACTTGCTCCAGGAAGGATTATCAACGATAAGGTCTTGTACACATTTTTTTATGGAATTATTATAAGTTGTTTTTTAACAAATCAAAATAATGAATTGTATTTTATTTTTGTTAACACAACATAGATCATGACATTGATTTGTAGAAGATCCACATGGGTTCAAAAAAACTATAATAGAGGAGTTGTGTGGTATTTACCACCATCCTTTGCGGTTAGTATTTTGTGTCCATAAAATATTCACTAACTTTATATTGCATGCAAGATATTGCAGTCAAAAATTATTCTAACAACCAAACATATGGTAATTCTGTTTCGTCGCAGACAATTGCACCACTGAATACAATGCTTTGGTTATGGTTGTTCACACCAGAAAATACAACCAATGGATACATATACTTGTTCCTTTTATAAGTGGCATCAAAAGCCAATACATCGCCAAAAACCACATAATCCCTCTGAGTTGCCCCATCACACCAAAATAAATGTGAAAGTCTTCCTTTATTATCAACTTTGTGACTCCAAAACAAAGATTCATCACTAGCACGCATGCTATCAAGATATTCACATGCAGCTTTTGCATCAATTGATGAAGTTAGGCGTTGTCTCTCTTGTTCATTGTACATGTCTCGCTTACGAAATCCAACTCTTTCAAACCCACCAACTTCACTTGCAAATAAGCCAAAAATATGGGTAGTCTTCATCCCAACTTGTCGCATGTTGCGCATTCGCCAAATATCATAATCTGTCATCTTTCGGTGTGCCGGTAACATACCCATAAATTGGTCATCCAACAATTTATGGTTATGTGCATCGTGTAAAAATTTCATGTACCAACGTCCATTTTTTGCTTCAATGTGGACACGACATTTTGCTTCACAACCACACCTTACACGGGCTTTTGGTACACGCTTTCGACTTGTAGACGCAATAGCTTTTTCATCTCTTTGACCTTGTCTATAACAAACAAAGGTCTGCTGTGTTATTTCACCATTTTTGTTTCTCATAACTTTGCTTTTTCTTGCAGCAAAACCATGGAAACTAGCATACCAATTGTAAAATGTGAACGCCACACCAACATCCAAAAAGTGGTATTTCATTAAAGCTTCTGGACTTAAATCTTGGAAAGATAGGGGTGAAATGTCTTCCAAACAATTCACAACAGTTGCCTTGTCAAAACTACATCCACCTACACCTTCGTTTGTACTTTCCTCTGTACCTTCATCTATGATAGGATCTTCACTTTCATATCCAACATCATCTTGTTCAAACTCATCCTCCGACAACAAAAGATTTTCCAATCCCTAAATAAAAATCAGTTAGTGATCATTTTTAACACAATCCAATATCTAACATAATAAACACAATAACATACACACTTGTGTCGAATCGGCTTTATCCACATTTGATTCGGACTGAACGTTCACCATTTTTGGTTTCAGGAACTTATAACTCCTTCACAATTAAATATGTTTCATAGAATCAATCAATTACTCAAAATATCAAGAAGTCACTTTAATCAATCAAGAAGTCACTTGGAACTCCTCCACACCAAAATATCTCAAGATTAACCAAAAATACTAAAAGTCTTACACCAAAAATACTAAAAATTTGCACAATTGCATACTACAAGGTTAGAGCAACTATGTACCAACACATAAATACAAGTACAACTCAAGCCTTACACCTATTATATATCGTTTGAACTAATTTAATGATAGTCGTAGATATATTATTAAATAATTTGAATGGTAAAGATGAAATTATACACTTCACAATATTACAGTGTACTATCTACACTCTATTAAATTTTCTTCTTCTTTCACACTTTCTCTTTTTCCATTTTTCTACATCTTTGTCCCTTTAAGCAACCGCCACATTGTTTTCAGAAATAGATTGAACACTGACTAAAATAAACAACCACCACTTTCTCATTGTAGATATTTCGATTTTAAATTTGTTGAGTTTTCCATTTTTGAATTTTGTTGAATTTGGCAGTTTGAAACTGCTTTCAAATTTAATTTTTTTTAATAAACTAAATAATTATATTCATTATTGAAATAAAATCAGCTAAAATACAAAGCATTCAAAAAAAAAAAAACAAACGATAAAAGTAACAAAAAATAAAAACAAAGAATTAATAACACTTACAAGGTAGTTTGTTTCTGTTTCCGTGTTTTTTGTTAATGAATTTTTGCTATGTCATAGGCCATTGCATGACAAGTCTTAAAAATCTTAATAAAATTATAGTTATTTTGTTTTGAGGGGGAGAGGTTCAGAATTTGAAGATTTGGTCGTGGCTGCTCATATGTGGATCTGGTTGGTTCAGATTTGGAAAAGAAAAGGGGTGAAACATAAAAGCAGAAAAAAAAAATACTAAAGCTGTTAAATTTACAAACTTGATCTCAAAAAATCTGAAGAGAAAAAAAAAGCCCAAATACGGTACGAATCATCTTTGCTTAAGAAAGCACCAAATCGGTACTCTATTTGAACATATCGTCAAAAAAAAAGGCGAACTAACCAAATATCATACCTTTCTTCACCGATCTATGTTCCTGCGACTCAAGTCGATTCAACACGTTTGAAAGCCAGAACCAAGGGGTCTTTATGTGGAAACCTTCACGAACAATCGTTGTTTTTTTTTAATGTTTTTCCGCTTCTCACCGCTGCTCTTTCCACACCTCCAGATATCTGGTGCCAAATCGTCGCCCGTTTCCTTATTTCTTCGATAATTGAGTTGACTATCTTTGTGGCATCGATTGTACAAGTTCGCGAAGAGGCTGGACGAGTGGAATGAGGGAAAACGGCTAGATTGACAAAAAAGAAGAGTAGTTGAACCCTTCACTTGCAAATTCTCTTCAAAGAAAATCAAAGTTAACTCAAGTTTATCTTTTCCTAGAATGCTTTGTAAAGAGAATCTAAGATTGAAAAAACCCAATTTTTTGCTATTCATCTAAATGGGTTTTCATTCTGAAGAAAAGAAACAATTTTGTTTTTGGAATAAATAAACCAATCCTTAATTTTTAATGTATTTATTTTATAATTTTTATAAGTTTTGGGGAACTATTAAATTTTTCATATATATTGTGGAGGAATGTATAAATAATGACATAATTGGATAGAACCCTCAATATTAGGTAAAATTTATGGGTTCAGCATGAACTAAAACTTATAGAGGTCCAAGCTAAATGGACCCACAGACTAGACTTAGGTCTTAAGCTTTTCACCCCAAAATATATATGAAGTTTCCCTAAAAAATTATTGTTAGAAGCTCTAGGTTGGACCCATTTGTTATAGATTAAAAAAAGTCATTTTAACTTTATATTTATAATTTTTATGAGAACTTACCATAAAATAGTAGAAGTTATTTTATATTCATCTGTTACATATTACAAAAGTAATTTTGACATATAATAATTAAGATATTTAATTTTAGAGATTTTAACTTATAAAAATAATTTTTTTTTTAAATTGTATCTCTCAAAAATAATTTTTTGTAAAAACTTCTTGAAATAATTTTTTATTTTAATTTTTTTTTTGAAATTTTATTATATAAAAATTAGAATCAATATGTGAAATACATAAAATAATTTTTATCATAAACTATTTAAATTAATTTATCATTTAAAATATATAAAAAAAAGTGAAATTCTATAATAAAAAATATATTTTTGAACCAAGCGGTAACAATTATTTGACGTGAGAAATATCAGTTTCTAAAAGCTGCAGAAGAAGGAAGATAGTCGAAAACAGTCATCAATTCACGATGACTACTGAGACTTTACGGTGGTAGTTAAGACGTTTTTAATGAAGAAAAAGATTGAATAAGGTTTGTTACGACGTTTTAATGAAGGAAAAGATTGAATATACTCTGATCTTTCATACACGGAACCGACACTTCAACTAGACAACACCGTTAACACACCCCTAATTAGAGAGTTTTAATCAGACTATTAACACAACGTCATAAGTAGAGAGGTCATGTTATAGAATATTTAACTTTGAAAAATTGCATAGTATACTTAGTTTATTGCAAAGTATCTTAGTTTTATTTTAATTTTTATTATTCTAAAATTTTATATTTATGTAAAATATTCAAAGTATGCATTAACTCTTATAATTACAATATTATATATTTATCTCTAACTTATCTTTTCTCTAAACAGACTAAACTTAATTTCTCTCAACTCTCATCTCCTATCTACACCCACTATGAGTCTGTCACCGGTAGCCAGACGTCACCACTAGCCACCCCTCTTTCTCCTTATCTTTCGGTTAAACTTAATATATTTATCTCAATTCTCATTTCCTCTCCACCTCATCACTCTAAGTCTGGAGGCGGCAACCTCCACCGGCCACCACTTTCTGAACTGTGCGACCATAAGCCATGGACGACTCCTTGAACTGCACAACCACCGGACCCATAGAAGTAAAATCGCACTTAATCTGATTTACTTAATTGTGTTGTATTTTTTATCTTTATGGATAAATGTTTATTATTTGTTTTATGAGTGCTGATGCTAAAAATAAGATATTTATTTGGATGAGTATGGAATATTTATTATTCGTTTTACGAATTTGGGAAATTTATATCTATGAATTTGATTGAAGGTAGGGAAATAACTAAATTTTATAAGAAAAAAATATTTTTATTAAAAAAAATTGGAAAAAAGAATAATTATTAATTGTGACAAGTGTGTGAAAACCAAATTATATATGTCTATAGGATAATTGTGGTTCGTGTGGTTTGATATATGCTAATAGAGTGTGATGAATTTCGATTAGACTTCACATGACAGATATACTAATTAATATAAATAGATATGTTAATTAATATAAATACTGTGGTATCTTGTTGTAATTTTAAGTTCTACAATCGTTGTATTTAATTAGTAGAATTGTGATTGTTGTGTTATCATTACCGAAATGTATATTTGAGTCTAATATGTGAAGATGACATATTATATGTATATTTTTTATTGTTACATGAATTTGTTGAGACAAAATCTCAAATTAATGTTTTGATGTTAACTAAACAAAAGCTAATTAAGACTTATAATTTTGATTCTAAGTGTTTTAGTATTTAACATGTGTGTTTGAGTGTGATAATCCAAGATAGGTACTAAGCAAAGCGAGCAAAATCAGGTTAAGGAAAAAGCAAAAAATGAACAACCAGAACCAATAACGTTCTTGACAAGATTATGGAAAACCAAGAACGTTCTCCACGTTTTTCATTTCATCAAAAAAGTTCAAATCATCTGTTAATGCAAGGAAAGCTCCTGCAATTTACAAATGCATTTCCAGTACTCTACAAGGAATGTACAGCTCTAACATTAGCAAAAAAAACACTCCAAAAGATCAAAGAATAAAAGGCATGACTCAAAGCAAAAATGACAAAGATCATTCTCCATGCTTCTAAGTTATAACCAAGAACGTTCTTGAAACTGAAACTTCAGCATGACTTTGAGACAAACAAAGAAGATGACAAGAAAGCATCATAATTGGATGTTCTGCAAAAGACAGAAAAAACGAAGAATGTTTAGTCAAGAACATTCTTGGTTTGAAATCTAACTTTTTTCCACAATCTGACACATGACAACTGGACCCTTTTCAATAGTCATATTAGCTGTCATGAACCTCTTTGAAGCTTATAAAAGGAACTCCAAGCTCAAGGAAAAATCAGAACTTCAAGTGCTAAGAAATTCATCACTTACTTACATTCATACACTGGAAAGTCTCTCATCCATCAAAAGAATCAGTGCTATTCATATTCGAATCTCTTGTTATTATTTTACTAAATCTTTTGTAAAGAATCTAACCTCAAACAAGTGTTGAGATTACTCAGATTCTGCCAAACACTTTAAATCATTATTATGTAAACTCAAGACTATAAGTGTTGATTATAGTTTTAGTAGTTTGTAGAAAATCATTTTATGGTTAAAAGGTGAAGTGTAAAATCCTCTATAAGGATTGATAGGTTACCTGATTGAACTCCTTTCTAGGTGGAAAGGAATTGTCATGTAACAAATCAAGGTTGATCTGAACTAATGGTGTAAAACCAAGAACGTTGTAAAACCAAGAACGTTCTCCGTTTAAACACTTAGTGGAAAATCTCACAATTGTGAAGACTGGACGTAACCAGAGTTGGGTGAACCAGGATATATCGTTGTGTGATATCTCTTCTCTTATCTCAATTTACTTTCAGTCTTTTTGATTATCAAGTTAAATAGATAAGTTAAATTGTTGATTTTAACTAATCAAGAACGTTCTCCGTTTTCTGTTTTCAGAACCAAGAACGTTGTCCGTTTTCTGTTTTCACAAACAAGATCAATCTTGAGTTATTTTCTTAAGTTTTTAACAGGAAATTTTAAATAGGTGAATTTACAATTCAAACCCTCTTTCTTGTAAATTGACATTGTTACTTCAGAATTAACCTAACCATATTGTAGTTTTGGTCATTCTATTTTCACAAAAAAACATAATTGATCCATCTATTTTCAAAGTTGACAATTTTGGTCTCTTCCTCATATTTTTGAACTAGAAAAAGACGATTTGACATATTTTAAATGATGTTGTATGTAATTTTATGATATAAAATCATCTACATGTATTAATTATTCATATGTCATTAATTAAATTACAAAAATGAGAAATTTCTGAAGTTGAAAGTTAAGTTTTTAGAGAGTTTTATTGCTAGTTCATGAGTGTTAATCATTCTACATCTATCATATGCCACATTATTTAAAGCATGCCAAATTGTCATTTTTTAGTTAAAAAATCAGAATGAAGAGCCAAAACTTTTAGATTTTAAAATTAAGAAACCGATTTCGTGAATAAGTAAAAATAAAAGAACTAAAATCACAATTAAGTCTATTTTTAATGGATGGGTTAAATGGTATTTTTTTAAAAGAACTTTTAGTAGATTTTAAATGGATTAATGAATTATTTTGATTCATCCATTACAATTTAAATTCATATTCATCCAATCCATTTTGTCACCTCTAGTAAAAACAATATTACATTATGGACTTTGAATGCTATAGTACTGTAGTAGCATTTTAAAAAACTAAGTAATTGGTGTATAAAGGATTTGTCTCTCTTAACGGTTTTTATTATTGGAAATTTCCTAATATCTCAATTATCAATTCTCTACTTATTATTAAACTGTTATTAACATTAAATTGGCTTCCTTTTTCTTCAACATCAAGCTACTTAATTATAATTTATTGAAGTTTATATACAATAAAACCTTGTCGGAATAATTTGTAATCCACCAATACCGCAACCTCAAGTTTTATATGGTAAAAAAACGGTTCTAATAGAAGATCAAAGACATCAGTTTTAAATTTTGTTGGCCTAATACGCTTCATTTTTTAGTTTTTACCTCAGTTTCGTGCTTCCAAAATACATTAGTCCACTTATTCTCAAAATTTTGTCAACAATATCTCTACATAAAAGTCACCACTTAATTTGTTCCTATAATGCATCATCTTCAAATGAGGCTTCATCTGCTGGTAAAAGCTTTGGAAATGGAAGCTTTTTTCTTGACTTTTAATGCAAGAGATTAGTTCCTTTTTGAAGTACTCTCTATTTTCTATTAAATTACTCTCGACCTATTTTCCAAACATCACTTGAATAGTTTTCTCTTTTTCCATTTTAAACATTTTGAAATTGTCAACATTTATAGTTTTTGAAATACTGCCTTTTCCATTTCAGGACTAGAAATGGACTAAATGATGATGCACTGTTGTTTTAAGTTTATGTTGTTTTAGGATGCATCAAATAAACAAGAAGGAGACACATCTTTGAAATATCACAATTCTTCTCATGTTGAATTATTTTGAACATCATTCATTCAATAGGATTGTAGTCTGTTAATAAATGACCAAAGGATTGTTATGTGAATGGTCCAAATACACTTTTCTATATCATGATTCTTCTTGATTTCTTGAGTTTTTCGTAATAGATATATATATATTTGCATATTGAAAGATAGGGTGAAAAATAGGTTAAGAATTTTAAAAATAAATAATTAAATGAGATGATTATATATAGTATTTATATATCTCACTACTTTTCATTTTAAAATTTAGTGCACTTATTTGCATATTTTTCTTTCTATGTCTAATTTAAATAGTGATTCATTGAACTAATGATCTAGTGACTAATATATATGAGCTTAGGTTTTGATTCATGTTTCTTAATCATGATCATTTGCAAAAGGCTTGCAAATTATGTATGACATCTCTTCTTAGATAAACCACCGATTAACGACGGTACTATTTTCATTTTCATTTGTGATAGTGTAATTGCACAAATTAAAATTATATCTTTAAAGAAGGAAAAACTTCCTCTTTTCAATTTTCAGACCCGTTTATCAATTCCTTGAATTGTCTTTCCTTGATGCAAATTGATATTTATAATGGACTCTTAATTATACTCCATTTATTCATTTAGATTAAAACAAAAAAAACATTTTATAGAAATTACAATACACCAAAACTAACCAACTATATATAATAATCTTCTAATATTAGATCGAGTGAAAACAAAGATACATATATAATACTAAAATAAAACGATGCATACAACTGCTTTTATTTATCATCATCACTATTATTGCATATATTTTTTTCCACTTCATGTATAACATTAAACATAACGAAACACAAAATATACCAATATCATGCAAGTTGTAGATTACCCCTTCATAGGTGGAGAAGGTAGTACCGGGGGAGGAACGGAAAAGGGTGGAACGCTAGGGGTACCTAGAGAAGGAATGGAAAAGGGTGGCATATTTAGGGGAGGTAATGGAGGCAAAGGAAAGGTAGGGATTGGTAATGGAGGAGTTGGGAATGGTAACGGAAATGGAAATGGAAATTGATTCTCATATACTTTTGTGTTTTCCATGTTATTCTTGCTTGGAACAACTTGATCATCTAGTGGATTCTTGAGTTGTCTAGCAACACCTATGGTCACAAGGTTGTTCATCATTGCCAACAAACAAAATAGAAATATTAGATTCAAAGTCATTGTGTAAGATTTCTGTAAAGCCATATAGACCTATAAGCTATTAATTTAGATCGTAGAGATGTTTTGTCTAGGATGTTGAATTGGTGTAGAATGTTGTGTGAATATATATAGAGCCTTGAGGGGTGTAAGAAGAGTGTAGAATACTTGCCGTTTACTTTTTTTTTTTAAATGGGTGTTAATTGTACTCATTAATAAAAAGGTTAAATGAAAATAAATAATTATTTATATTTTTAGTTAGAAATAGTAAATTGTTAAAAACTAATTTTATTATTTTTGAAAATATATTTTAATTCAGTAAAATTTCATCTTATTTTTATAACAATGATTTATTTTAAAAATGTTTTATCAAAGTAAAATGATAACATATTTTAAAAAATAAAAAATAAAAAATATTTTCGAAAAATTAACAACACTTTACATATTTATAATAATTAAATACTTTAATATACTCTTATACATAGATTTTGAGTACACGTGCGTGATGAGTTTAGTATCTTATTTTTCAGTATGTTATATATATATAT
>JBBPBQ010000003.1:15921383-16084308 GCA_037974755.1 Cicer yamashitae
TAAAAAAAATTATTTTAATTTTATATTTTTTAAAATAGTTTTTTACGAGAACTTATTTTAAAATAATAAAAGTTATTTTATATTCATTTATTATATATTTAAAAAAGTAATTTTGATATTTAATAATTAAGATATTTATTTTTAAGGATTTTAACATAATAAAAATCATTTTGTTTAGAATTGGATCTCTCCAAAATAATTTTTGGAAAGACACTCAAAATAACTTTTTATTTAAATCATTTTTTTAAAATTTCATTATAAAAATATATAACCAATATATAAAATACTTAAAATAATTTTTATCATCAATTATTTAAACCAATATATTATTTAAAATTTTATTTTAAAGATTCAGTTTTAAAATTTATAAAAAAAAAATGAAATTTTATATAAAATAAAAAAATATATGTTTGAACAAAGTATAAGTATATCATGATGATGGCGATCATTTAAGAGGATATTAATTGACACAAGAAATCTCAGTTTTTGAAAGAGGCATAAGGATGATAATTGAAAAAAGTGCCACCGATTCATAATGCCTATTGAGACTTTACAGTATTAGTTGCTACGTTTCTTTACGAGGTGAATAAAAATTGAATATACCCCTGTTTTACGTACATGGTCCCCAGTTCACACGTGTAGCCAGATTATTACTCATGTCATAATTAAAGAGGTTTCAAAATTTTGTATAAATACTTAATTCTAAAAGTTAATAAATATTTTATATTTATATTTTATGCACGGAATATTCAATTTAAAGACAAATATCAAATTGTGTTTAAATATCCAATTGTGTTTGAATCGTATGAAATCGCACAAAACTATACGAAATCGCAACTTATAGAAGCAAAATCGCCCCTACGTATTTACTTGGTGTTAGTTGGTGTATTTTTACGTTTATAGATGAATATTTATTATTTGTTTTATAAGTGTTGAAAAACTTATAGAAGCAAAATCGCCCCTACGTATTTATTTGGTGTATTTTTACGTTTATAGATAAATATTTATTATTTGTTTTATAAGTGTTGAAAAAACAAATATGTATATGAATGAATATAGATTCATTGTATGAAAAGTAAAAATTATGACATTACGTATGATTTTGGAAAAACTTTTATATATGAATTTGATTGAATTTATAGAGATAGTTAAATTTTATTTTATAAAAAAAAATATTTATATTAAAAAAAATTGAAAAATAAATAATTATTAATTGTGACAAGTTTGTGAAAACCAAATTATATTATATAGGTACGTAGAATAATTGAGGTTTGACATATGTTTATCAATGAATTCCGACCAGATTTAACATGACATTGATGTCAATAGATATGCATCATGTAGATTAATATGTGTAGAGTCTAAAAAAATAAAATTTATTTTATCAATTTTTTTAATTATTAAAATTGCACTATTTTTTAATGAAGGACCCAATTTTTAAAAAACCTTTAACATTTTTAATACGACTTTCATACATACTTCCTCTCAGAAAAAAAAATAAATAAATAAAGTTTCATACATACAACAAAATAATAAACCAAAATTTGTACAGGTATCTAATTTTTGTTTGGTTGTTGTTTGGTTCTTTTAGATATCCATACCGTCCTATCAGTTTTTTTTTTACGTAAATTTAGAACGTAAATGTATCTTAGTTATTGTTTCGTTCTTGTAAGTTAGTATCATAATTTGTCTTTTGGACATGCACAACGTCACTTCAAAATTAGAGTGTAAATGTGTGTTAGAAATGATATCTCACCTGATACCTCAAAATTATCGTCGGCCATTTAATATAATTTTTTTATAAAATGTTTTGAGGATGTGTGTTTAACAATTTTTTATTTTTAGATTTATGATAATATATTTTGAAATAATATTATTCTTTATTAAAATATTTCCGATAATTTGAAGTTTTCAAATTCTTCAATTCAAATGCAAATTTAGAAACTTGTTTTTTCAACATAACATTTTCATTTTCTAGAGAAATACATTTTCACACTGTGATAAGAACATTGCCCTATTTGTAATTTAATTTTCTAAATTTAAAATAATTATTTTATAATTCAAAATTTTAGTCATATTTTTAGCTTCCTCTTAAAGTGCCTAAAATCATCTTGCAATTCACATAAATAGATAAAAGATAGAATTCATCAGCATTTTCTATTTGAACTTTATCACAAGATTAACATTGACGACTTTCTCCTTATTGATCATTTTCATCTTTAACTCTATGAACTAACATATATATTCTTTATTCATAGTTGTCGAGTCTGTTGACTTATATTTAAATTATATGTTAACACAACTAAACAATTCGTTGATTAGATCTTCGTTGGAAAAATTTGTGTCATGTCATTGAACTTCGTAGGGAAAATTTGACTTTTAAAAAACTTTAAGGCGTTACAATAAATTAATCCAAATGAAATAATATCAATTATCAAAAGAAAAGTTATTTGAATTAAATTGTAAAAATCGGTAGAATTAGTTAATGATACACAAATGATAGACAAATAAACATAACATAAATTTTATTTAAGAATCTAATTCACAATTGTTGACATTGATTAAAAATAGATTTCTTGTTCAACATCTCAAAACATGAAATTGATTTAAAATAGAATTTTCAATGCTGTAATTCTTTCTATCATACTCACAAACAAAAAACTTAATTTTTGCGCCACCAAACTCCAAAAATCAAATTGATAAAGAAAGTTAACAAAAAAATTAAATGAGAGAAGGGATAGAGAAAAACAAACAACTATTTATATTCATTCCTCTACTTAGTCCTTATATGTAGAGTATGTTCAATCATCGTTCATAGAATGAGAGTTTCTTCCTTTATTAATTATAAATTAGAACGTTTACAAGACCCGTCAGCAATTGTTACAAACTCTTACACTCCCTAAACGCTCTCAACCAAATTTCTTGAAACACTCTTCAAGACATCTAAACCACTATCTTCAAGAAAAAGACACTCATTCAATTCTTACAAGATAGCCCCTAGAGAAATCTCTTTCCAGGACATGGAGATATCTCTTTTTCAGAATCTCAATGCTGATCAACATCTCAGCGATTGCTAGCATTTGGAATAATTACTCAAACAAAAAATATTCTCAATTTGATGATTCTCACTCAATGTTTCAATTGCGAACCCGACTTGAATCAGAAAAAATGTTTAATCTAGATTATTGGTCTTGAATTCATGAAACTCTAAGAATGGGAGAAAGCATTGTTAATGAAAATGAAGGTTCAAATCCGTTTATATAAGAGAAATGAGATGGATAGCCAAAGTACAATGCATCCTAGCTGAAATACCACTTTGTAACTGTTAAAAACTATCAAAATTTAACTCTAATATGTCGTGTGAATCAATGTTACAAGGGTTGTAAGTCGATTCACATGAGTCTTGGACATCCAAGATTTCATCTTGAATCACTGTGAATCATTTCACAAGTGAGTGCATCGATTCATAAAACCTCATAGAAGTTGGTGAGTCGATTTACAGCATGTGTAAGTCAATTCACAAGATCAAGAACCTCAAGAATGAGTTCAAGATCCTTTTAAATCGATTTTTAAACATGTAAGTTGATTTATAAGGTTAAAAACTCACTAAGTAATGTTTTTAATGTATTTCAAATTGTGTCAACATGATCCTATCATGCAACTAAGTTTATGCATGATAAACTATGATTTACATGTAACTTTTTCTTATTCAAATGAATTTGATAATGATTGAGAAATGATAATTAACAAAGGCATACTCTCACTATTAAACTTAGACAAACCTAATTTTGACATCCATCAAAATATTAAGTCAATATCCTAAGAGAATCTTACAATTACACATGTCCAACTATCTACACACCATAATCATTCCTTAGTGTTTCCATATCATCTAGATCTAGAGTGGGATCTGGATTGTAATCCAACACCTTTGGCCCCATGTCCACGTCCTCCCGATGAAAACATTGCTCAATAGGTGCAAGCATTGTCACCTATCTGGCGAAAGTAAGTATGGAGTGGAACATGGTGGATCTCCCTGTTTGTCTCCAAGATAGATTGGAATAGTAAGTGTTGAACCATCTTGATAGAACCTTTCAATCCATGCTCGAACACCTATTTATCTAGATCAGTGAGCCCACATATATTGTTATCCTTCTGTTAGCATTTAACATATGCTTAAAGTCACTTACACAATTTAACATTATTAATTAAACAATTAAGTTAATTAAAATATCTATACCATAATTCATGTCATACAACATCCAATAAATGTCTAAGTATTTTTTATGGATAAAACATACTCTTAATTATTAAATAATAATAATAATAATAATAATAATAATAATAACGAATTATTGTCGCTTCTTCTACTGATGATGAGTCATTGAAGTGACTAGTCTATTGACATGACTAGTTTCTACTACTCAAAGTAACAATAATCATTATCTTTTTATAATTTAAATATAGACGATTAAAATATTTTTTACACATTTTGAGAGTGTGACAGAGTTGTCACGACTTCCACTCTTTTTTATCAAAGTAAAATGTTTTTTAATTACACACGTCTTAGTAGCTGAAAAACAGCAGACTAAGTGAGCCGAATATTATCTAAATTAAGAGTAGTAGAAGCGATCATGAAACTAGTAGTTGGTAGTCAAAGGAGAAAACATTGAGTCTTTCTCACTCACATCGAATATTATTTGATTTATGTAAATAAAATATAGTTATATTGGTGTGGACTAATAATTTGACTCAATAGCAACTAAATTTCCTTATTTGGTGAAAAAAACAAAGTGAGATGGAAGTGGTGGATAATATTTTACGATCCATGATTAGGAAAGACAAAATAACGCACACATGAAATAGTTTGAGTCCAGCGAATGTGAGAGTTCAACCTTAATAAGGACAACTAGTGATCTCAGACACGATAACGTGAAAATAGTTGATTGGAGTGGTTAAGACACAATCATAAATTGGCCAAGAGTTATGGCTGACAGGATTTATATCTCAATATAAAATCTATAAATACATGTTCGTAGTCATCATTTATAATATCTCAGGATTACGTTTGGCATATGCATTTACGTTCTAGAAAATGTCTAAACGATATGAATCCTCTATCGTCGTCCTAGAAAATGGATCCTCCAAGACTTAATGATCCACAACAAACTTTGGGAATGTCTGTTAGTAGTACTCCTCCCACGAAATCAATTTCATCACCATAATTAATCCCTTTGAACAACCAGTAATAATGACTATGTCATTCATCAGCCAACAAATAGATATGGACATACATGACATCATGTATCAAGTATCTCAACAATTGACTGATATTGTCAAGCCTATTGTCCATAATAAGGTCGAACAAGCTTGAGAAATGGAGGCCAAGAGAAAATCAAACATTTTGTCCATCTCAGCCTTATCGGGTACCATGGCAAGGTATGCACTATCCTAAAAATTCATCCGATCAATTCTATGGTACGACATTCCCAAGTGCATCTAAACTCTACTTAGGTACCATATTTGTAAATTCCCATCTTAGTCTTTTTGCTACTACTCTCCCTAAGGGAAATAGTTGGGGAACGATACATTTAACATAGTTAAACTTCAATTTTGAGAGCTGCATTTGGCTAGAAGGCCACCTGAGGCAATAGGGTAGGTTGACATGCCACAAATCTCACCCACGGGTGTTGGGATGCATGCCTACAAATACACCCTACACCGAAGGACAAATCTTAATCCCAGTAGCAATTGGCAAAACGGGCTACCCGGAATGTAACTGGTTATCCCATGACAAGCTCAAGCTTTTTTAAACTATGTTAAAAAGCTTGGGGTGAAAAATAAACCCATAGCCCAACCCTTTGCGGGCTACAAGGTTTTTGGGTAAGCATAGATTATACAAATTTTTATTTTGTCCTTCATCCTAATTCTCTCAATTAACCAACAGCGCTTAATATTCTCACATGTATCCATATAGCCTCACACTCACACTTTGAAAACTAAACAATAACATCCTCTGAAACTAAACCAACTTACTCCAACTCAACATTCTAAATACATGTCCGAAGCCACTGCCAACACATACTAGAGGTATAAAACTACTAGGAGCTATTGGGTAGTTCCTTCTTGTGAAATATATTCCAGAATGATGACTTCCTACTTATCTTCATTTTCATCACTATCACTATCATATTCTACAAAAAAATAAATTGACTATATTATAAATTATAAGCAGGGACAAACCTACCTATGCTTGCAACATTTAGGGCTTGTTTGTTTCACATCTCAAAAACTCTATTTTAGTATTTTAAAATTTAAAAACTAAAAAACTTCTTTGGATTACTTGTTTTTAAAAACTGTTTTGTAAAACTATTTTTAATATTATACTTTTTAAAACTAAAATGTAAAATAGATAAATGATGTTTTACTTTTCATTTTTCAGTTTTTTTAGTTCTCTAGTCAAAAACTGTTTTAAAAAAATTAGAGTTGCCAAATAGATTTTTTTTAAATTTTCTTTTTAAAAACAATTTTCTAAAATTTATTTATAAAAAAGTTTTCAAAAACTAAAAAATAAAATATAATCAAACAAGTTCTTAGTTTCTTTAGATTTGTTGGTTAGTTTTCTTTTCTCTCACTCTCGGCTCACAATTTGTTTTCTTTGATAAAGCTATGACATTAATCTTTCATAATTATTTATTATATGCAATAAACAAATAATTTGTGAGATCACTTGATGTATTATTCTATTTTGACGTCTCATTATTTTAAAGAGGGATATAGTTATTTTGTGAGGGACTGAGTTGCTGTGGGAAGAGGTAGAGGGATGTATCACTCTATTTTTTATACCACATTTTTTATACATTTTTCAAGAGAGGGTAATAATTGTTGAAGATTTCAAGCTTCTTGGTTTTATGTACATTCATATTTGTTGGAGTACTCGCCTAAGAATGATGACATCTATTGCTTACCATGCTATCTTTTTTTCAAGAAGGAACTAGGACGTGCAAATGTATTTATAGTTCATGGATTTAACAAATGGAAGAAGGTCAACCATGGAGTAAATTGTCCTTTAATAGGAAATGTGGGAAAAATCCTAATTCATCGCATAGAATGGTTGTAAAGTGTTGTGAAGATATCAACAATCTATCTCGGCATATTCAAATGTTATTTGGAAAACAAGTAACAAAAGAAGTGGAAAACAGTTGGGAAATGATGAAAGTGTTGTCTCAAAAAACAGGGGCTATTTTATTGTGTTATTAAAGATGCTAGTGTTGTGCTAGAAAATGCTCTGCAAAAAGCCACATACACTTCTCCTAAAACTCAAAAGGAGATATTGCAATTCTTTTCTAGCAAAGTACGAAGTGCTATAAGGAAAGAAATTGGTGATGCCAAATTTTGTTTTCCAGTTGATGAAGCTCGAGATGAG
This sequence comes from Cicer yamashitae, assembly GCA_037974755.1. Classification (NCBI taxonomy): domain Eukaryota; kingdom Viridiplantae; phylum Streptophyta; class Magnoliopsida; order Fabales; family Fabaceae; genus Cicer; species Cicer yamashitae. The sequence goes on from JBBPBQ010000003.1 coordinate 15,928,810, forward strand.
TCAAAGAAGGATCAAATGGCTATAATTTTGAGATTTGTCGATGAAGATGACACATGTCATAGATATCATGGCATCAACTCTTAAAAAAGATGTATGCTCAATCCCTTCCCGTCATGATCTTCATGTTGAAAATATTCGAGGACAAGGTTATGATGGTGCCAATAATATGCGTGGGGAATGGAATGGATTGCAATCTCTATTTCGCCAAGAATGTCCTTATGTTGATTGTATGGCTCATAGATTGCAAATGGCATTGGTTACATCATCTAGAGAAGTTAAGCTAATTCATAATTCTTTTACATGTTTGACAACCATTATAAATATTGTTGTTAGTTCTTCAAAGATGCACAAGTTGTGACAATTCAAGATATGATTTCTAATAATGAAATTGAGACAAAAATAAGGAGGAAATCAAATTGGTACCTTGCAAAGAGCTGGAGATACTCACTGGGGGTTCTCATTTTCAATCAACATGCATTGTTCTTAATAATCTTTCTAAAGCTCGAGGAGCAAGATACTCTCAAAGGGCTGAAGCAGAGCAAGCTTACTTAATATTGACTTCATTTGAATTTGCTTTTATATTGCATTTCATGGCAATAACTTATGTTTTATTTAGAGCTTTACAACATCAGTCTCAAGATATTGGAAATGCTATGAGTAGTAAATATTTTAGAGCTCGTGGTAAGCCTCGTCATACAAATGATGAAACTTTTGTGACTAAGGAGCATCATTATAGATATGACATCTTTAAGCTGCCATAGATTTTCAATTACTAGAGTTGAAAAGTAGATTTTGTGACCAAACTATGGAACTCTTCTCCATTGCAACAAGTTATTTGACAATCCTAACTCAAAAAGTAAAAAGCAGCAAAAATAAATCTAACTCAAAAGAAAGTATGCATTTAACAAACAATATCATAGTAAAATAATTAAAAGACATACCAAATATGATCATAACACCTCATTTTTATTTCATTTTGTGTATAGTTGCATTTCAGTTACATGTTTTGAGCATTTCATTGATGAGAAACATATTGAGCAAAGAACAAGTCCACATATACCATTGTGTAATACTATATCTCAAATACGCATATTAAAATAATATACATCTCAGCACTATAACCAGTATAGAAGAATATGAAGAATAATGGTTGGAATAGTGAAACCTTCATTATGAAGAACCTCTCGGACCGACAGGAAAGAGTTGCAAAATCATATAGGGAATATTGATTTCGTAAGAAGATTTATTTCAAACTCAACTATAAAGCTCAATGAATTTTTTCCTTTTCTAAAGATGAAATTGAACGTAGTGAAAAACACCAAGTGAAAATAGAAAAATGAAATTTGAATTGTGTTTTAAAAAGTTTTAGTAAGTTAAAAATTATTTGAGAAATTCTTTTTCAATCACAATATAAGTTCATAAGTGTTTTTGAAATAAACATCTATAAGATAAAAACAGAGTTAAAGAAAAGAAAATTGACTCAAGGATTTATCTTAGTTCATCATTCAATTAGTAGCTACGTCTAATACCTTCAACGTGAAAATTTTTTCACTAAATAAAATTAATTTATACTTTTCACTAAAGTATACTTTTGTCAAACTAATTATACTCTAGTTTTCTCAAGATTCTAGCTTAATACAATTAAGCTCTTGAGAACAACAACCGCTATTAGACCAATATACAAAAATCAAAGTTTTCTGAAATACAAAATAATAACTCTTTATAAAATTATAGGTTTAACCCTATCATCTAACATTAAAATTTTACATTTAATTAATAACAAAAATAGTTTAGAAATTAAAAATAAATTACACAAATGTATATTTATTTTTGTAACTTCATCTTTTGATAATATTTTTGAATTTTGTATTTTATTTTTTAAATTTAGGATTAAATATGTTTTTAGACCCTATAAAATTTCAACATTTTAATTTTAGTCTCTATAAAATAAAAATACAATTTTTAATCTCTACAAAATTATCAGGCATGTAGTTTAAGTCACATTGTTAAGTCAATATATATCTTTGAATGAATTTTTGCAAGCATGTTTCCATCAATATAAAAAATTCTACAAAAAATAAGCTCAAAATTCGATTCTAAATCTATATTTTTGTTACTTATTTTTTTACATTTAAAAAATTCATAAAATTCGATTCTAAATCTATATTTTTGTTACTTATTTTTTTACATTTAAAAAATTCATATTTAATTCATCCCATGTTAAAAAATTCTAAATTTTTGTGGAGGAACTTTTTATAGTATTCTAAACATGCTTGCAAAAAGTCATTCAATAATTTTAAAGTTGAAAGATAATGGAACATGTTTCACTTCAACCAAGACTAAAATTGTTTGCTGGAGATTTTTATATGGACTAAAAGTTATATTTTTATTTTAACGGACTAAAATTGAAAGGTTAAATTTTTGTAGAGACTAAAATTATATTTAATCCTTGAATATATTATTTTAATGTTTGATTAGATAGATTAATATTAATCTAGTTATATTTTGCCACATAAATATGTTTAATGTTATGTCATTTAAAAACATGTCATATCTATACTTTTGGGGCATAAAATATGGTTTGAGACTAAAACTGAAAAAATATTATACCTAAGACAAAAAAATTGATTTTGAAAAGGAATACTATTTTTGTGAACGTGGTTAAATGCTAAGACAAAAAATACAATTAAACTTATTAAAATATATAGGCTTAATTGCAGTTTTAGTTCCCTTATTTTTATTGATTCACGAAATTGACCCTCTTATTTTAAAAGTCGACAGTTTTGGTCTCTCTAATTTTTTTAACTAAAAAATGATGACGTGATACGGTTTAAATAATGTGACATATGATACGACGATATAAAATGATTAACACCCTTGAAATTGAACCCCTACCACCAAACTGCACCCCTACAACCCCCAAAGAAAAATTAAATCATATCCTACATTCCATACAAACTAGTGAATGAGTCAACCATTGACTCATTTCTACACCAAATTTTCATATCATATAACAATACAAAACTCTCATGCTACATATTCTCAAAAATAAAACCCCCCGTTCTTTCTTCATTTATTAAAGGGGCGGTTTAGGATCACCTTTTAATCCGGGAGTCACCCCTCCATATTACTTTATTATTTATTTTCATTAAAATAAGTGGTTTATTACATATATTTTGTTTTTGTTTTTTTTATTTTGTTTTGTAATTTCGTCGTTCACGCGTGATGTTATGTTGTTCGTCGTCTTAATGCGGCGTTTTTGTTTTCGATCTCGTTGTGGCATTTTAGTTTGTTTTAAGTTTGCACTTCTTGTGTTCGTTAAAATGTCTAAGAATGATTCGCTTAGTCGGTATCTTATTTTGAGTAAGAGTTTTATGGTCTACCTATAGTTGATATGTGCGAACACTAACAAATATTTTTTTATGAAGATGGATATGATTCAAGACTGTTGACCTTGCTTTATTCTTGATCATTGGCCATATGTAGAAGAACTTAGTTAAATTGTCATAATTAAGTTTTTGGTTACGTAATTTCTCATTGACTTTTATAATATTTAAGTGTATCGTTGATGTGTTTTTTACTTTCTTATTAATTTTAAAATATAAATAAAAAATATCTCAATTAATAATCAATTTGACTGAACTATTTTTATGTTAGCATTTCAATGAAAGATATTTTCCATCAATAAAAAAAGAATGGGGAATAGATAAGAAAATTTTGACCAAGTCAAAATTGGATTACTCTTGGTGTGTACTACTACACCACACGTCAATAACCGGATCAAATCAAACCGACCTATACCTATTAAAAGTCTAACTTGGTCTACCTCGTTCACTAAAAAAGTTAACTTCAAACTTTTAAAAAAAATTATTTATTTAAATAAGTTAAAATCTGATATATGTAATTAAAATAATATATATATATATATATAAATAAAATATTTATATTTTATAATAAATACTATTTATATTTCTGTAATAAAATATTATTTATTTAGAAATTTAAAATCTATTATTTTCCCACTTCTTGACATCTATATACATTATTCTCTCTCAAAACTATTATGGTATAAATTTAACAATTATGTTTAATTTTTTTATTTTTTTTATAATTTTTGTTTATATATACATCAAGTCTTTCGTGAAAAGTGAAAAAATTATTGATATGGTTGTATGAGTTCAACAAAATTCACATTTTTATTAGTCTTTTTAGAGATATACAAAATGTTCTTTGTAAAAGTGTTAACACAAAATGAGTTTTTTAATAGACTAACAGGCCTGGCCAAACTTTTGAAAAGGTCGCATCAAAGCTTAAAATAAATTCTTTGATAGATAATAAGACATATTCAAACTTTAACTTTTATAAATAGACTTGAACTATTTAAACAAAATTCGGTCTGCGACCTATTCCCACTCCAATGTGCTACATGGCTAATTAATCCTATTTTAATTGCCTTAAATCTTGTTAGGGACAACACATTGAATGCCATAAATTTTTTGCTCACATGTTTTGGTGGGTTATGCATTGCCTTTACTTGCTTCATCAATATAATTAACCAAATGCAAAAATAAAAAATAAAAAAATCTTACTCTCTACACAAAACTCACACATAGTACCCCTCTCACCCCATCCTCTTGTTTTGTTTTTCTAGGCATGTAACTACACATGCCATACAGTGTCTTGGTTCATACCTTGAATAAAAAAATACCTAAGTCCACCAAACAATACCCTAACACCATCTTCTTCCAAAATTTGTGACATCCTAAATCTATTGTTCCTCTTTTCTCATGAAAATTTTGTGACTTTAGAGTGGTGTACTAGGATGGAAAGTCCTTAAGGTAAGGGTTTTTCTCTATACACTTCCTATTAGACATTCAATCAGAAATTCTAAAATATTTGTATCATTCTTTTAGGTATTAAAAGAAGGAGTTTTTAATTTTTATCTTTCTATAAAATATTACACGAAATTTTCTTGACCGAATTTTGAATATGTGCATGTGCTAGTGTAAAATTTCCTATGAACTATATGACTATAGTTTTCAATATTTATAACTCATTTATGTACCTTCACGAATTTCTACAGCATATATAATGTATATAGAAATAATATGATTTTTTATGTTATTTATTTACGTGCATTGTGTTCTACAATATGTAATAAAATTGATTATTTGTATAATTCATTAAATAAAGTTGTGATATTGACTATGTGTGTATATATGAAAAAATTGGAATTTTATGACCCAATGTCCCCAACAATTTTATTTATTTTTAACAAAAATAACTCATAAAATAATTACAGAAAATAGTTAAAAAAAATACACTAAACCTTTTAACTTAAATTTCAATTGTAATTGTTCTGAATTTCGTCTAGAGATATAAAAATCAAACTAATGATTTGATAAACTAAAAAGAAAATCGAAATCAATTAAATTGATTTTTTTCTTTGTTTGAGTTCAATTTGGATTGAACTAAATAAACTCAATCTCGGTTGATTTGAGTATGATTCGATCTCAGTTGATTTAAGTATGATTTAACTACATTTAAAATTGTTCACTTATATCTGAATAAAATCATTAGACTATATCAGTAATGTTATCTTAAATATAAATGATTTTTTAGTTATTTACATATTATTTTTCTCTTTGTAGTTTAAAAAGTGTTTACGTAATTGTTTTAATAGTATAAAAATCTAGTGTTTGAAGAAGAAAATTTTATTTTTTTAAAATAAGTGTCTTAATTTTTATTAATCTCAACTTGATTTGGCATAATCTAATCAACATGCTATTGATCAGTTTGAGTTTAACTTTGTTAGAAAAATTGTAAAAACTCAACCAAACTAATTTTTTTTTCAATTTAAATTTTTTTTCTTTTCAAAGATACGAACCAAATCAATATGTTATGTTATACCTATGACTCCTTCTTTCCTAAACATATGCAACTTTGGAGTCTAATTCGTCTGTTTTTGCAGTTGCGTTTGAAAAAAATTTGCATGTTTATATTGTAAATTTACAACATAAAATTCTAATATACAATAAAATACTATATTTAATTTTTCAAGTAAAATTTTAAAAATTCAGCACTCTTAAAATATTTGTTCAAACTCTGTTACTGCCTTTGTGGCTGATTTATCTTTCTCGATAGATATGAGTGTACTATCTGAACGCCTTCGTGGCTGATTATATTTGAATCATGCAGTTACTAGGAGTATGTAAAACTCACATATAATTCTATTTAAACTTGATTATTCGTTTTTTTTGAGGTGGCTCAATATTTACTTTATTTCATGTGTATTGTCATGGAATAATAATTAATTAATCTTTTTTTTTATGTAAAAAAAGTAATTAATTAATTTTTGCGTACTTTCTGTGATTTATTTCATTCATCTAATTTTTTTATTGCTAAAAAATTTTTATACATTTATTTTATGGATTTTAATTTATTTCTTGGTTTAGTTTGCAGTGGGTAATGAAATTGACGTCTTATACCAACAATTTTAAATATTAATAATCCTGAAAAAATGCAAGATTGAATGATTTTTGTTTGATATACGATCATGGGAAAAAAGAAGATTCTTATTTAAAAATAATCCTTTGAATTTATAAATCAGACGTGATAACGTGATATATTTTTAAAGTTTATTTAGTTTTTGTCGTAAACTTTAATTAAAAATGCAAAAGTGAATTTTTTTCTGCTAATAAATAATTTAACCATCGCTGAGTTTAATTAATTCTAATTTTCATAACTTTCACCTAAAAGAGTTTTATTTTATCTTTAGTACGTAAATTAATGTTTTCTAAATAATTGTTAGATTAAACGTTTAAAATAAGTATTAACTTATGTAGTTTTATTTTGTAAAAATAGTCATTAAATTAAATAATTCTTGTGTAAACCAACTACTACGTTGAAATTTTTTTTATAAAAAAATAAATAGTTGCATTTTTATATATAAATTAACATTTTTAAGTAATGCTTTGGATTAAAATTCAGAGCATTAGTCACATGTATCACCGCTAGAGATAGGAATATGATAGGCCGTATGTGAACACACTATTGCATGATCTACTTAAAGTCCGATTTGGTTTGATATGTTCAATAAAAAGGTTAGACTCATACTTTTTTAAAGTTTATTAATTTAAATAGCTTAGGATCATATTTACTAAAAAATCTATTAGACTTGATAGGCCGACCTATATATATATATATATACTAACATTGTTATTTATTAGTAACTTAATATTTATTAAGTAAAAAAAATATAATTTTATTAGTTTTCCTTATATATAAAGATCTAGTTTAGCCTATTTAAAAAAATGTAAAATATACTATTTAAATGCTTTCATGTAAAATAGGCTTTTAAGTCATACTAGACTTTTATTTTCAAAAATGTCAGGCCAGACCGAGAAAAAAACTTATGATAGGCTATAAACCAGTCATATACCTAAAAAATTAATAGTATGTCAAACTCAAATCTTTCAAAGTCTGGTCTGACCTATTCTCATCTCTAATCACTGCAATGGTAAACAAACACATTTGTGGAGTAATCCCAATTTTGATTACATTACTTTGTAATTACTCCTTTTTATTTGGCTTGTAATTTGATATTGCTATTACTGACTGCATACTGGTTTGGCATTTTGTTTGCATTTAAAATTTGATATTAGTGATTGCAATTTGCAAATTGGTTTCATTTTTCTACTGAGTTCTGGTTAGGCAATTGGCATTTGGTTTGCGTTTTGCTAATGTTGTTGTTGATTGCATATTGGTTTGCATTTTGCTATTGCCTTCAATTACTTTTTGCCATTTTATGTTGCCAACCTATCTGATAGATTGGATTTCCATATTGTCGTCATTCTTCTCTTGCATTTTGTCCAGTCGCGTCATTAATTAACAACAGAAATTTATCTGTTTGGAATTGTTACTTATGCAGCTCCCATTTTCATGACATTGACTATGGCATTAGAATTAGAAGCCTTTTTTATATCTGCAGCAGAAACATTAATGCAAATGAAAGTTTTCAACTTGAAATTGAGAGGAAGAGCGATTCATAGGGAACCCTTAATTATATATATAGAATACAAAATAGAATAGATATTATATATTACATCTCATTACATCAATATTGTAACAATATTTTGAAATTAAATATAACAAACAAACTTAAGGTATATGAGTTAGATTCTTATAACAATAAGAAAACTAAATATTTTAGTTGTTTAAAAAGATTATTATCATAGAGTAATAATATAACATGGGTTGGTCATTTTGTTAATTCATGAATCAAGGATACAAGGTTAGTATAAGATGACCCATTCTCCATCAAGGCTACTCTACACTTTTCACTCATATCCTTAACCTTCCTCCTGATCTCATCACTACCATTCATCAAGGTACTAACACCATTCTCAACTTCTTCCGCCCGCACCAAATCCCGACCCTTGCTATAATCCACCATTATCTCCACCGCTAATCCTAATTCTCTAACCATTTGGAAAGCATTCATTTGTTGCTCAGCATATATTGGCCACGTGGCAATTGGCACGCCATACCACAAACTCTCCAATATTGAGTTCCAACCACAATGCGACACAAATCCACCTATCGCCTTGTGGGCCAGTACCTTTGCTTGTGGGACCCACCCACACACTATACCCATCTCCACCGTTCGTTTCAAAAACCCATCCGGTAGAACCTCCTCATGACTCACGTAATCTCTTGGGTCCTCTAATTGGGCCTTGGGAGGTTCCCGTAAAGCCCACAGAAATCTAACCCCAGCCTGTTCAAGCCCAATAGCAATCTGCTCTACCTGTTTTACTTCGAGACTTCCCATGCTACCAAAGCAAAGAAAAACCACGGACGCTACTGGCTGCATATCCAACCACTCCATGATGTAATTATATTGGACCGGATTCGGGTTCCATTGGACCGGTCCAACAAGGTCAAGTATCGGCCCAATTGGATAAACCGGTGGAAGCTGCAAATCATTGTTAAGTGATTGAAGAGCGTAAGGTTCAAGCTCTTGTAATGTATTTACAACAATACCCTTAGTTTCTCTGTACCTTCTTGCATGATATGAAACCCACGAATAACCGTCTTCTTCGGTTTTCCAATTCAACACCATATTGGGCAAAACGAGTCGTGGAAGCGGGTTCTTGAAACACGGTATTTCGAACTCAGTTTCCGATTCAATCAATTCAACTCGAGGGAGATGGAGCATGAATCCAAGGAAACTCGCCGGTGACGGGAAGAAGAGATAGCAAGGGATGGCAAGCTCAACGGCTACGTCGATGATGGTGGTGGAGAACATATCGATGAACAAACCAGCGAGTTCAACCGAGTCGGATCGTGACTCGGTTGTTGTGAGGTTTTGGAGTGCGTTCTTTATGTTGTGTTTTTGGTTTTGTATGAGGAGACAGAGGTAACCGATGGAAGATTGGTACTGATCGGGTGTGGGCGGGTCTACTGTAGGGAGATAGATGAAACGGAGATTTGTGGCGGTGGAAGCACGAGATTGGGCGTAGGTGTTGACTAGTGGTCGGTGTGGCATAGTGATGAAGAGAATGGTTGCAGAGAATTGAGGGTTGTGTTTGGTTAGGTGGTTAGCGAATTCGACGGTGGGAACCATGTTTCCGATGGCTGGTGTAGAGACGAATACTACCTCAAATCTAGTCATGGTGATTTAGAATTGATTCACGCGATTGAAGTGGATAATAGCAAAAACTATAATAATTGAAGGTTATTATTTTTATTTGAATGTAATATAATAATATTATAATCTTTTGGAGTAGGTATAGTTAGGTTAGGTGCATCATAAAAAAGTTTTGAATGCGTCAAATTAATGCATAGAATTTTGAATTTTCTGATGGTTGAAATGTTACTTTGACATGTAGAATTTAATCAGAAAATTTCTTTTCCAGGGTAGAGTACAGTGAACCCCTTATATACATATAAGAAAATTTTAATGAAATTGATAGCATATATTAAAAATAATTATAATTTTAAAATTAGAGAAAGATACATTAAAAACGAATGATAGGGTAGGCTAAGTATGACAAAATATTTTCCTTATTAGATTTTGTTTTAAATAGTTTAATGTCAGTAATTTTTCTTCCGGTTATTTTTATAAGAGATATGGTTATTAATTTTATTAGAAAAAATAGTTGAATTTTTAACTTTTTTTATCATTTCAATCTTTTAAACCTTACATTATATTTTCCTGAATAGATATATTTTACTAAAGTAATCTAACAATTGTAGAAGATGAAAAATTGGGTTGGAAGGATTTTTTTGCACATCGTTAATAATCAAATTACGTTAATTCTTCATATAAAAAATTAGAATTTAGTTCATATATAGTAAGAAATTGTATAGTAAATAAATTAATAGATGATATTATAATCACCTATAATTGATTATGTATGTATACATAATATTAACCATTAATTTAATCAGCAACAAATATTTATTAAAAAAAATGTGTGGTCCATATCAAAAGAAAAATTTCAAGAATGCATTGTATGTGTATTGAAGATGCATATATTGTATTCAACTAGAAATCAATTCCAATATATAAGAACCACAATTGCACCCCTCTATTTCATAATGTGTTATTTTTTATATACCTTGATTATTTTTTCCAATTATATCCATCAATCATTACTACATACAATACTTTCAAAATATTAATTCTATTTTACATTTATAATTGTAGAAATTACACCAATATTTAATAAAAGTAATTTTAATATAATAATCATTATTTTTCTTCTATGTATTTAATTTTTTAATATGTATATGTAAAAATTATAAATGACACTCATTTTAATATAAAAGTAGTAAATAAGCTATATGATAGATTGATGTTGGGGCACCAATCCCATAGTACAATGAAAACCACAACACAACCTACATAAATAAAATTGTGAGATAAAAATTATGAGAGAGAGTATAAAATTAAGAACAAATAGATTAAATTGGGAGATAAAAATAAAATCTAGTATTTTTAAATGAGTATAGCATATAGGAGAGCTTCTACCCTTTAGTAATTTTTTAACAGGAATGTTTCTGTTTTCCAACCAATGAGAATGAGATATAGTCAAAACACACCATGTCATCAAAGCAGACGCCAACCTACGATGAAATTGATAAGTAAAACTTAGTACCGTCGCAATCGCCTTTCTTCAATACGGTCGAGCAAGGTAATGATACATACTATTTTATTTCTTTTGTTTGGATTTCTTTATGTTCTCATGAAATTTGCTTTCATATAATGTTTAAATTATTTGTACGGTTTGATAATTTGTAGATGAATAACTATGATGTTAATTCATGCACTAATTTGGATGAGGATGTTGAATCAAAACTTCATCTTGTTTTACATTGATAATGCATATCACATTGAAAAAATGATGACACAGAAGATGATGATGTATAGAAGGTCATGAAGTAGAAGGTGATATTGTATAAGATGATTATGTAGAAGATGATAATGTAGCCTGAATAGCCTATTTTGGAAAAGTGAACACGATATAATTAGTTTTGTCTGTTCCGGCGATGTTATGACATTTGACACAACATACAAGAAAAATAAGTATAATTATCCTTTGGTAATTTTCTCTAGGTTCAATCATCGTAATCAAACCATTATGTTTTGGTGTTGTTTTGGTGGGAGATGAAATGATCAATACATATGAGTGGGTGTTAAACTCTTTTAAAGATGTGATAGGAGCACCAAAGTAGTCATGATAGATGAAGATGGAACTATGAGAGAGGCTATTAAGAGTGTATTTTCAGAAGCATGTTATTGACTTTGTGGTTGGCACTTGCAAGAGAATGCCACTAAAAATTTGAAAAACAAAAAGTTTAACAATGACTTTGATCGCACATGTACAAAATTTTACACCAGAAGAATTTGTAACATAATGGTCGAAGATGACTGACAAAGATGTGAATGTATATGCCTTGACATGAACATTTAATTTTGATGATGGAAAAAGGGCATTCCTAAGGAAAACGAGAATACAAAAAGTGGAAAAAGAATCTTGTGTGGTTGCAATGTTTTTTATCTTATCTATTGTTTGTTTTTAGGATTTAAATGTGATTAGCGGAGAAAACTTTCTTGAAAATTATGCACACACAAAAAGTTTTTGCTTTTAAAATTATTATTTTTTTCAAATTAAAATTATCACTACAAAATCTTTTGAAAAATCATATTTAGAAATTTTTAACCGAAATTCTAAAAAAAAAAATACATGATTTGTCTGTTGCAAACCATAATCATATAGCATAATTGATTATAGCATTTACTGTAATTTTTTATGATTGCGGAAATCAATCTTCGTCCTTATCGTCATAATCGATTATGATAAATGGTAATGATGGATTATGTATGTGGAGACCTTCTCCATCTTTTTCAAAAACCTTCATAATTGATTATGGATGCAGAAGCCAATTTCACGTTTTCAAAATGGTTAAATAATCGATTATACGTGTTTCATAATCGTTATACGTGTTTCATAATTGTTTGAGACCTTTATCTCTAGTGAAAACAAAAGGAAGTAAATTCCAAGTGTTATAAGTGCAATGTTTTGAAAAATAAAATTGAAGATTTGCATAACACATGCAAAATTTACTATGGGAAGAGAAAATCTGAAAATCATTTTGGGAAATCAAAGGGAATTGATAAGCTAGAATTTATCTATTTTGATAGGTTAATTTGATGCTTTTAATTCGGTTTTAGTTCTATTTTACTATCTTTTTGTTTTGTTTAGATTGCAAGGAGAAGTGAAGGAATTGGTGAAGATTTTTAGTGCAAAAGAGCCTTGAAGTCAAGTGGTGCAATCATGGTGCATCATGATCAAGAAAATGAAAGAAACTCAAGTTCCAGCAAGCATTACTGCCGGGCCATAATGATCATTACGACCATAATGAATGAACGAGAAAAAAAACAAGCATTTGTCACTCCAAGTCAGCAAGGATTACTGTCTGGCAATAATGGTCATTAAGGCCATAATCTGCTCATCTTCTGCTGCTGAACCTATTACTGCCTGACAATAATGGCCATTATGACCATAATCTACTCATCTTCTGCTTTTGAATCGTTTTTCTTCTGTGAAATTCTGATGATTTCTTGTAATTAAAGCACATGAAGGCACTTAGACTATAAAAATGGCGAAAATACTCCGTTTTAGACATATATTCCTACTCAGAATCTCTTGTTACTCTTTCTTTTGTTCTTGTATTTCTCTTATAAATTTTCTAGTTTCAAATAATATTCAGTTTTCTATTTTTGCTTTGTTATTTTATTCTGTTATTTTATATTTCCAATGTTTTTATATTTAAGCCTTGATTCTACTATGATCATATGTGAGTAGATCTTCCTTGTCTTGAGATTGTAGGATTTCCAATGTTGGATCTCTAACAATTTCTATTTCTTTTTGTCATGGGTGTTGTTCATTTAATCCAATCTCAGTAAGAATCATATTCATACTTAGATATCAAATAATATACCGAAAGGTAGATTTGATATCTCACCCCTAAGATTGGACAAGAGAATTAAATCATGAAAATATATTTTGCTTCTCTTGAAATCATGAAAGATATCTTCTCTTAAAGGATTTTGCTAATACATCAATCATGAAAATAGGTTGGTTATTAGTTTAAAATACACTTTTGTTCTTTGAAAGAATGCATTAGTTATAATTATTTATCTGATTTCTAAGAGTTTAATACCCATAACTCAAAGAAGGTTAATTTTATTGTATCCATCATTGTGAAAAACTACAATCCCAATGCTTTATTTTTATTGCGAATTTTAAACCAAAAATCATTATCAACATTTACTGTTTTAGCTAATTCTCATAGTAAAGAGACACTAGTACTCATAACAAAGTCCTTGTGGGAACGATAATTTTTACTATGCGATAATACCGTGCATTTGCGGTCTTATCAGGAACTATGATAAAGCTAGTTTGGGCTATCATCCAAAGAATCATGAAAAACATTTCAAATTTTTTTTTTTATCTTAAACAAGACTTCTAGTAACCCCTTTCTAAATGTTTTAATTGTGAAAGAAAATGTCATACATCCTATATTTGTAATATTAGAAATGAGACAAATCATATGAGTAGATGCTTTGCAAAGGGTATAATGCCCAAAACTAACATAAAAGGACCCAAAATGATTTCGATACCAAAAGTTAAAACTTTTTCTTGTGATGCAAACGTGCATGAAGGCCAAGAACTCAAATTGGTATCTTGATAGTGGTTGTTCCAATCACATGACTAGAGACAAAAGCAAATTCTCGTTATTGACTCCTTAAAAGGGTGGTTATATCTCTTGTGGTAATTACAATAAAGGTAGAATTATTGGTGTTGGTACTATTGGTAAGAGTCTTAACCCCATAATTGAAAATGTTTTACTTGTCGATGGCTTGAAACACAATTTGCTAAGTATTAGTCAACTTTGTGACAAAGGTAATGAAGTTGTATTTTGATTCTTCTAAATGCAACGATCATGGATTCTCTTAACAAATAAACTGTTTTTCTTGGTCAAAGAATTGAAAATAATTATATTGTTGATTTAAATGATCTACCTTCAAATGATGCATACTAATAATTAGTAAAAAGGGTGAAACTTGGTTATGGCATAGGAGAGTAGCTCACATCCGCATGGATCATTTAAATAAATTAGTTTGCAAGGACTTAGTAATTGGCCTAATAAAGATCCATTTTCAAAAAGAAAAACTTTGTGACGCTTGTAATAAAGGATAAAAAAGTAAAGTCTTCTATTAAATAAAAAAAAAAAATTCTTCCTACAAGTTGGTCTTAACAACTTTGGCACATGGATCTTTTGGTACTTTCTCGAACTATGAGCTTTAGTGGCAATCACTATGCACTTGTGATTGTAGATGATTATTCTCACTATACATGGACATTGTTTATTCCTCGTATAAATGACGTTTGTTGTGGCTTTGTTAGGAAACTTTATAAGGTTATTCTAATAGAAAAATGATTAAAAATTGCATGTATCCAAAGTGATCACGGTGGTATGTTTCAAAATGAGGCATTTGAGACTTTTGTAATTAAAATGAAATAAAACATACTTTTCCGTATCAAGAACTTCACAACAAAATGGAGTGGTGGAGAGGAAAAACAGGTCTCTTGAATAGCTAGGGAGGACGATGCTAAATGAGACCAACATTTCTAAGAATTTATGGGCAGACACGATAAACACCACATCCTATGTGATGAATAGAGTCAAGACCTATTTTAAAACTAATGAAATTTACAATTGAAGGAAGTCTAACTTCTCCTACTTTCACGTATTTAGATGTAAATGATTCGTTTTGAATAATGGTAAAAGTAACTTTGGCAAGTTTGATGCTAAAGCTGGTGAAGTTATTTTTCTTGGTTGTTCCTCTTCAAGAAAATTGTTTTGAGTTTATAATAAAAGAACTATGATCATAGAAGAATATTTACACATTATCTTTGATGAGGAAGATGAAGATCAACCACCTATGCTTCAGAGATAAGACTAGAAGCCATTCACATGCTTCTTGCATTTTCATGCATCATGGATTTCAAAATTTTCCAAATGGACGTAGAAAGTGTTTGTCTAAACGGTTATATCTAAGAAGAAGTGTATGTTGTTCAACCCCCCCACTTTTACAAACCATGAATTTTCAAATCATGTTTTCAAATTAAAAAAAGGTTGTATATGAGTTGAACCAAGCACTGAAGGTGCAAACACGAGAAGGGGAGTTGAATTGTGTTTGATAAAGTTGATAAATTTTTGATAATTTATTAAAAAACAATGGTTCGGTTTTGGTGACTTTCTTGAAGTAGAAGCAATCGAATTCAGAGGTAGCAAACAATGAAAACATAAATAATTTGACATATGAATTTATCCTGGTTCACACTACGCGAAAAAGCGCATTTTACAACGCTTTTTTTAAGCCATTTACAGCGCTTTTTCAAAAAAAATAAGCGCTATAAAAAGATACAACAACACTTTTTCAAATAAAAAAGGGCTGTAAAATAGGTGGATATATTGCGCGCTTGTTATACTCGTTTTACATCGCTTTTTTGAAAAAGCGTTGTAAATCCCTACTACAAACACGCTGCTTGTTCTTATGCACGTTTTAAAGCGCTTTTTCAAAAAAGCACTGTAATAGGTGCATTCAATATATGCATTATTATGCATATTTTAGAGCGCTTTTACAAAAAAACACTGTAATAGGTGCATTCAATAGATGCATTATTATGCACATTTGACAGCGCTTTTTCAAAAAAGCGCTGTACTATGTACATTCAATAGATGCATTATTATGCACCTATTACAACACTTTTTTGAAATAGCGCTGTAATAGGTGCATTCAATAGATGCATTATTATGCACATTTTACAGCGTTTTTTCAAAAAACCGTTGTAATAGGTGCATTCTTATGCACGTTTTACAACGCATTTTCAAAAAAGCGCTGTAATAGGTGCTTATTCTAGTTTTATTAAAAAACACTGTAAATGGAATTTTTAAAATAACGCTTGTTTGAGGTTTTTTATAGCATTTTTTTAGAAAGCGCTGTCTTTTATTTTTTTTCCAAAATCATTTTCATCCAGAATCAGTTCACAATCAGTTCATCACAATCATTTCACAATCAGTACACAACAACAGAACTATATAACTTTATAATTTAAGTTTATAACTTTACATATTTACACAATCAGTTCACAACAAATTACAGCATAGAACAAAATACATATTCATATACATATTCACATATTGACAACAGCACAAAACTATATACATATTCATATAACTACAAATACATAACTTTTCAAATGTACCCTATTCATATACATATAACTATCAGAACTACAGTACAGAACAAAACTACCATATATTCATATAACTATCCCTTGCAGCATGCCATTTCTCAGCAAATCAAATAATCTTCATTTTGATCACATACTGACACCAATCTTCCTTTATTTCAGTTAGATCTCTATCAGAGTATGTTGGACTGGAATTGTCAAAGTACTGTGCGATATAAAAATTGAACATAAATAAGTTAGAATCAAATATATACATAGTTTATATATGAAAATCAAATAATGAAAATACCGTACCGTTTCTGGGATTATAGTTTGATTCATATCAACAATCTCCTTTATGAATCGCAATATATATTACCCACAGTCTATGTTGTTAGTTTGACAAGGGCACTATAAAATCAAACATCTAAGTCAAGAAATATTTGTGCATTGATTGTAAATGAAATTTTAAAGGCATATATTTCAAACCTTTATTGGAATCCATGTGATGTTATTTAACTTTTGCTTCGACACTGTAGCACCTCTTTGAGCTCGGAAAACTTATAAAGCACTATCGAATAAATAAATGTGATTATTATAGCATTAATAAACACATTATTTATATATATATATATATATATGTAAGAAATAAATGAATATTACTTACGTGTCGAAGATAGTCTTTATATCCGAATTGTTATAATGGCCGTGCAAGGGATCTAAATAGTATATAACTTCAGAGGTCGCATTGATTGCAAATAGCACCCAATGTGCCCTACAATAACAAAAATTTTGGTTGGCAATTTTGTTAACACAACTAATAAATTTTGGTTGGCAATTTCCCCGATCTAGTTTTTGAACTTTGGCAGCTTTATTACCCTTCAGCTTTTGAAGTTGGCTAGCTTTATTACCCTCCAATTTTTGAAGTTTCCCGGCTTTATTTTTAACACGAACATCCAACTGTGGTGCGGCAACTGGTTTATTCTAGCAGCTGGTTTGCTGTGCGGGTGGTTTATTGAATTGAATCTGAAAAAATGAGGTTAATCAGTTTGTTAGTTTATTGAATATGAAAAAATGAAAAACCTTATAGAATAAATGTGACAAACCTTTTCCGGTAATGTAACTGACTCGTTTCTGGGAATCTTCTTGTCTTTCCTTTTAGACTTTGTCTGAATCTAAATAAATGTGAAATTAAAGTTAACAGCGGAAAAAAATCAGCAATTAAATATAATCAATCATAATCATATATCGTGCAATTAAATATACATATAAATTAAACATACCTTATCAAGGGCAACAAGATGTTTGGGCCATGCCACGTAACTACCTATTGCTTCGCCCAAATACTTCATATCTGCATCATTGTACGGTATAGGCAATGGTGCATTTGGTTCCAAAGCAATCACCGGTGATACTTTGACATGGCCGACAAGGATCGGTGTATTGTGCAATACTTCTCCCAAAGTATTGTACAATGTTCCTTTTCCGACCTTGCGATGAGTAGGGGAGGATAAATACAGCACGCAAGGAGAGACACCCTAAATCAATGGTTAATACATAAGTATGTGAAACAATTAGGTTGAATGAATTTCTTATTTTATTAAGTAATTAATTACCTCGAGAAGACTTTTAAGAACATTAAACACTTTACCGAGTATGTCCCTGCAACTAGCTTTATTGTCCTCTTGATTTTCCGAACTTTGTTCGAGATTCTCCTAAAATACACGTAGGATTAAAAAGATAAGTTCAATATCATTTTTAAAAAAGAATATTAAAAAATATTAATGTGATAATATTCTTACACAAAGTTCTATTACTTTTTGAACATTTTCGTTATCAACAACTCCATCTTTATTTACACGAGCTTCCTTCCATAAGATATGACGACCCAATAGTTGATCGGATTGGGTCTCTTGTAGCTATTCGTTAAGATCATAAACAAAATATTAGTTAGAAACTATAGTTTATAATGTACCACATTATATAAAAGTGATGTTTAATTACTTACAAATTTTTGCTCTAGACGTGCATATCCCATACGAGATTTTTTGTGTGGATGCGTCAGATTTTTTGCCCTCTCGCGATTTTCCTTACTTATACTCTATATAAAAAAAAATAACAATCGTGTAAAAATTTAAAATACGCTATGAATATGAATAATAAAACACAAATGCTAATAAATTAATCACTTACCACAAACGCGGGGTCTGAATGTTTTGCTACAAATGCGCTACATTCGTCATTTGATATATAATGTATATATATTTTTGGAGCTTCAACATTCATATTTCCATCACGATCTCTTAGATAGAAGTTTGAGAGATGAGATCTGAAACTCCGGTGTATTTTCCCGGCGTAAGTCTTTCTCACCAAGTTTAACTTCATTTTCATAAGTCTTGGTGTTGACAACTTCTTCATTTTGACAATCTAACTCCTTGTTGGTATCCATTTATCTACATGTAGTTCAGTATAACTTCAACAAGTTCAACATGCAGTAGTCTAAGTACGTAGTGTTAAGACAAACTCTCAAATTAAGTTTTGATGAAAATAAACAAAGGTTAATTAAGAATGTTAATTATGATTCTAAATGTTATGTTAATTTAATCTGTGCTCTTGAGTGTTTTTGTTAAAGATAGGAACCAAGCAAAGCAAAGAAATCAGATGAAAAACTAAACAGAACATTCTTGATTATAAGCTGTACAAAAAGAGAATGTTCTGCAGAATCAAGATTGATTGTCGCAGCCACTTCACCAATCTTTCTCCACTATTTTAACAAAGATTCTGCCTTAATTCTGTATACCAATTTCATCAGTACATGGCATGGAACAAATAGGAATCATTATTACTTAAAGAGGTTCGCGAATCACTAAGATAAATAATCATGAATCAAAGCAAGTCAAAACGGATTGTAAACTTTCTCCAGTTTGGAACTGTCAAGAAAGCTAAAACAAAACTGAAACTGAAGATTGATTATCAGTCCCCAGACTGTCCAGAAGACTATCAGACCAGATTGATCATCAATCTCCACTTCTGATCATCATTCTCCGTTTCTACACAAGAACAATCTCCGTTTTCTGGAGAAACAAACTTCTCAATTCTGCAGAAGTTGTTCACTCCTTTCCAAACAGTTTTTGATCAAATGAAGTGTCCAGATCAAAGCCCAATTAAAATCAAGTATTTTCGAAGCTTAATGGGTCATTAAGAGCGCAGGAAATCTGTTTAAACTTGAGCAAAACAACCCAGTCAAGCAAGGCCTAAAGCTGTTACAAGGATGTATTATTTTTAATCAGATATATTGCTTTGGTCAAAAGTAACAGAGCACTACTAACAGCTCTTTCTGACCAGAATCAAATGCTCAAATCATCTATAAAAGGAAGGCAAATTCGCAAGCATCATTCATCAAGTTCCAAATATTCTCATTAAATCATATTCAGTTTTATTCTTGAAGCTATCTCATTCACAAAAAGAATCAGACTGAAACTTCATACACTTCCAGCTTATTTTACTGAGTTCTTTTTATTCTGAATCTATTCTCAAACAAGAGTTGAGCATAATCAGATTCAACACAATTTTTGAAATCATTATTGTGTAAACTCATAACTATAAGGATTGTTTATAGTTTGAGTGTGATTAAAAGAGTTAACTGTCAAATATTATCAGATTAGTTAGGTGACTTGGTTGAATCCTTTCTGGGTGGAAAGGAAGTATAGTTACATATCAAGGTTGATCTTTAACTATGTAACCAAAAGATTGTTCTTCGTTCTTTGAACACTTAGTAAAAATCTCACAGTTGTGAGGACTGGACGTAGCCCGAGTTGGGTGAACCAGGATATATCGTTGTGTTGTATCTCTTCCTTATCTCTATTTACATTCAGTTATTTTTATTATCAAGTTAAATAGAGAAACTAAAAATTGTGATTTTAACTAAGAACGTTCTCTATTTCTGTTTTCATGACCAAGAACGTTCGCCATTTCTGTTTTCATGACCAAGATCATTCTTGAGTTGTTTTTCTTAAGTTTTTAACATAAAATTTTAATTAGGCAAGATTACAATTCAAAACCCCTTCCTTGTAACTTGACATTGCTACTTCAATTGGTATTAGAGCAAGGTCTCTAAAGAAATACTTTAACCAAGTGCTTGAGAAAAAGATCTAGAAGGAAAAATGTCAAAAGCAAAATACATTGTTGAAGGAGGATCTTCAAACAGGCCACCATACTTTGATGGAACTGATTACTACTTCTGGAAAAAAAAGATGCAGTTGTTCCTAAAATCTCAAGACACAGGAATGTGGTGCATCATCACAGATGGAGATTTCATACCAAGAGTTGATCAAAATGATTCAAACTCTGCTGAGAAGAAAGAAATCGACTGGACATCTGAAGACAAAACTAAGGTACTCCTAAACTCTAAAGCTCAATTATTCTTATCGTGTGCTTTGAGTAGGGAAGAAAGCGAAAGAGTTGATGAATGCACAATTGCTAAAGAAATCTGGGATACACTACAAATTCATCATGAAGGAACAAACCATGTCAAAGAAACAAGAATAGATATCGGCATAAGAAAGTTTGAGTTATTCGAAATGAATGAAGGAGAAACCATTGATGAAGTGTATTCAAGGTTCACAACTATAGTGAATGAAATGCGATCCTTGGGAAAGGCTTACTCAATACAAGACAGAGTAAGAAAGATCATGAGATGTCTTCCAGTCATATGGAGACCAATGGTGACAGCTATAAGCCAAGCCAAAAATCTTGAAGTGTTTGCATTAGAAGAACTGATTGGAACCTTAAGAGCACATGAGGTATTGCTACAAGAAGATAAAACTGTCAAGAAAGGAAAAGCAATAGCCTTAAAAGCATCTCAAGAAAGCATACCAGTCCAAGTAGAAGAAGAAACAGAAGAATCTGGACAAGAAGATGCTGATGAAGAAATTGCTCTTCTCACTAGAAGAATTCAAAGAATGATGAGAAGGAGATACCAGATCAAGAAAGGATTCCCAAACAAAAGAGAAACTCCCAAAACAAAAATAGATAAAAGCCAAATCACATGTTTTGGATGTAATAAGTTAGGACATTACAAATCCGAGTGTCCTCTGAACAAAAGAGCACCAAACAGATTTCCTTTCAAAAAGAAATCAATGATGGCCACATGGGATAACTCAGATGAATCTGATGAAGAAGAAGATGAAGAAGCCAACATATGCTTAATGGCAAACATTGAGGAAAATGAGGTAACAAATTCTGAACCATGTCTTTTGTGTGAACAAATGGAGAAAGAGTTTGACAACTTACTAAATGATTCAAACTTACTCATTCAAAAGTGTAGTTCATTAAAAGAAAAATTTTGTAAAGAAAAAGAAGAGAAAGAAAAAACTCAGGCTTTGAATGATAAGCTGAAAGAAATCATTCAAAATCTGAAAGAATCTAAGACCAATGATTTTCACAGTGAAACACAAGAAAGTCAAGAACATTCTGCACTTCAAAAGGAGAACGTTCTCCTTAAAGCTGAAGCAAAATTTTTTAAAAATGATCTGCCAAATTTCATTAAAGCTACTGAAACTTTTCAAAATATCATGGGATCTCAAGTAGGAATATTTGATAAAGCGGGTCTCAGTTTTAATCAAACTCAGAAAACCAAAATGTATGAAAACTTTTTTATTCCGGAAAGAAGAGAAAGTAAATGCAAGATCAAATGTTCATATTACAGTAAAATTGGACACCTTGAATTTGCATGCTATTTTAAGAAAAGAGATGAAAAAATCGAGAACAAACAGAGAGGAGAACGATATGGAACAAAAACAAATTTTCTTCAGAAAAAGGGAGAACGTTCTCCAGCTAAAACAGAAAAAGGAGAAAGTTCTGAAAATTTGTCAAAACCAGTTAACAAACCATTTCAAAATCAAGTGATCAAATGTTCCTCTTGTTCTAAGATTGGAAACTCTGAATCAACATGTCATATTAAGAGAGAATCAAAATCTAGAACTAATCCACAAGGACCCAAGACAAAATGGGTACCAAAAGTTAATGAAACAAAAAATGTAGGTTGGATTTCAAGGTGTCAAGAAAAAGCCATGGTTCTTGGACAGTGGCTGTTCAAGACATATGACAGGTGATAAAAACTGCTTCATGTCTTTCGTCAAGAAAGATGGAGGATCAGTCACTTTAGGAAATGACAATCAAGCTTGAATCAAAGGTAAAATGACAATTGGTAAGAAAAACTCTGCTCAAATAACTGATGTTCAGTATGTTGAAGGTCTGAAACATAATCTCTTAAGCATAAGTCAACTATGTGACAATGGCTGTGAAGTTATTTTCAAACCCAACCTATGTTAAATCATAAAAACAAAATTTGGTGAAAAATTGTTTTCTGGAACCAGAAAGAAAAATCTTTATGTTTTATATCTTGAAGAACTGCCTGACGAATCCTGCTTCATATCTATCAAGAAAGATAAATGGATTTGGCATAAAAGGGCAGAGCATGTCAACATGAAAAAAATTTCAAAAATTTCAAAATTAGAACTCGTCTGAGGATTACCAAAACTGAATTTTGAAAAAGACAAAATATGTGAAGTATGTGTTAAGGGAAAACAAGTCAAATGCAGTTTTCACTCAAAAGAATTCATTTCCACAAATAGAATCCTTGAATTACTTCACATAGATTTGTTTGGTCCTATTAAAACAACTAGTTTAGGAGGAATGAAGTATAGTTTTGTTATTGTTGATGATTTCTCACGATACACTTGGGTACTATTTTTAAAACAAAAAGATGATGCTTTTAAAATCTTTTGTAAAAAGGTACAAAATTAAAAAGAATCCAGCATCATTTCTATAAGAAGTGATCATGGAGGAGAATTCATAAATGCCGCTTTTAAAAACTTTCTTGTAGAACTTGGCATTTCTCACAGTTTGTCTTGTGCAAGGACTCCTCAACAAAATGGAGTTGTTGAAAGAAAAAATAGAAGCTTACAAGAAATGGCAAGAAAAATCTTGGAGGAATCTAACGTTGAAAAATATTTTTGGGATGAAGTTGTCAATACATCATGTTATATTTTAAACCGTGTATCCATAAGAAAAATCCTAAACAAAACTCCATATGAAATCTGGAAAAACAGAAAGCCAAACATTTCATACTTTCACATTTTTGGCTGCTACTGTTATATTCTAAACAACAAAGATGTTCTTGGAAAATTTGTACAAAATCAGACAAAGCTATTTTCTTGGGTTATTCAACCGACTCTAAAGGTTAAAGAGTATTTAATCTAAAAACTAAAGTGGTATAAATCTGCATGCATATTCTATTTGATGATTTTGATGATTTAAAACTGGAAAAAACAAATGAGGAAGAAGATCTGCTAAACATACAGCAGAAAACTGATATGCAGGAAACGGAGATTGATAAACAATCTCCGTATCATTCTCCACCTAAAAGCTGGAGAACGATAGGTGATCATCCTCAAACTCAAATCATTGGGCATACAACTGATTGGATTAGAACCAGAAGGTCATTCAAGAATGATGAAAACGACATGGCAATGATTTCTCAAGGTGAACCAAAATCAATTAAAGAAGCCATAATTGATCAATCTTGGATTGAAGCCATAAAGGAAGAACTGCTGCAGTTCGATAAAAATGAAGTTTGGACCTTGGTACCAAACCCTCAAGATAAAACAATCATTGGTAGACGCTGGGTTTTCATAAACAAATTAGATGAAGAAGGTAGGGTTGTGAGAAACAAAGCAAGATTGGTTTCTCAAGGTTATAACCAACAAGAAGGTATAGACTACGATGAAACTTTTGCTCCTGTTGCAAGGTTAGAAGCTATTCGTATACTTCTTGCATATGCATCTCATAAACTTGTTAAATTATTTCAAATGGATGTTAAAAGTGCAATCTTAAACGGCTTTTTAAGTGAACAAGTTTATGTAAAACAACCTCCCGGTTTTGAAGATCAATCAAAACCAAATCATGTTTTCAAACTTACCAAAGCTCTATACGCGTTAAAACAAGCACCAAGAGCTTGGTATGAAAGGTTGAGTTCTTTCTTAATCGAAAATGGATTTTCCAGAGAAAAAATTGACACTACACTATTTAAGAAAATTGATAAAAATGATTTACTCATTGTACAAGTGTATGTTGACGATATTATCTTTGGATCAACTAATGAAAAGATGTGCGACAACTTTTCAAAACTCATGCAAAGTGAATTTGAAATGAGCATGATGGGAGAGTTAAGATATTTTCTTGGATTACAAATCCAACAACATGAAAATGGTTTTTTTATTTGTCAAGAAAAATAAATTAAAGATTTGTTAACTAAGTACAAAATGAATGAAGCAAAAATCATGTCTACTCCTATGCATCCATCCTCTTCTTTAGACAAAGATGAACATGGAAAATCTGTTTCTAAAAAAGAATATAGATGAATGATTGGTTCCTTACTATATTTAACTGCTAGCAGGCCAGATATTGTATTTCCAGTAGGATTATGTGCTAGATTTCAATCTGCGCCAAAAGAATCTCATTTAACAGCTGCGAAACGAATTTTTAGATATCTTGTTGGAACTACTGATCTTGGCCTTTGGTAAAGAAAAGGTTCTCATTTTGATCTTGTAGCATATTGCGACGCTGATTATGCTGGAGATAAAACTGAAAGAAAAAGCACTAGTGGAGCATGTCAGTTTCTGGGTGACGCTTTGATAAGCTGGTCTCTCAGGAAACAAAATACTATAGCCTTATAAACCACCGAGGCTGAATACGTATCAGCCGCAAACTGCTGCTCACAAGTTCTTTGGATAAAAAATCAACTTGAAGACTTTTCTATAAGTTACCCAAGCATTCCAATTTACTGTGATAATACTAGTGCAATCAATTTATCAAAAAATCCCATTCAGTATTCTCGTTCAAAACATATTGAAATAAAACATCATTTTATCCGCGATCATGTTAACA
Source organism: Cicer yamashitae (assembly GCA_037974755.1). Classification (NCBI taxonomy): domain Eukaryota; kingdom Viridiplantae; phylum Streptophyta; class Magnoliopsida; order Fabales; family Fabaceae; genus Cicer; species Cicer yamashitae. The sequence continues at coordinate 15,954,570 of JBBPBQ010000003.1, forward strand.
AAAAAGGTATTGAATTAATCTTTGTTGATACTCAAAATCAGCTTGCTGACATTTTTACAAAGCCTCTGGTTGAGGAAAGTTTTAATCCAATCAAAGAAAAACTGAAAATCATGAAAAATCCTGAAAATTCTCGTTAAAACTGCTTCTGCAGAAAACGGAGAACGTTTATCAATCTCCCTTTTTCAGACATCTTTCTCCGTTTTTCAACAAACTTTCTCCCCAGTCGTCACTTTCATCATGCGCAGGAAAGGCATGTCTTGGCATTTAATGCTTGTGTATCTAGGCTTTCAAAAGTCACTCTAACAAGCCGTCACTTCGTTTCCCGCCCCCAACACTTGTCACTTCCCTAGGATCAAATCATCATTGTTTCTCTTTCATCAAAAACAGCAAAAACGTGTTGCAATCATCATTGTTTCCAGAAATTCTTCATCTCCCTCAACCTTCATCTTCCAAAAACAATGGCTCGAACCAAACAATCCGCGTGCAAAAATGCATGCACAGAAACACCATCACCATCATCTTCACCCTCATCATCCTTCAGTCGATCACCATCTCCACCACCCAGACCAACTCCTCCACAACATTCGTCTGATACTTCTTTTTCAGACTACCTCTCATCCTCCTCTGAAACCAACCCTAACTCCTCAATTCCTGAACCTCTGTCCTCTGTTCTTCCCCCTCTCTACTCTTGTCCTCCTATTAACACTGCTCAGGTTCCTCTTCACTTGCGCAAATCCTTCATTAATCCTTCACTACCAAAGAAATTTGTCAATCCTCCCGCACCAAAATGACGCTCAATGAGAGTCTTGGCAGGAATTGGGGCTTCAAGAACCCCAAATACTAAACCTGCTTACTTTATAATCTCAGCCTCTGATTCAGATGAATCATCTGATACTCCTCCTCACTCAATATTAACAAAACCCACAAAACCTGTCACTCCATCAAAATCTTCATTTTCGTCTGAACCCTCTCAATCAACTCCTCCAAATCAAACTCGTCCCCTAAAAACAAAAACCACCATGACAATCTCTCAATTTTTGGCAAGAAAAAATTTAAACATTCGCCAGAGATTCAAAACCACTGCGCCTAAACAGAAATTCATACACACTCCATCTCGCTCTCCAGAACGTTCTTCAAGACAAGAACGTTTCCCACCCAGTGAACCTTCACTCACCCTACGCCAAGAACGTTTTCCTATCAACGAACGTTTTTCCGTCCCTTCCACTCCTAATACTCAAAAAACTCCTTCACCAACTCAAGAACGTTCTCCGTCTCCCGCTCAAGAACGTTACCTTGCAGAAGAACGTTCTCCGTCTCATTCCCCCTCTCCTTCACAATCCACCAAACGACCCATTTCACCTCAACAGTCTTCCTCTCCCACCTCTGATTCTTCATCAGACTCTGATTCCCCTGCACAACCTTCTCCACCTTCAAAGAAAGCCAACACTCAAACCACTCCTCTTATTTATCCCACATCTACCAAACTGTTTAAAACCAAATGGGCTTAGAGACCCATTGGTATTGGACGAGTCTTTGTCTTCAACAAACTCGTAGTAGATGGCAACGCTGTCCACCACTTCACTGATGCTCTAGGATGGACTGCTTTTCTACAAACATCTCACCATTACTATCCAGATTTTGTTAGGGCCTTCTACTGTCAGGCTCAAACATTCCCTGATAAATCACTTCTCATTTCCAACATTAAGGGAATCGAGATAAAGTCGACTCCTGAAATTCTAGCATCAATCTTGGATCTCCCTACTGAAGGTCGTACTGAAGGTCCTCCTGAAATTCTATACATGGACATTGTTTATTCCTCGTATAAATGACGTTTCTGGTGGCTTTGTTAGGAAACTTTATAAGGTTATTCTAAAAGAAAAATGATTAAAAATTGCATGTATCCAAAGTGATCACGGTGGTATGTTTCAAAATGAGGCATTTGAGACTTTTGTAATTAAAATGAAATAAAACATACTTTTCCGTATCAAGAACTTCACAACAAAATGGAGTGGTGGAGAGGAAAAACAGGTCTCTTGAATAGCTAGCGAGGACGATGCTAAATGAGACCAACATTTCTAAGAATTTATGGGCAGACACGATAAACACCACATCCTATATGATGAATAGAGTCAACATAAGACCTATTTTAAAACTAATGAAATTTACAATTGAAGGAAGTCTAACTTCTCATACTTTCACGTATTTAGATGTAAATGATTCGTTTTGAATAATGGTAAAAGTAACTTTGGCAAGTTTGATGCTAAAGCTGGTGAAGTTATTTTTCTTGGTTGTTCCTCTTCAAGAAAATTGTTGAGTTTATAATAAAAGAACTATGATCATAGAAGAATATTTACACATTATCTTTGATGAGGAAGATGAAGATCAACCACCTATGCTTCAGAGATAAGACTAGAAGCCATTCACATGCTTGCATTTTCATGCATCATGGATTTCAAAATTTTCCAAATGGACGTAGAAAGTGCTTTTCTAAACGGTTATATCTAAGAAGAAGTGTATGTTGTTCAACCCCCCCACTTTTACAAACCATGAATTTTCAAATCATGTTTTCAAATTAAAAAAAGGTTGTATATGAGTTGAACCAAGCACTGAAGGTGCAAACACGAGAAGGGGGGTTGAATTGTGTTTGATAAAGTTGATAAATTTTTGATAATTTATTAAAAAACAATGGTTCGGTTTTGGTGACTTTCTTGAAGTAGAAGCAATCGAATTCAGAGGCAGCAAACAATGAAAACATAAATAATTTGACATATGAATTTATCCTGGTTCACACTACGCGAAAAAATGGATTTTACAGCGCTTTTTTTAAGCCATTTACAGCGCTTTTTCAAAAAAAATAAGCGTTGTAGTATCTAGCGCTGTAAAAAGATACAACAGCGCTTTTTAAAATAAAAAAGGGCTGTAAAATAGGTGGATATATTGCGCGCTTGTTATACTCGTTTTACATAACTTTTTTGAAAAAGCGTTGTAAATCCCTACTACAAACACGCTGCTTGTTCTTATGCACGTTTTAAAGCGCTTTTTCAAAAAAGCACTATAATAGGTGCATTCAATAAATGCATTATGATGCATATTTTACAGCGCTTTTACAAAAAAACGTTGTAATAGGTGCATTCAATAGATGCATTATTATGCACATTTTACAGCGCTTTTTCAAAAAAGCGTTGTACTCTGTACATTCAATAGATGCATTATTATGCACCTATTACAGCGCTTTTTTGAAATAGCGCTGTAATAGGTGCATTCAATAGATGCATTATTATGCACATTTTACAGCGCTTTTTCAAAAAATCGTTGTAATAGGTGCATTCTTATGCACGTTTTATAGCGGATTTTCAAAAAAGCGCTGTAATAGGTGCTTATTCTAGTTTTATTAAAAAACACTGTAAATGGAATTTTAAAATAACGCTTGTTTGAGGTTTTTTATTGCATTTTTTTAGAAAGCGCTATCTTTTATTTTTTTTTCCAAAATCATTTTCATCCAGAATCAGTTCACAATCAGTTCATCACAATCATTTCACAATCAGTACACAACAACAGAACTATATAACTTTATAATTTAACTTTATAACTTTACATATTTACACAATCAGTTCACAACAAATTACAGCACATAACAGAATACATATTCATATACATATTCACATATTGACAACAGCACAGAACTATATACATATTCATATAACTACATATTCACAACTTTTCAAATGTGCCATATTCATATACATATAACTATCAGAACTACAGTACAAAACAGAACTACCATATATTCATATAACTATCCCTTGCAGCATGCCATTTCTCAGCAAATCAAATAATCTTCATTTCGATGACATACTGACACCAATCTTCCTTTATTTCAGTTAGATCTCTATCAGAGTATGTTGGACTGGAATTGTCAAAGTACTGTGCGATATAAAAATTGAACATAAATAAGTTAGAATCAAATATATACATAGTTTATATATGGAAATCAAATAATGAAAATACCGTACCGTTTCTGGGATTATAGTTTGATTCATATCAACAATCTCCTTCATGAATCGCAATATATATTACCCACAGTCTATGTTGTTAGTTTGACAAGGGCACTATAAAATAAAACATCTAAGTCAAGAAATATTTGTGCATTGATTGTAAATGAAATTTTAAAGGCATATATTTCAAACCTTTATTGGAATCCATGTGATGTTATTTAACTTTTGCTTCGACACTGTAGCACTTCTTTGAGCTCAGAAAACTTATAAAGCACTATCGAATAAATAAATGTGATTATTATAGCATTAACAAACACATTATTTATATATATATGTAAGAAATAAATGAATATTACTTACGTGTCGAAGATAGTCTTTATATCCGAGTGATTGTTATAATGGTCGTGCAAGGGATCTAAATAGTATATAACTTCAGAGGTCGCATTGATTGCAAATAGCACCCAATGTGCCCTACAACAACAAAAATTTTTGTTGGCAATTTTGTTTACACAACTAATAAATTAAGATCTCATAAATTAAAAAAGATATTAATAAAGAATATATAATTACCCTAAATTATATGGTGCAAGGAACAACTTCTCCTTCTCTTTATTTCCTAATAGGATATCTACAACGTATTTCTTTACATTCACTGGATCGAGTTTAAACATTGAAAGCTTATGCGGAGACAAGAATGAAAATATATTTGACAATCTGCGTTTGCGCACCAACTTCTCATACAAAAACCTTCAATGAAAATTTCAAATTAGATTAATTACCAATAAATTAAATTAATTACCAATAAATGCAATTAAAAGTAATTTTTACCTAATATATAAGTTGATGACAGTAGCACTTAGCTCCTTGTGGTTGAGAAGTTCGTATATGTGCTCTTTTCCAAGTAGTTCTTCATACTCATCTCCGGAAATAGCTTTATCCATGCTTATGATGCGTGAATCGTTGCTGTCCATATTCGTTTTTGCCTGTATGTCAAGACACGACCCATATCGAGCAAGGCATGCTTATTTTAGGAGCAGCAACTGATTTTCCCCGATCCAGTTTTTGAACTTTGGCAGCTTTATTACCCTCCAGCTTTTGAAGTTGGCTAGCTTTATTAGCCTCCAATTTTTGAAGTTTCCCGGCTTTATTTTTAACACGAACATCCAACTGTGGTGCGGCAGCTGGTTTATTCTGGCAGCTGGTTTGCTGTGCGGGTGGTTTATTGGATTGAATCTGAAAAAATGAGGTTAATCAGTTTGTTAATTTATTGAATCTGAAAAAATGAAAAACCTTACAGAATAAATGTGACAAACCTTTTCCGGTAATGTAACTGACTCGTTTCTGGGAATCTTCTTGTCTTTCCTTTTAGACTTTGTCTGAATCTAAATAAATGTGAAATTAAAGTTAACAGCGGAAAAAAATCAGCAATTAAATATAATCAATCATAATCATATATCGTGCAATTAAATATACATATCAATTAAACAAACCTTATCAAGGGCAACAAGATGTTTGGGCCATGCCACGTAACTACCTATTGCTTCGCCCAAATACTTCATATCTGCATCGTTGTACGGTATAGGCAATGGTGCATTTGGTTCCAAAGCAATCACCGGTGATACTTTGACATGACCGGCAGGGATCAGTGTATTGTGCAATACTTCTCCCAAAGTATTGTACAATGTTCCTTTTCCGACCTTGCGATGAGTAGGGGAGGATAAATACAGCACGCAAGGAGAGACACCCTAAATCAATGGTTAATACATAAGTATGTGAAACAATTAGGTTGAATGAATTTCTTATTTTATTAAGTAATTAATTACCTCGAGAAGACTTTTGAGACCATTGTTGCAACTCGCGTTTTCACTCTCCATGTGTATTTCACGTTGGCGCTTCTCTTGTGAAAAATAGCTTTTAGGAGTTACGCCAAATCCTTTCCCCCTCACGCAGCCGGAATATTCAGGAACGTTAAACACTTTACCGAGTATGTCCCTGCAACTAGCTTTGTTGTCCTCTTGATTTTCCGAACTTTGTTCGAGATTCTCCTAAAATACACGTAGGATTAAAAAGATAAGTTCAATATCATTTTTAAAATACAATGTTACAAAATATTAAAGTGATAATATACTTACACAAAGTTCTATTACTTTTTGAACATTTTCGTTATCAACAACTCCATCTTTATTTACACGAGCTTCCTTCCACAAGATATGACGACCCAATAGTTGATCGGATTGGGTCTCTTGTAGCTATTCGTTAAGATCATAAACAAAATATTAGTTAGAAACTATAGTTTATAATGTACCACATTATATAAAAGTGATGTGTAATTACTTACAAGTTTTTGCTCTAGACGTGCATATCCCATACGAGATTTTTTGTATGGATGCGTCGGATTTTTTGCCCTCTCGCGATTTGCCTTACTTATACTCTATATAAAAAAAATAACAATCGTGTAAAAATTTAAAATACGCTATTAATATGAATAATAAAACACAAATGCTAATAAATTAATCACTTACCACAAACGCGGGGTCTGAATGTTTTGCTACAAATGCGCTCCATTCGTCATTTGATATATAATGTATATATATTTTTGGAGCTTCAACATTCATATTTCCATCACGATCTCTTAGATAGCAGTTTGAGAGATGAGATCTGAAACCCCGGTGTATTTTCCCGGCAGCTCTCAGCACGTAAGTCTTTCTCACCTCGTCAACATCAAAAGCAGTCTGCAAACCAAATAAAGATATAGTTTGAGTAAAGTATTTCAATGGAAAAAATTATAAGTAACAAAAAAGTGGAGTAAAAAAGTTAGTTGTATATCAGTCCACAGTATATCTTTTGTATCCTTCAACGCCTTATCTCTCCAATCGTCAATTGTGATGGGGATATTCTGACGAACAACAGCACCAATATAACTTACAAACATGGAACTGTTGGGGTCAATTGGCTAACCACTTTCATTCCATCCCACCTAATAAACTCATATAGTAAGTACATGCTTTCAAAAAAGATAAAAAATAAACAGCAAACAAAGTATAGTATACCTCAAATTTTATGCTAGTACTTCTTGCTTTTATGACATTTTGCATGATGGTTGCACCACGTTTAACTTCATTTTCATAAGTCTTGGTGTTGACAACTTCTTCATTTTGACAATCTAACTCCTTGTTGGTATCCATTTATCTACAACAAGTTCAACATGTAGTTCAGTATAACTTCAACAAGTTTAACATGCAGTAGTCTAAGTACGTAGTGTTAAGACAAACTCTCAAATTAAGTTTTGATGAAAATAAACGAAGGTTAATTAAGAATGTTAATTATGATTCTAAATGTTATGTTACTTTAATGTGTGCTCTTGAGTGTTTTTATTAAAGATAGGAACCAATCAAAGCAATGAAATCAGATGAAAAACTAAACAGAACATTCTTGATTATAAGCTGTACAAAACAGAGAATGTTCTGCAGAATCAAGATTGATTGTCGTAGCCACTTCACCAATCTTTCTCCACTATTTTAACAAAGATTCTGCCTTAATTATTTATACCAATTTCATCAGTACATGGCAAGGAACAAATAGGAATCATTATTACTTAAGGAGGTTCTCGAATCACTAAGATAAATCATCATCAATAAAAGCAAGTCAAAACTGATTGTAAACTTTCTCTAGTTTGGAACATGTCAAGAAAGCTGAAAAAAAACTGAAACTAAAGATTGATTATCAGTCCCCAGACTGTCCAGAAGACTATCAGACCAGATTGATCATTAATCTCCACTTCTGATCATCATTCTCCGTTTCTACACAAGAACAATCTCCGTGTTCTGCAGAAACAAACTTCTCAGTTCTGCAGAAGTTTTCACTCCTTTCCAAACAGTTTTTTATCAAATCAAGTGTCCAAATCAAAGCCCAATTATCATCAAGTATTTTCGAAGCTTAATGGGTCATTAAGAGCACAGGAAATATGTTTAAACTTGAGCAAAATAGCCAAGTCAAGCAAGGCCCAAAGCTGTTACAAGGATGGATTATTTTTAATCAGATATATTGCTTTGGTCAAAAGTAACAGAGCACTACCAACAGCTCTTTCTGACCAGAATTAAATGCTCAAATCATCTATATATGGAAGGCAACTTCGCAAGCATCATTCATCAAGTTCCAAGTATTCTCATTAAATCATATTCAGTTGCATTGTTGAAGCTATCTCATTCAAAAAAGAATCAGACTGAAACTTCATACACTTCCAACTTATTGTATTGAGTTCTTTTTATTTTGACTTGATTGAATCCTTTCTGGGTTGAAAGGAAGTATAGTTACAGATCAAGGTTGATCTTTAACTGTGTAACCAAAAGATTGTTCTTCGTTCTTTGAACACTTAGTAAAAATATCACAGTTGTGAGGACTGGACGTAACCCGAGTTGGGTGAACCAGGATATATCGTTATGTGGTATCTGTTCCTTATCTCTATTTACATTCAGTTATTTTTATTATCAAGTTAAATAGAGAAACTAAAAACTGTGATTTTAACTAATCAAGAACGTTCTCCGTTTTCTGTTTCAGAACCAAGAACGTTCTTCGTTTCTGTTTTCATAACCAAGATCATTCTTGAGTTGTTTTTCTTAAGTTTTTAACAGGAAATTTTAATTAGGCAAGATTACAATTCAAACCCCCTTCCTTGTAACTTGACATTGCTACTTCACATAGCACTAGTATAAGTTCAACATGCACTTGGGTGAAACAAAAAATTAATAAATACAATACCTGAAAAGTGCGAAGAAATACGTAGGGTTCGTAGGGTTACGGCTTCGTTTAAGAAGGTTAGTAACAAAGAAGAACAGCGCAGAAATACGAACGGTTCGTCGGTTGGTAGGGTTCGCAGAAATACATTATGAGGGTTAGTAACAAAGATGGTTCACAATGAGAATGAGAATGAAGAGGAGGAGGAAACAAGCGTATGAAGTTTACGTAATGAGGGTTAGTAACAAAGATGGTTGGCAATATGGTTCGTAGGGTTCGCAATGAGAAGAAGAATGAAGAGGAAACTGAAGCGTATGAAGTTTACGTAATGAAGAGGAAACTGAAGCGATTTACTATTATATATAAAACCCTATTACAACACTTTTTTGAAAAAGCGCTGTAAAAGACCTCCTTATTTTATTTTTTAAAAGCCTTTTACAGCGCTTTTTTAAAAGCCTTTTAAAGCGCATGTGCAAAAGCGCTGTAAAAGACCTCCTTATTTTATTTTTTTAAAAGCCTTTTACAGCGCTTTTCCACAAAGCGCTTTAAAAGTCTTCTTTGTTTTACTATTGCAAGTGCTTTGTGTAAGTTCAATTTCTGTAAAATGCTAAATAATTAGTAAAATACCTATATTTGGATTTTTTTTCTTCCAAATAATTAGTTAAATACCTATATATATATATATATATCAATGCTAAATTACATGATCAGCTCATATTGGGATGATCAGTTCAAGTTCAAGAAAAATTCCCAGTACTTTCAAACAAAGCTTCATTATAAGCAGAAAATCAGTTCTGGCAGGTCAAACACTTAAATTACATGAACTTAGTATAAAACACTAAGATCAAGCTAAATATAAGCAGAAAATAAGTATAAGCAGAAAATCAAATACAGTTCAAGCTAAATACTAAAATGCTCAATTCTGGCAGATCAAACAATTAAATTACATGAACTCAGTTCAGATTACATGGCTTATATAAAACAATTAAACACATTCAGATGCCCTTCTTCTTTTCCTGGTGGGATTCACATTTGATTGTCCATTAACGATACGAAACGATGGATTAATCCAATTCCATCATCATGATCATCTCTAAGATATAAACCATCATCAGCTGAATCAATTTCATGTGGTTGTGATGTTGCAAAGAAAAGATCATTACCAACATCTTCATCATTATTGTTATCATCACTTATTTTATTGGTTGATAGGACAACAGACCATTTATCATCAGCAGGATCAGTGACATAAAACACTTGTTGAGCTTGCGACGCTAAAATAAAAGGCTCATCTTTGTATCCCACCCTATTAAAATTGACAAGCAAGATCCCTGACTCATCAATCCGAACGCCATTATTATTATCGACCCACTTGCAACCAAATATGGGAACACGAAACATTGTGTAGTCTAACTCCCATATGCGCTTGATAACCCCAAAATATGATAGATTTGCATATATTGGGTTTTTGTCTTTTGCACTTGAGATATGCATCGCTTTAGCTACGAGAGTGACTTCGCTATTTTGCATAGTGGTTTGATCATCTTGTTCTTTGGTATAAAATGGTAGCCGTTAATTACATAACCGGTGTAAGAAAAGACATGTAAACTCAGACCATTTGCTAGCCACCTCAGTCTCTGTGAAATTGATCCGGGGTCTACATCAAACTTTGACTTTATGTGATTTTTTAACCATGTTATAAAATTTCGATTGTGCTCTCGAGTTATCCAATTTTGATTCCTATTCATGTTCAAACTATATAACTGATCCATGTGTATTGTAACATACGGTTGAACCTCATCATCATTGTCCAGAACATACAATTGTGCCTGCTCCCATTCTGTCCTTGATATAGTCATCAGTCTCTTTCCAATTATCCCTTCTCCTGATATTCTTCCCCAATGACGAGACATGGGAAGCCCTATGGATTCAACATTGGACAAATATTCAGTACAAAATTCAGCAGCTTATTCGACAATGTACCGTTCAGCAATACAACCTTCTGGTCGACTTCTACTTTTTACGTACCCTTTTAATATTTTCATATATCGTTCTATCGGATATATCCATCTCATATAAGCTGGCCCACAAAGTTGTGTCTCCTTAACAAGATGAACAGTAAGGCGAACCATTATATCAAAAAACAAGGGTGGGAAATACATTTCAAGCTCACACAAAGTAACAACAATTTCCCTCTACAATGTCGGTAATTTCTGAGGATCGATCACTTTACTAAAAATTTCCCTGAAGAAGAAACATAATTTAGTTATGGCTCGGCGAACTTTTTTAGGTAAAATTGAACATATACCTATTGGTAGCAAATGCTCTATTAGAATATGACAATCATGGGTCTTCAAACTTTTTAACTTGAGGTCTTTCATACAAACTAAATTTTTAATGTTTGAAGAGTATCCTTCTGGAACTTTTACTTCGTGTAGAAATTTACATAAAACAATTTTTTCCTTTCTAGATAGAGTATGAGCGGCTGGAGGTAGATATGGGCGATTTCCTTTCTTTACGGGACCCAATTCATTTCTTATTCCCATATCGACCAAGTCCAATCTTGCATTGATGCCATCCTTAGACTTTCCTGGAATATTGAGTAACGTACCAATAACACTATCAAATACATTTTTCTCAATATGCATCACATCGAGAAAATGTCTTACATACAATGACTTCGAATATGGTAATTTAAAGAAAATTGACTTTTTCTTCCACCTAGTTTTGACCAGCTTTCCCGCAAAAGGTTTTCCAAATTTATTGGTCAAACCTTGTACTTTTTCAAGTATTTGATATCCAGTCGGTGCTACAAGAGCTCTATTTTCCATTGAATGCATTTCTCCACCCACGATACTGATGACTATAAGGTAAAAATCTACGATATTCAAGAAATACATTCTTCTTACAATGTTTCAACCGCATCCAACTTGTACTCTCTTCACATATAGGACATGCACACTGACCTTTAATGCTATATCCTGATAAATTACCATATGCTGGAAAATCATTAATTGTGCCGAACAACATAGCCCTCAAATTGAAACATTTTTTCTTATACCCATCATAAACTTCCACACCTGTCTCCCACATAATTTTTAAATCTTCAATTAAAGGAGCCAAGTATACGTCGATATCATTCCCCGGTTGTTTGGGTTTAGAAATTAACAGAGACAACATCATAAACTTACGCTTCATACATAACCATGGAGGTAGGTTATAAATCAACAAAATCACAGGCCATGTGCTGTGTGAGATGCTTTGACGACCATGTGGATTCATTCCATCAGTAGAAAGTGCAAGTCATAGATTTCTTGACTCTATCCCGAATTCAGGATACTCGTGATCAATTTTTGCTCATTCTAAAGAATCTACTGGGTGTCGAAACTTTCCATCTCTAATTCTTTCATCTGCATGCCATGTCAAGTGTTTTGAATCTTCTTCACTGCGATACGTGCGCCTAAATCTTGGTATTATAGGAAAATACCACACGACTTTTGCTGGAGTAGATTCTTTCTTCTTATATTGAGAGACATTGCATTTCGGACATACCTTTAGTAATTCATATTCGTTTCGAAATAAAATGCAATCGTTAGGACACGCATGAATCCTTTCGTAACTCATACCAATAGAGCACAAAATTGGTTTAGCCTCGTAGGTTCGACTGGGAAGTTCATTATCATCTGACAACATATCTTTTAATAGTGTTAGTAATTCTGTGAAGCTTTTATCAGACCATCCATTATTCGCTTTTAAGTTGTACAACTTTAATATCGCCGACAGTCTTGTGAATTTAGTACAACCATTATATAATGGTTTCTCTGCATCACTCAACAAGCTTTCAAACATTTTAGGACAATCACGAATATCTTCTTCAAATGCTTTTGCAATCTCCTCAATTCGGTCCGGCTCATATGTATCTGTGTCGAAATCAGTTGAAGCATATGTATCGGTATGGGTGTTTCCATTTTTTTCTCACCATGTCTTATCCAACATGTATAGCTTTGATCAATTCCATACCACACTAAATGTCCTTCCAATTCATCTGCTCTAACGTGTTTAAATTTGTTTTTATTTATTTAAAGTGAATGATTTTTATTTAAAGTGAATGATTTTACAGCGCTTGTATAAAAAGCGCTCTAAAAGGTCCTTTAATTATGTGAAAGCGCAAGCCTTTTACAACGCTTGTATAATTAGCGCTTTAATAGGTCATTTAATTATGTGAAAGCGCAAGCCTTTTACAGCGCTTTTACAAAAAGTGCTTTAAAAGCTATGAAACATAATGTGGGAGCGCTACATTTTACGATGTTTGTGTTTAAAGCGCTCAAAAAGCGCTGTAAAAGCTATGTGAGAGCGCTTCAGTTTACAACTCTTTTTAAAAAGACGTTGTAAAAGAGTTGTAAACATTATGTGCAAGCGCTATGTGACCCTATATGACCCTACAACAGCGCTTGTCAAAAAAGCGCTGTTGTATCCTCCGTTATTTTTAAAAAATTATACATCCAGTCCACTCATTCAGAAGGCTTTAACCCACTAATTCAAATACCTTGAATTACAAAGCACTTGACCTTCCAAGCTAGTCTTCCCAAACAACTTGGCAACCCCAGACTTTTGAGGAACTAACCACTTTGACCCTACAAGCCAAGTCTTCTCCTAACAACTTGACAATCCCAGATTAAAGAAGGAACTAAACCACTATCGGGTTGGATACATAGGATTGGAACTTTAAGTGTTCGCTTCTAATAAAGCTGATAATAGTAATAACTCTCACACTCTAAGAAAAAAACACTTTGAAAATATTTCTAACTTGAACAAGTGTTTCTCTCTTTGAGTTCTAAGATGGATTTGAAATTTTGAGCTTATGAGTTCTTTTACTCTTTTATGATTTTGGATGATCTTCTTCTTCTTCAGTCTTGAGTATCTATTTATAGATAAAATTAGGGCTTCAATTTAGTCCTTGTTTAATTCTGAATTGTATCTTCATTCATAGTTTGGTCAATAATGATCTTATTCAAAAATAGTTCTGAACACGATGTTTTTTGATAATATGTTTTTTAGCCAAATCTTATTTTAGTTTTTCTTCAAAAACACGAATCTTCTTTCACACTCTAGGAAGTCAAATATATTGTTCTTATAAAATACTTTTGTGATCATCAAAACTCTAAGTATAAAACCAACTTAGTTCCAACAAGCGCAAGTGCATTCACCAAATGTAATCATGACATGGTGAAGTAAGCTTTTCAATGGTCGCTATCTTAAAGTCCTATCGGGTGTGCCAAGTTTGTTCCTGGGAATTTAGCCGAGGAAACACTAATTGCTCTCAACTATGATTCCCTTTTCTTCAAACAATTACACTAAGGAAGGAACTATGTTCCTCAGCTATGAATTCCTTAACTACTCCAAAGAGTGTTAAATACGGTGTGTTGGTGTTTAAGTTGTTGAACTAAGAATGCATAAAGTAAAGTAAACTGATTAAATGACAGATAATGCGTAAAAAGCTTGTTTGATTGATTGAGTATGTTCAATCCTACTGGCCATAAGTTGTGGCCTACATAAATGCAGTCATGCTCGGCTAATTATGCGAATAATGCTTGATAAATTTCATTTGAGATAATTTTTGACGCCCCATGACCGACTCATCCTTCCTATTTCTTTGGCATGTCTCGTTGGCAATATATATGTGTGTGCGTTTTTCTGGAATTGTGCCTCCGTGTTGATCGTTAGTGCCGCTAAAAACATGGAAGATGAGCTCAATTTCCAAATTACCAAGTTACATTGAGCATTGACTCAGTCCTAAGCTTCTGCGACCCCTGTAAACTTGATAAAGATTCAAATGACTCATATTCGGTTGTTTTTTGCCCACCTATGTTAAAACCAAGTTGATTTGAAGAATAGTGACCCTTAATTATTTTGATGATAACAATATTACTTATGATAACAATTTATGTTTCAATAATTGTGTTTAACTGTGCAAACTCTCTTTTATAATAGTTTAAAGGCTCTGCATTGTATCCTCTGACGAACAAAGAAAGAGAACTAATAAATCAAGGCAAATGCAATGTGCCTTTGGAAAATCAAACTCTTGTCTGACTCTAATTGTAAGACCCGTAATTTATTTATAAAAAGAATTAGGGCTTACTGTCTAATTATGCCTTATGTTGTTTATTACTTTGTCTATTTACCGTTTTCATTTGCTGTCTGTAAAATTGTTGTAAGTGTCTGATCTACAAATTAATATATGAAAAAAAATTTCAGATGTTTCCTTGTTGTTAAATGACTATGTTATTGTCTTGGCATTGTTGAAATTTCAAAAATAATTTTATACTGAGTTTTTTAAAAACGTGCAAGATATACCCGCTGTTTAAATTTTGACAAACTCCGTATGGCACCAAAATTTAATCGAGTGTTTTATATATCGACTATAATGAGAATTTGATCTCGTTATATTTTTCTAAGTTAAGGAACAAAAATTTCGTCGGATAAAAATTTATTCACGAAATTTTATAAAGCTTTAATTTGTAGATTTATTATAAAAATTTTAAGTTACCGATAAATTTATCTGTGAACGAAATGCGATTCGTTTAAGAACAAACTCAGAGACTGAACAAGATGATGTGACTCAAAGTCACAAAATATCTAGATATTTTTACTAAAGTAGATCTTGAAGTGAGTGATGTGATGTGATTATGACTAAGTGTCATAAAAGATATTGTGAGATTTTAAGATTAAATTTATGTGATTAATTTTTGTGTTTAGAAATTTTTAGAGATTAATTTGGAATTGAGATAGTAGATTAATTAAGGGAAGGAGAAAAAAAAATACATTTCCCCCTCCCTATAAAAGCACTTCATGGCCATCGTCATCATTTTACTATCTCTTTCTTTAATTCTTCAAAAACATCTTCTCTCATTTCTCTCCAAACCCAAATCTTCTCCTCCATTTTTGAGCTGGAAGCTTCCAATCACAAATCCTTCAACTACAAAGTTGTTTCACTACTTGAAAGGAATGCAAAGAGCTAAGGATCAATAGTTGAGGTAGCTATTTCTCCCCTCTTTTCTCTCAAACTCGTAAGCATGCATATATAGGGGGAAAAAGTGATTTTTTTGACATTTTGAGCTTTAATCTTGCTTGTTTATCACTACTATGGTTGTTATTAATGTTTAGGACGTCAAATGAAACATTTTCAACTCTTTTTCTCTCAAAAATCAAAAACCCTAAGTAAGAGAGTAAAAGGAAAGTGTGTTTTATTGCTTTGGGGCTTTGTTAATATTGAAATTAGAGGAGTTAATAACTTGAATAACAAAAAATGAAACCAATCCCCCAAAATTTTTAGTAAGACCAAATGTGGTGTGTCGTAATGTGAAAATTTGATTTTTGTATATGTTCGAGCTGACAATAGAAATTTTATTAGAGGGTTTAAGTTAGTAAAGTTAAGAAGATTTTTGCAGGTGTGTTTGGTTATGTTTTTTTTAATTAAAATGACAACTAGATGTTAAGGTGTTTGGGGACCAAAGTGATATATATATATATTTTTTTATAAAAAAAAAACTCAAAGTTGTGAAATGAGGATTTTAAAGTAAATGAGTGATTGATAAAAAAAGAAATTGATTAGTTTCTTGAGTAATGTATCCTTGAAGTAAATTTTATAATTCTCTATGTTTAGGTAGTTAGCTCCTTGAATCTCAAAAATGAACCGAGATTGTTGACACTGAGTTAGCGGTGGGGAGAACTTTGAATATTTTATGTTTGTTGGGTTGAAATTTTTAAGGAACAGAGATAGGAACAAAAAGGTCATGGCAAATTTTTTGAAATAAAGTGGTAAATGAATTGTTGTGGTTTGTTTTAATTCAAAAGTATTTGAGTAGTATAATTTTTATGAACTTTAAAGAAGTTAGGAAAAAGTTCTCTTGTGATTTTTAATGGTGGTATAAATTAAAATTTGGAGTCGTTTAATGTTTGAAACCATATGAGTTGTTGTCCTTGATTATTTAAGGTGTTTTAAATTAGATTTGGATTTGGAAATTTTGGTGAAAACAAAGTTTCCATATTTATAGTTAGAACAAAATCAAATTTTAGTCTTTAATATAAATTTTTCAATTTTTATGAAGAAATTTTACTTTGAGAAGCAAACTTTCAAACTTTATGATTTTGAGAATAATTTCATATTTAAAAGTTAAGAGTTCAAATCTTATATATCAAAAAGGTTTGAACAAGAAATATTGACATTAAGAACAAAGTTTCGATCTTAAGTTTTGAAGTTGAAAGTTTTGATTTTTACAGTAAAGATGTCAACTTTAAACTAAAATTCAAGGTTGGAGAAGTATCTAGGTGTTTTGAAAAACAATGATTTAATATAATTTTGGCTTTTGATATGTGGTTTTATTAGAAATGAAGATTTTAGTTGAAGACTTAAAAGAAAATTATGAACTTGAGAAATATTTTGTATTGGTGATAAAGATTAATGTTTGAAAAATGTCAAATTGGAAGAATCATAATTTTGAATAGTTAGAATATTGGATCTTTTAGTATTTCAGTTTTTTTATATAAGATTTCTTGATAAAAACCTTCTACTAGTTTTTCAAATATTAAAGTGTTGAAATTTATGATGTTGATGGATGATTTATTCGAAATTTCAAACGGTGTGAGTATGTTTGTCTTTGATTGATTTTATTAAGAAAATATTTTGTCCTAAGTTGTTAAAGACAAAGATTTGAGTTGGACTTCAATAAGTTTGGAAAAAACAATTTCAAGATTTTCAAAGTGTAGCCTAAGTGTTTTAAAATTCACTTCCGCCAAAGTACTTAAACCAAGGTCTTCTTGAAGTTAGGGAACCTAAGAGAAAAGTCAGACCTAATTGATTTGGAAAGTGGCCGAACCTAGGGTTCATTTGGGGTTGGTTTAGAAACTTGTATTGATTAAGTTAGTTGATTGATTTAAGGTACAAGGAAATTGAGAGGTGTTGTTGGAGTAGTCGGATAGGTTATGCTGGCGTAGCGTAAGTTGCTTGTGTAATAAAGCATTGTTGAGGTAAAGGCACTTTCTAACGATATGATATATGCTTGAATACATTGTGCGTTTGTATACATGTTCCTTGTGCTTGTGGTGAATAAATGTGCACACAAATGTTTATGTATTTGATGTGAATACGTATTCATAACTGATAACATATGTGTTATGAATTTTATTGATGAGAATGTGTTTTGAGTATGCTCTATGAAAAAGTAGTAAAAATTATTAGTGTTTAGTGATTATTAAAAGATGAGTCTTTTAATAGTTGCATTTACATAATGATGGATGTGAAAAAGTCAGAGTATGCTCATGTATTTCATAGTTAGTGGTGACCGTGATAGGCCACGGTGTTAGTGGTGACCGTGATGGGCCATGGGGTGGTTCCATGAGTTGATTGGTCCATCTTATCCTTACGGGGATTTTTGAGTCGTGTAGGTCTGTGATAGACTACACAATGGTAAATCATGCTGATCTGTGATATGTGGCACCTCGGTAATCAGTACTGGTCTGTGAGAGGCGGTACATTTATGATTTACGTCCCTCGAGGAGGGTGAGGAAATTCTGGAATCATGTGCATTGGCATATAAGCATTGCATTAGGGTTCTTTGTCACACGAGTCATGTTTGTTATATGATAATATTTATATGCATGCTTGTTTATCAATTGATGTCATGTCGTGGTCTGCTTTCGTGCTTTGTATTTTCGTATATATGTTATTTTTAGATCGTGACCCTCTACTATTATTGTGGACCGGGCTTACGCCCCAGGTTCTTAGAGTTTTGAGTCGTGTGAGAATTGCAACGACGTCGAAAACGTGACAGAGCGATGATTTTGGATTGGCAATCGGAAGCAGTGAGGCTTGATGCCACCCGTTGACCCTCAGTATCCAATCATCCTCAGTTAGAGTTCAAGATCAGCTTAGGATTTTAATTAAGGATTTTATTTATTCTCCCTTCCTTATTGCAATGTTGTTGTTGCAATGGAATCTATGTATCTGAAATAGTTGTGATTTTTGGGTCAATGTGAATTGTTTGGTTGTAAGTAAGTTATTTGTGTCGAAACCATTTTATATAATGCAACAAAAATTCTAATCGTCATTTTTAGAAAAGAATTTTACAATTAAATATTTTACTCTGATTTAAATTAAATACGATTATGAATATTTTAGCCTAAAGTGTTTAGTTGTTTTTTTTTAAAAAAAAAAAAATTACACTCCCACTGTTAAAAACCGGGGTGTTACACTAATGAACACGCCTTTGATGAATATGACTAAGGCAAGCTCACTCTAAAATTATGCATTTGATTATTTAGGCAACCCAGTTGATCATCCAGACAACACTCTGATAAAGCCAACGCTTGTTAAAAGTCAACTATCTTAAGTCAGTCCTCTGAGTCCAGAACTTTGAAGAGCCAACATCTTAACATCCTATGCTCATTAAAGTTGGACTTATCCTCTAAATGAAGAAATGCAATTACATCCTTTGAAAATATCAACCTTTGATATTCATGTCCTTTTAAATCAAGATACACTGAGTCAATTATGAAGACGTATGTGGACAAGTTTTAATTGCTAATTCAAGATATCAGAAGATTGACTTGGTTCCTTATTATGTACGGATTTCATGCAACCACAAAAATGATTAGAAACCCTAATTGTTTGGAGTTTCTCTATATAAAGGCTTGTGATCTTCACTACAAAGTATACACGAGAAAATTAATTGCACAAGTACACAACAACTTGAAAAACCATGTACTATCACTTTAATGCTGTAAAATTACTTATATTCTAAGAGCATAGTTTGTAACATTCTCTTGTGAGTTAGTCAGAAAAACCCTTAAACATTTTCTTGTAACTTAGACTAGTAGTGGTTGTTATCCTCAACAACTTGACTGTACTAAGCTAGAAGGTTGAGAAGGCTTGAACATAGCTAGTATGACTAGTATGTGTTAAGTGGACGTGTGAAAAATTTGTTGATTAGTGGATTAAATCCTTTAGAGTGAATGGATTGAAAGTAACTACCTTGTTGATGGTGAACTAGGATAAATTGACTTTGTGTCGACTACTCCAAAATTCGACTGTTTGTTGTTCTCAACTAACCAATTATTTATTTTTAGGTGTAAACATCTTCCAATGATATCTTCTAATAATATCTTTCTTGCCAAAACCCAAAAAAATATAAAATGGAAAACTAAAATACCTCCAGTTGAAAACCCATAAATCAAAATATGAAATTACTAATAGAAAACCCACATTTTCTATCATTTTTTTTCTTAAGAGAGAAGGGTTGTGTGTGAGAGAGATGATAGAGAAAGTAGGAATGAGAAAAATGGATTATTTTTTATGGATTTTTTATGAGTGATTATAATATCAATCATTGATTCACTCATTTTACCAACTTGGTACTATATAGAGAAATATGTTTTATTTTTCGTTGTTTTATGAAATGAAATTTGTTTCTTGTGAGAAATGGGTTTTTTATTCCATGATGGTTCACACTTGGAGTCCTAGTATAACAACCGAACAAAATTCGTGCCTTTATGTGCGTAATCTTGGATTTTTTGGGTTTTAAATTGACGATTTCCAAGTTTAAACAAAAATAATACTCGATTAATATAAATAAACCTTACGAATTCACTAATCAAAGAAAGAGCAAGAAATTGAAGTCAGTAAGTATAAATAAGTCTTAAGAAGATACTAATCAAAGATAAAAAAGTAAAATTGAAATTAGTTAATATAAATAAGTCTTATAGGAAGTCACTAATCAAATATCATATGTTAAAATAATACTTAATTAGTATAAATAAATCTTAAGATGTCACTTAACAAATATCAATGAAAAAAAGTTAGTATAAATAAGTCTTATAATATCACTTATGAAAGACTCATGAAGTCACTAATCAAATATCAAACGGAAAAATAATATTTAATTAGTATAAATATGTCTAAAATTAATCTTAATTAGTATAAATAAGTTTGAGAAAGCCGCTAATCAAAGATCAAACAGTAAAACTAAATCATAAATCAAATATCAAACGGTAAATAATACTTAATTAGTATTTCCTTCGTTTTATTTTATATCTTTCATCTTAATTGTGCACAATTATTAAAAAAATGATTAGTTGTGTTGATTTCAATGATAAAATAAATTTTATTTACTCAAATATCTTTATTAATTGTAATTAGTAGAGAAATTTGATACATTAAAATACAATTATAATTAGTGGAGAAGTTTGATAAATTAAAATACAATTAATAACATATTGATATTATAAAATGACAAATAATATAAAACAAAAATAAAAATAAAACACTTATTCTCAAAGAAATAGAGTATAATAAGTATTTGAAAGTCACTAATAAAATATAGTACGGTAAAATTAAATTTAGTTAGTATAAATAAGTCTTAAGTCACAAATCAAAAATTGTACATAAAAGTAATATCTTAGTATCCAAAGAATGAGAGAGAATATTGAAGGATCTCATTGATTGAAAAGAGTAATTTGGTACAATTTGATTGAACTGGACAGTAAAATCCCTAATTATATACAAGAGAAAGAGATTAACTAACTTCTAACTACAGTTAGTCAGAATAATTACTCTAAATAACTACAAAGTTCAAACTTAGAAATAAAGGACTGAAATGAGGTCACATGTAGGGGCTTGGTAAATAAATCAACAAGTCCCTTTAGTTAAAAGAAAGTCGTGTATGAGAAACTCGATGCCATTGTCACTTCTAAAGTATTTGAGATTAATATTAGATTGTGATTCAATAAAGGAAATGAATTTGGTTAATGTTTTCAGGTTTCCCCTTTAGATTTCATGAGAATAACCCAAGTAAATATGGTAAAGTGATCAAAAGAGTCAAAAAGTATTTGTGATATAGAATTGAAGTATGAGAGTAGGGGCTCCAAATATCGAGATGCAAAATATAAAAAACATGAGTAGTTTTAGTAATGCTACTAAAATGTGGTAATTTTCTTAGTCGGCAAAGTGACAAATATCACAAGGAATTTTTGCTTTATTGAAAGAAATGAAATGAAATGATGTCTATCAAAAGAAATATGTCCTAATCCCATGTGCCATAAGGTGTGCCATAAGGTGTGAGAAACATTATTGATGTTACATGTAGAAATGGAATGCAAACTAGTAGGGAAATCCGAATTAGATATAGAGTCAGTTTCTTGAAAATCAATAGTGTGGAGACCACTAATCAATCTAGCTATACCAATCGTCCTCTTGGTAGTGTCGTGCAAGAAAGAACAAGAATCAACAATAAAGATGGCCAAACATTGATTAGTTTTGGTTAATTGTAAAACTGAATTAAATTGGCATGAAACTGAGGGACGACAAATAAAACATCTTTGAGGTGCAAATCATTAAAAAGAATGGCAGTTACAGTTAAAGTAGTAGTGGCAAAAGTATAGTTTGGTTAGTGTATGGTAATAGGTTTAATATTGTGACCATTAGTAAGAATAGAACAGGTATTGGTGATGTAATCGAGGGATTGCATACCAAAATCAAAGGTGGAATCGGTGTTTAGGTCAAGTGCTTGAGTTGTACCTAGTGTTGGATTTGGTTAACAACCCCTATAATATTGTAAATTTTTTAAAATAAATCTTTCAAATTTAAAAAATTATTTAATAATTAAAATATTTAAAATTAAGTATTTAATAACTAATCCTAAAACGAAATGCGATGTAGACATTATGTATATTTATTCTTGATTTATTAATCTAATCTAAGGAAATTATTATTCTCAAAAGGAGATAGTACTTTTCAGCTCTCGACGTTCTCAATAATCTTAGACTCAAAAAACAATTTAATTAGATATTAAATCTCAGTGAATAATGTACACAATTTTAGAAACAAGTATATTATTATCAGCCAGCATGGTAACTGAAAAAATTGATCATCGCATCCACGTTCTTCGAACCAATTTTTTTAGAAATAAAAATAGTATTAGTAATTTCTAGAATAAATAATTATTTTCAAAAATATATAAACTCATCCACTTAAAATCAACAACAATTCAAATCTATAATAATAAGATAAATCAAATATACATTTATTTTGTAAAATATTAAATAAATCAATTCAATAGCGTCTCATTGTTATAAGGAGATGTACTACTTTCCGCGAAGTGAGTATTATCTCATCGTGTGGAACATCGACTCATATAATGTGAGGCACAAGACTCATTCTTGTGGAGTTCAAAACTCATCTAACGTGGGGCACAAAACCCATCATGTGGAGTTCAAAATTCATCTAATATAGGGTACAAGACTCATTTATATGCAGCACATAGCTCATCTGGGTAAATAACTGTGGAGTACAAGACTCATCCATATGGAGCATAAGCTCATCTCAAAAACATTAAAAATAATTTGTTTTTAACAATCATCTACACAAAATCATATTTAAAATATAATATTTTATTTAAATATACAATAACAATAATCATTCAAAAGCACATACTAAAACAACCTTTCAAAAAAGACATATTCAAACAATCATAAAAACGACAATTCAACAAATAAAATAATAAATAAATCAATTTCATAATCCAAGATTGTATTTCATAATATCCGGACTTTCATATAGTTAGATTTTTGACAAAATAAATTTTTGTGAAAATTACTATTCAAAATAATAATAATAATAATAATAATAATAATAATAATAATAATAATAATAGTCATAATAATATAATGATAATAATCTATAAATTAGAATATATTAAATTTTGAAATTCTAATTATTTTTAGTATTTTGATTTTAAGATGTAACATTTTCTCCACTTCTTAAAGAAGTTTCGTCCCCGAAATTTACGTCAAACTAAATAAAATCAAAACGACCCAACTGTTGCAACACATTAAAGCTTATGTACGTGCACCGACGAGATTTTGATACTGACGTATGATTACTTCCTCTAGTTCCCAAGTAGCCTCCTATGGAGTTAACCCTTCCCGATCACCTTTACCAACGGGACCACCTTATTCCTTAGAGTTTTTGTACTCTTGCCAATGATCCAAATAGGCCTAGGCTTAAAGATTAAATTATCTTTCAATTGGACTGACTCATGAGCTATCACATATGAATTATCCGACACATATGCTCGGAGTTGAGAAACATGAAAGACGTCGTGAAGGTTAGATAAATGTGGAGGAAGAGCTAATTGGTAAGCAATAAGTCCTACTCTTTTTAGAATTTGTAAAAGATCCATGAAACGAGAGTTTAACTTTTTGACTTTTATTGACCTTCTCACCCCAGTCTTAGGAGTGACTCTCAAGAATACAAGTTCCCCTTCTTAAAATTCCAATGGTTTCCTTCTCTTGTCAATGTAACTCTTTTGCATACTTTGCGATGTACACATCCTTTCCCTAATTAGTTGAATTCTACTAGTGGTCTCTTGCACTAAATCATGTCCTAACAAAGACTTCTCCCCAACTTCACACCAACACAAGGGAGACCTACATTTTCTTCCATAAAGAGCCTTGTATGGTGTCATATCTATGCTAGAGTGATAACTATTGTTATAATCAAATTCTACTAAAGGTAAATACTTACCCCAACTTCCACTTTCATCTAGAACACAAGCTCTAAGCATATCCCAAGGGTTTAAATAGTCCTCTCTGATTGACCATCTATTTGTGGATGGTAAGTTGTGCCAAAACTCAGTCTACTACCAAAAGCTCCCTAAAAAGCTTTCCAAAATCTAGAAGTAAATCGTGGAGGTAGGTATACCGTGTAACTTTACTATCTCCTCAATGTAGAGGTTAGCTAGTCTACCCAAACTATAATTTTCTTTAATTGGTAGGAAATCAGCCAATTTGGTCAATCGGTCAACTATCATCTAAATGACATCAAAACCCAAATGCGTCTTAGGCAAATCCATCACAAAATTTATATAGATATCCTCTCCCATTTCCACTTAAGAATTTCAAAAGGTTGCAATAATCTTGAAGGATTTTGGTGTTCAATTTTAACCTTCTGACACACTAGACTATTAGCCACAAAGCTAGCTACGTCATTTTTCATTCCTGACCACGAATACATTTTTCTCAAATCCCGATACATTATAGTTATTCCTGGGTGTATAGTGAACTTACTTTTATGAGCTTTTTCTTAAATTTAATCCCTAACACTCCCGTCCTTAGGAATAATGATCTTGTTTTTAAACTGCATTAAACCATCAACAAATAAGGTATAATCCTCTTTGTCCACAAGAGATTGTAATTCTTTATCTAGGAATTGTTTTGTTTTAATTAGCTCTCTCAAGTTGCTACTAATTTCTAACCTATTCAAATTCAAGCTTAAAGCATTAACAGACACATCCAAATTCATATCTCTAAACTCCTCGAATAGGCTTGTCTCTTGTACCATCATACAAGCCACGTGTAAGGATTTTCTACTTAGAGCATCAGCCACTACATTAGCTTTTCCAAGGTGATATTTCAATTCAAAATTATAGTCCTTAAGAAACTCTATCCATCATCTTTGCCTTATATTTAATTCCTTTTGATCAAACAAATACTTAATGCTCTTATAATCACTAAAAACCTCAAATTTTTCTCCATACAAGTAATGCCTCCAAATCTTAAGAGCAAAAACTGCAGTTGCTAATTCAAGATTATGGGTTGGATAATTCGCCTCATGCGACCTAAGTTGTCTTGATGCATAAGCTACCACTTTTCCTTCTTGCATTAAAACACATTCTAAACCATTTTTAGAGGCGTCACAATAGACCACATAAATCATTTGGTATAAAATAGGTGATGAAACTAATCTTCTATTAATCTCTTGGAAATTATCCTTACATTCTTGGTCCCACTTAAAAGGTTTCCCTTTTCTAGTTACATTAGCTTTTCAATAGTAACCCACCAGTCGTAGGAAACTCCTTACTTCAACCACTGATTTAGGTTCCGACCAACTTAGTATTGCATCTACCTTACTAGAGTCAATTGTTACTCCTCTACCAGAGATGGTATGTCCTAAAAACGTCACCTTATCAAGCCAGAACTCACACTTCTCATGTTTTGCATACAATTTATTATCTCTTAAAACTTGTGATACTATCCTCAAGTGTTTCTCATGCTCATCCAAGATCTTAGAGCATATTAGAATATCATCTTTGAACACCACAACAAACTTATATAAGAAAGGTCTAAGAATTTGATTCATATCATCCATAAAAATAGCATGAGCATTGATAACTCCAAAAGGCATCACTACATACTCATAATGTCCATATCTTGTCCTACAAGTTGTCTTAGGAATATCTTCACTTTTGACCCTAATTTGATGGTACCCATACCTCAAGTCTATCTCAGAAAATACTAAAGCTCCTCGTAACTAATCTAAGAGCTCATTTATCCTAGGCAAGGGATATTTATTCTTAATGGTAACTTGATTCAACTTTCTGTAGTCTACACATAACCTAATACTCTCATCTTTCTTCTTCACTAAAAGTACTGGAGCTCCCCAAGGTGACACATTAGACCTAATGAATCCTTTCCCTAATAAATATTCCAATTGTGTCTTGGATTCTTCCAACTCTAGTATTGATATCCTATAAAGTGCTATTAATATTGGTCAACTCTGTGACGTTAAATCGATGTAAAACTCTAATTCTCTATCCAGGGGTAAGCTAAAGACATCTTTAGGAAACACATCAGGAAACTCACAAACTACAAACATCATCAAAGTTAAACTATCTTCAACCTTTACCTTCGAAGAAAATAATAGCATGTATCATTGACCTCTCTCAACTAAATACTTATGACAAGCTAAAGTAGACACAAAACATTCAAATAAAGATGAATCAATAGTCATAAGTTGGGATTGTCCCTCACTCATGTAACATCTAGAAAATTGTCCAACCTTTCCACATTTAAAACATGTAATCTGCGTCGCATGACACAACCATTCTTCATTATTTAATCCAAAATTTTCACATCTCTTACTATTACTAGTTGAAACTTGTCCTTGCTTGTCCTTTGAAATTGTGGGTACAGGGAGTAGATTCTTCTGAAATTTATTGCCCTTATTGTGGAATTTCTTTCGACCAACGTTAAACTTCTCTTTAGGTTTCTCAGCTTCCAGTGCTTGCATCTTTTGCTCATCCACCTTAGAATTTTTTACCAAGGTGGGGTTGTCACATATCTCTAGGATTTCAATAAAGCTTTGCAGCTCAGGCTTTAGTCCTTGGTCAAATTTTATTACCTTCCACTCGTCTTGTGGATTGTCCCTAAGATAGCGAGAGTATCTTGATAGAGCTTCAAATTTTGGCTACATACTCTACAACTCACATATTTCGTTGAAGAAGATGAAGAAACTATGTTTTCTTCTTAGTGCGAAAATTATGGGAAAAATACTCTTCTAGAAATATCTCTTCAAACCTATCCCAAGTAATAGGAACTTGTTGTGTCAGCATACCTCCTCTAGCATAATTCCACCAATGTTCAGCGTTGTACTCTAACATATAAATGACGAGGTCCACTTTCTGAGTGTTAGAACAACGCATGACTTTAAAGATTTTCTCTAACTTCAGCAACTACCCTTGTGCCTCAACTAGATGAGAACTGCCTCAAAAAGGTGGTGGATTGTTCTTTCAAAATTCATAAAGTCCAACATATTAAGGGTTTACGATTGCTACCGATCCAACATTGTGTCCTCTCAAATGATGAAGAGTTTCTGTTTGTTCTCCATGACTGCAGCTATCAAGTTGAGAGCCTTAGCAAGTGCATCATTTGTCCTACGCTTGTTACCCTTCATAAATATGCACACCACCAATTAAACACTGAGTTGGCCAAGCCTAATATCCAACATAATAGAATGCAAAATTTATGACTATAACAAGAAATCCTATAAGCTCAAGTTTTGATTTTTTTTTTCTTTAAAAAATAGAAAAAATAATAATATAAATAAAGTAAAGTAAACCCATAGTACAATCTGATATAGGTTCGACGTGGCTCTGATACCAAAAAAGTAACGTCTAGTTACGTGGGTTTAACAATTCAAACAATCATAAAAACGGCAATTCAACAAAAAAAAAATAGTAAATAAATCAATTTCCAATCTAAGATTTTATTTTCTAAAATCCTGATTTTATAGAGTTAGGTTTTTAGATAAAATATATTTTTTTAATAATTACTATTAAAAATATCTAACTCTTTTGTCATCCCAAATTCTCAAAATAAATGTATCGTGGAAGGTTTAAAGGGTGTGATTACTCACTTGTGTAAGTCAAAGATGAATTAAAATTGACCAATATTTCCTTGATTAATTTACTCGTTGCTGCCCAAAGGTATATGCTTCTCGCTTTTTAATTTTTGCATGAGTTGATGTGTAACTTTGGTGCATCAGTAATATTGTCTCTTATGAATTTTGATCTTAATGGAGAGATGGGTTTTGCTCAGTTTTGTTTGACTCCTTAATACTAGTTAATTTGATAACAAAAGTTCATTATAATAGCTTTGTTTTTTACTATCTATTGCATATAAGTCTTTAACACACAAAAACAACTTCATACTATTACCTTAGAAGCCTCTAACAAACAAAACAACTTTTTACTATTATCTCATAAGTCTCAAACAAACAAAACAACTTCCTACTGATACCTTATTTTTAGCAAATTGGTTATTGAAAAAACCTTTTACTTGCGTATACATTTATAAAATACTTAAAACATTATTTGTCTTAAAATAGTATATTAAACATTTTTTTTCTTATAATAAAATTAAAAATACATCAATAATAATAATATAATCATAATAATGTATAAAATTAGGATATTTTAAATTTTGAAATTCTAATTATTTTTAGTCTTTAGATTCCTGAGGAAATCCATGTAAAAAGTAACAAGAAATAGTCCTATGATTGGTTTTGAGACAATGATTGCAAAACCGATTCTGATTTTGACCAAATCTAACATGATTATGATATCCTTCACGTTCGTGATTGGAATAAGCATTGTTGATAGAAATAACATTATCAGAGGTTGATTTGAGATCACCATTAGCATAAGAGATTACCAAAATATTAAATTGACGTTCTTGTTGAGTGACTACTACAAAAGGCTTAGTAACCATAAGAAAGGGATCCATGAGCATGATCTGATAATGAATATGGGAATATTCCTCATTAAGCTCTTTCAAATCGGTGGTATTTATCCTCTAGGTACCGAGTTGGATTTCTATGGAAGACAAAAAACTCGTTATTTCCTAACTGGGGGGAAAAGGCGAGAAGATCGTGGATAACACTGCTCGTAACTGGAGTCGGACTGTTATACCCCAAGAGTGAAAAATATTTTAAATGCACACGGTTGTTGGATTTGTCAGGCATCAACATATGCATTTTCACCAACATTGTCAAATGTTTCCTTAAGCCAGTTGTTGCTCTCTTAGGTGAGATAACTCATAAGTAAGTTTCACAAACATCTTTAACGTTTACAAAATTCGAACCGTTTACAGGGAAACCAGAAATATTTAATCCTAAAAGATAGTACACGTCTTCTAAAGTTATTGTTCACTCACCTATTAGAAGATGAAACGTATAAATTTATGGTCTCCATCTCTCAACCATAGTAGTAATCAAATTGAAATCTATTTTATAGTTTTCAAGT
This sequence comes from Cicer yamashitae, assembly GCA_037974755.1. Lineage (NCBI taxonomy): Eukaryota > Viridiplantae > Streptophyta > Magnoliopsida > Fabales > Fabaceae > Cicer > Cicer yamashitae. Next base: position 15,983,932 of record JBBPBQ010000003.1, read on the forward strand.
TTGATTGCTTCACCAAATTCGGCCTCTTGCAAATATGGTAATATAGTTTCATTTGGTTTTTACTAACATGACCATGACATTTAATATGTCCTTTGAGGGAATCTGAAATAAATAATATATAACAAAAATAAAACATTGACATAAAAAAATATAAATAAAATACTTATAACTGCTTTAATGTATTGAATTTCAGATATGTGATTTGTAGATAATTCCATGATAAAAATAGAAACTTTGATAGAGAACGTTGATATATAAACTTTGAAAGTAAGAAATAATTGTGATAAGGTGTGAATAATGAAAGGGATTAAGGTGTTTATATAGGTCGCATCTCTGGGCACCAATTCCTTAAAAAGGTCGCATGCCCCCATTGCAACCATCTATTGGTCCCATTTCTAATCCACTAGCTTTAATTTGCGCCATTGAATATAATTCATCAATGACTGCAAATGTTGAATTTAGGATCTTTGTGATTTGGTTTGGACCAATCAAATTGTTATATTAAAGATTCAATCTTGTTCTTTCAATATAACTCATCAACGGATGCGAATGATGCATTACAGATCCTTGTGATTTGGTTTGGACAAATTAAATTGTTCTATTAAAGATTCAATCTTGTCATTTCAATTTAATTCATCAGCCGCTACGAATGGTGCATTATGGATCCTTGTGAATTGGTTTCGACCAATCAGATTATTTTAATAAAGAATACACACACCTTGATACCTTCTATAAATACAAAACTAAATCACACTATCTCATCACAACCTCTAACAATTCATACTTAATTACTTACATATAATTCTACTCGTGGCTAGTCAACAAGTAATTTTCATTATTTATTACAATGGTTCAATTCTCGGCGGAAATGAAGGTAAAACGTTTGTAAGTGATTATAAAAGGCGTTCAAAGTGCGTTATGGAAGCAACTTTGTTCGTCTAAAAAATGTCATTAAACAAAAGTTGCAACTTGACGACAAAGTCACGTAACTGATATAATTTACTGACATCTTGTGTTCTTTGATGAAAATACAACAAGGTTTTAGGATGGTCCTCCATTATCAAACATTGATCAACCATCAACCTCAAACATGCCTCATCTCGACTACACCCCAACTTTCGATCAAAACACCCTTTATCAACCCAAACCATATTCTCCATAGCAACACTTTGAACCATATACATCACAATACTATGAACCATACTCTGGCCAAATTAAACAAACTCTTCTAGATAGTATTTAACTCCATCATGAATTTCCCTCAACAAGTCCACAACGCGATCTTCTGCTTAGTGTCTTATATAATATCAACAAGGAAAAATTAGGCGATGATAGTGAAGAGGATAAAACATACTTCGATGAATCATCTGGTGATTCTGACGACCACATTGATGTCGACGAAGATCTAGAAGTGGAAGACCAACCTATCCTACCTTCATTCAATCCACTATTTCCCTTGAAGAATATAAATTTAGAGAATGTGTAGCAATCAACTGAATTTGATCACATGTTCTTGAAAGAAGCACCATTTGTAGATGGATCTCTTGCAATTGGAATGAAGTTTGAAAACAAGGATGAATGTGTACATGCAATCAAACTTTACCATTTAAAACAATCATTAAATTTTGCGATGCAAAAATTAGATTTGAAAATGTATGTTATTAATTGTTTTAGTCCAAATTGTTTGTTTAAGTGCAAAGCTTCAAAATGCAAAAAGAGTGAATTATGGGTGATTGGTAAATTGAATGATCCTCATACATGGATAAATTCCACATTGTCACAAGATCATCAGAAGCTTGATATGTACAAGCGTATTGCAATTTTTAAGAGTGGACCCTTCAATCAAAGTGAAGGTCATTATTGCGTAGATTCAAGCTTTGCACAACTACACAGTAAGTTATGGAAAAACACGGATAGCAAAATATAAGGTTATTGAAAAAATTTATGGCAATTGGGAGGAGTCTTACAATCAACTCCTACAATGGTTGTTAGTTATGCGAACTTTGCTCCATGAACGAAAATAGAAATGGAAACAATTCCAGCTTTTCATGAGAATAGTTTGACAGCTGGGACAAGAATCTTTCATTGACTATTTTGGGCTTTTGTTCCATGCATATCTGCATTTAAATTATGCAAACCAGTTATACAAGTTGATGTGACATGGTTGTACGAAAAATACAAGGGAACTCTATTGATAGCAGTTGCACAGGATGGGAACGACAATATAATTCTCATTGTTTATGCTCTTGTGGAAGGTGAGACAAGAGAGGGCTGGACTTCCTTTTTGAGAAAATATGTTACTCCACAGGCTAACGTTTGCTTGATGTCAGATAGGCATGAATCCATTAAAAGTGCTTATCATAATCCAAATAATGAGTGGCAAAATCTTCCGTCAAAACATGTGTTTTGCATCCGACATATTTCACAACATTTCGCGAGGAAAGTTAAGAATAACATATTGAAGAAAAAAGTTGTTTCTATGGGGTAATAATTTCATTCTTTCTTTTTAATTAATGTAACTTTCAATTATTTTTCATTTTGTCTTGTGTCAATATAGGTTACTCAATTAATGAGCCTACATACAAATGCTAAATCGACATGGTAAAACGAGAGGCTATAAAATGGCTAGACAACATACCGCGAGAAAATTGGATTAAAGCGTTTGATGGAGGTAGTTGTTGGGGTCACACGACAACCAACCTTGTTGAGTCAATCAATGGAGTATTAGAAGGCACGTGCAACCTTTCAATCACTGCTTTGTTCCAAGCAACTTATCATAAGATGGTAACATTATTTCCAACAATGGGAAAACTACAAACATCAATTTTAGCTTCTAGTTAGGTATACATACAAAAAAGTGCATGAATTTTATGAAACCAGAAATACGTAAGTCTAATAGTCATAAATTCGATGGTTTTGATCGAAGCAACCATACTCTCATGGTCCACGAGACGGTAAATCTAAGAGAAGGGCGATCAATTGGTCATTTCACTGTCAATTTTTCAAACAAGTGGAAAATATCAAGCTATACATATGCCTTGTTCACATGTGATAACACTCGTTCTAACATAAAGTATGATTTTTGGACGCTTATATCTGATGTTTACAAGGTGGAAACAGTACTAAAAGTCTACAGCGAAACGTTCAAACCTATACCAAACAAATGATATTGGCCCTAACATGAAGGTGTTAGGGCGTTCACAATCCTCAAATGCAGAGAGCCACGAAAGGTTGTCCAAAGAGTAAGCGCATTAGAATAAAAATGCAGACCACATAAAGAATACCAAGAAAGTGCGGGTTATTGTTGGGTCTCTAGTCATAATAGAAAACATTGTTCAAACGCTCCTATACATCTACTCAATTGCATTAACTTTGATGTATTTTTTCCAGTAATGTATTTTTCTATTAATATAATTTAGTTTTTTATAATTATCTTTATAATATTATTTTATTAATTTAATATTTTTTCATTTGTTAAAAAGAATTAATACATGATCGCATCCCCAGGATGCGACCTCCTAAAAGAGAAAATAATTTTTTCTTTATGTGGTTGTATCTGCGCCTTGCGACTTCTTGTAGGTAAAAAAAAGTAGGACATTTTCTTATATTAGTTTCAAAGTAGGGTATATTGATTTTTTTTTTAAAACAGGATATAGATGAAAATCCAAATAATTCTATTATATATATTAGTTAAGTTAAATAAAGATATGATATATGTTATATGAAAATGAGAGAAAAGTACCCTTGCAAGGAAATTATATTTTATGTTAAAAAAATTAAATTAATATTAAATATGAAATATATTTTCAAAATTTGATTTAAAATTATTAAAAATAAATTTAATATTTCATATTCATATTTCTAGATTATATAAATTACAAGGTAAAATCATATATATTTCTTAAATTTAACTATTAATAGTTTTATTTTGAATTTAATATCAAATTGTTTTATTTTTAATTTATATTTATATTTTAGGCTAAATATCACCCGTGGTCCCTTAACTTAATTTCAGTTAACGATTTAGTCATTTATCTTTTTTTTTTCCCGATTTGGTCTTTGATGTTTTTAAATAATTTCAGCGTTACCTTTTAAGTGGAGTTCCGTTAAGAAAAAGTTAAAAAGTCACTCCTCCGTTTTCAGAAAAAGTTACCCTTTATGTTTTGGAAATATTTCAGAAAAATATTCAAAATTTGTTCTAAGTTTGACAGTAGGATTGATTCGTCAAAACCGAAGCTATGGATATTTATACTTCATAGACATTGTTTTAGATCAGTGTCAATCGTTCTTATAGGTTTGATGAACATATGCAATGATCAAGAGGAGGGATTTTTTAACTTTTTCTTAACGAAATCTCACTTAAAGGGTAACGCTGAAATTATTTAAAAATATAAAAGATCAAATCGAGAAAAAAAAAATGATAAAGGACTAAATGGTTAACCGAAAGTAAGTTAAGGGACCACGAGTGGTATTTAGCCTATAAAATTTTATATTTAAAATTTTATTTCATAGAAGTAAATCAGTAAATTATTATTATTATTATTATTATTATTATTATTATTATTATTATTATTATTATTATCTTATTCTATTAATTTTTATCTAAGTTCAACTTTAGAATACAAATTTTAATTAAAAAGAGATGATATCATAAATTTCAAGAACTTATCATATTCTACTATGTTATCAAAGACTAATATGAGACAAAATATGATACAATTACCTTATGACAAATTATCACGTTAATTATCCTAAACACACGATAGCACTTAATTAACTTAATTATTGGATGTGTGATTGGGAAAGGAATTTCACTTGAAATTGCAGAGGTAGTAGCGTGAATGATTTGAAATTCAATTGGAGGGGTGAGTATACATGGTGCAGAGGATTGTATGGTATAACTATAACTATATAATAATGATAAAGTTTAAATGCCCCGTGCAGAGGGTATTTGGAGGAGAGTACTTGGAAGGTAGAGGGTGGAAATATGCCGTTTTGAAAGGTGTGTCTTATGATTAATTTTTTGAAATTTTTTAAAAGTCGACTCTTGAAAATTTATTTAAAAGTATTATTCATACTAAAATATTTAAATAATATATTTTATATTTTTTAAATAAATTATATAAAATAAAATTAACAATAAAAAAAAAACATTGTTATCTTATAGATCTATCAAATCTAATAAATTAAGTCTAGTCTTTTTATTACAACTATATAATAATGATAAGTGCATAGATTAGTAATTCTATCATCGAAGTGATTCTATAATCAAATAACCATGACTAGATTTGAAGTAGTTTTCGTCTCTACACCAGCCATGGGACATATTGTTTCAACTGTCGAATTTGCTAACTTCATAACCAAAAACCACCCTCAATTCGCCACAACCATTCTCATCATCACTATGCCACACACATCACTTGTCAACACCTATACCCGATCACGTGCTTCCACCGACACCACCGACACAAATCTCCGTTTCATATATCTCCCTACAGTAGATCCGCCCACACCCGATCAGTACCAATCTTTGAACGGTTTCCTCTCCCTCCTTATACAAAACCATAAAAACAACATAAAAAATGCACTCCTCGACATTATGACAACTGAGTCAACTTCTGAGTCATGCTCCGAATCAGTTAAACTCGCTGCTTTATTCATCGACTTGTTCTCCACCACTATCATCGACGTCGCTGAGGAACTCTCAGTTCCTTGCTACCTCTTGTTCGCGTCGCCGGCGAGTTTCCTCGGATTCATGCTCCACCTTCCCCAAGTCGAATCAATTGAATCGGACACTGAGTTCGAAATCCCAAGTTTCAAGAACCAGCTTCCGCGACTCGTTTTGCCTAACTTGGCGTTGAACTGGAAAACCGATGATGGTTATTCGTGGTTTTCATACCATGGAAGAAGGTACAGAGAAACCAAGGGTATTATCGTAAATACATTACAAGAACTTGAACCTCACGCTCTTCAATCACTTCACAATGATTTGCAGCTTCCGCCTGTTTACTCAATTGGGCCGATTGTTGACCATGTTGGACCGGTCCAATGGGATCCGAACCCGGCCCAATATGATTACATCATGAAGTGGTTGGATATGCAGCCTCTTGCGTCTGTGGTTTTTCTTTGCTTTGGAAGCATGGGAAGTATCGAAGCAAAACAGGTAGAGCAGATTGCTATTGGGCTTGAACGGGTTGGGGTTAGATTTTTGTGGGCTTTACGGGAACCTCCCAAGATCCAATTGGAGGGCCCAAGAGATTACTCGAGTCATGAGGATGTTCTACCAGATGGGTTTTTGAAACGAACAGCGGAGATGGGTATAGTGTGTGGGTGGGTCCCACAAGTGAAGGTGTTGGCCCACAAGGCGGTGGGTGGATTCGTGTCGCATTGTGGTTGGAACTCTATATTGGAGAGTCTATGGTATGGCGTGCCAATTGCCACGTGGCCAATATATGCGGAGCAACAAATGAATGCTTTCCAAATGGTTAAAGAATTGGGATTAGCGGTAGAGATTAGGATGGATTATAGAAGGGGTGGGGATTTGGTGGTGCAGGCGGAAGAAGTTGAGAATGGTATTAGTACCTTGATGAATGATAGTGATGAGATTAGGAGGAAGGTTAAGGATATGAGTGAAAAGTGTAGAGTAGCCTTGATGGAGAATGGGTCATCTTATACTAACCTTGTATCCTTGATTCATGAATTGACAAAATGAAAATCATATTTCAAAGGAATAAAATAAGTAAGGTCAATTTATTTCCGAAAATGTTTCCTATTTTTATTTTTTTTTAAATGTGTTAGTTTTATTTTGTTGAGAGAATTATTAAAAATACTATTATCGTGGAGATAAGATAAAACACTAATTAATAAATATGCATTATGTGAAAATAATTATTGACATTTTTGTTTTTTATTGTTCACTTTAAAAGTGTATTATCTTTTTATTAATGCATAAAATTAACACAAATTTTAAAAAATGAAAACAAAAAATATTTTGATAAAGTAAACAACCCCAGTTTTTTTAGAGCTATACAGGGCCGACCCAAGGGGGAGGCGCCTAAATCCCTTGCTTTAGGCCTCGTCAAAAAATAATTTTTTTACTTTAATTTTTATATGGTATAGAGGTCCAATAATATATTATCAAAACTCTTTAACCATATATAGAAACAAAAAAGGCCTCCAATTTTTTTTAATAATTAGCCAATTAAAATTGATGCAACTATTTATGAGAGATGAGATACTATACCGTTGAAAGAATCTTCTAATATTAAATGCATTCCTTTTCACTAAAAATCATCTTATATTAAAGACATTGTTTTTTTACTAAAAATGTGTTTTAGAATCCTTCGTCCGAAACTTTCCTGTTAACACGACAAAAAGTTTTTTCACCCTTGACCCTATTTCCTTATTCCTTGATTTGATTTTATTTTTCGTTTTGAATTTTCATTGTGTGGGTAGCTCTTGTCAGTGACCAAAACTATTTTACAAAATCCACTTTCACTTCCGGAAAACTATTTTCAAGAATTCCGGTACAGAAGGATGTTTCCGGAAAACTAAAAAAAAGATTTTCGGTACAGAAGGGAACAATGTGTGTACCGAAAAACTTTCTCCAACTTTTCCAATACAAAAAGTGTTTCCGGAAAACTTTATCGACAAGTTTTCCGGTACACACCCTTATTTTTTTAAAAAAAATTTAATTTTATTAATTTTTTTTAGATCACTTAAAACATTATTGAAAATTTTGGGGTGGTCGTGACCACTCTATGTCATCAAGCTTCGCCTGTGGCTATAACTTTGCCGTCTTTACCTCTATCCCTACCCACCGAAAAAAAATATAGTTAAAATCAAATAAATTAATTAAATACTAATATAATAAAAAAATTAAAATAAAAAAAATTTTGAAACTACAGGAAAACTTGTAAGTGAAGTTTTCCGGTAACTTCCGGAAAAGTCACTAACAAGTTTTCCGGTAGTTCATTATTTCCGGAAAACTTGAAAAAAGTTTTCCGGAGTGGTGTTCTGTACTGGAAAACTTGAAAAAAGTTTTCCGGTAAAAATGAAAATTTTGACGTAATATATACGAGGGTATTATGGTATTTTCACTGGCTTTTTGGGAGTATAGGGTTAATTGTAGGGGTACAGGGTCAAATTTTCCTCTTATTATTAGAAAAGTTATTTGGCAGACTCTCATTGTTGGTTGAATTAAATGCAATAGTAATCACATAACTAACTGTTTTTTGGTTTCACTGCTTTCTGAGAGATTTTGAGAGATAGCAATGTCATTGCTCTTGATAATTTTAGGATTTCTACTTCTCTTTAGGTTGGGATTAAAGGGGTTATGATGACCATTGAGATAGCTTATAATGTATGTTGGCATCAACTTTGGATTGAGTATGATTCTTAAATTCCAATTTATACTTTCAAGAATTTTGGCATTGTTCCTTGGCAATTTCAGAATAGGTGGAAGAATTGTTTGCATCTTATTAAACAAATGAGTGTTTTGGCTACTCACACATACAATGGGGGTAATGAGTATGCCAATAGAATCGATGCTTCAGGGATTCATGTGATTGGTCACTCTTGGTGGGATTCCTTTCCCATTAATATTATTGATGTTTTCCACATTAATAAGTTTAGATTTCCAAAGTATCGATTTAATTAATATGTGTTTTGGGTTTTTTTTCTTTTACTTTTTAGATTTCCATTGCACTCTTTTTATTCATTTACTTTAGATTTACCTTTTTGGATTTCTTGATTAGGTTTTTAATGAGGCAATTGGTGTATTATCCAATTACTACCCTGGGTTTTGGCCTAGTCCTCCAAGTCTTTCTTTTCCTCTTCTTATTTTAATGTATTCATTCAATACTGCATATGATAGGTGGTAGGCTTGGGTGCCAACATAGTTTGAATGTCATGCCTCAGAAATTGAAGTCTTATCTTCTTCTCTTTGATTCGACATGGATTTGGAATCCTTCATGTTCACTTTGTCATGCCTTGCAATAATCTAAAATTGAAGTTTTATCTTCTTCACTTTGTCAATACCTTGAAGTGATTTCTCCAAAATCTCTCTAGCTTCTTTTGAGATAGTAGCATCAACAACCTTGTCAAACATAGAGTCATGTAAACATTGATAGATGATGATGAAAGCAAGTTGATCTTTCATCTTCGTCTTTAACAATTTGGTGCAACCATATTTATATCTTGGTTTTTGTTTTGTTTTATGCACGCATTATTTGTTCTATTAAGTATATTTTAGTTTTGTTTAATTTTTTTTATATATATAATAGATAATTGCACTTGGTGTCTATTATTTTGTAGGAATGAAGAGTTTTAGTGTAGGAATGTGGTTTGGATGACATGGTTTCAATTTGGAGTCATTATGGACGCAATTCAGATCCATTTCGAAGTTCAAGAAAAAGCACGGTCTGGGTGCGCCACATGTCACGACTATGTTTCTTATTGTGAATTGTTGTTGAGTCTGTCATATTTGTTTAGTTTTCTACTTCTACGATTGGGTGTGCTACATGACACGACCATGTTTCTTGTTGTGAATTGGGTTTGATTATTCTTAATTGTTTTGATGGATTGTTTCTCTGTCATATATGAGTAGTTTTTTATTTCTAGGATTGGGCATAGCCCTTGATATGTTTTTGTGATAAATTGGTTATATTACTCTTGATGTTAAACACTTTATGATTCAATTCTTATTGAGGTTTATTCATATGAATTTGTTGACCACTTAATTACATTACTAAGATAATTAGGAAGTACTGAAAGGAGAACTAAGTTATTGAAATTATAACAATTGAACTTGAGACTTTAATCTCAAAAGTAAGTATGGCCTCTCGAGGAGCCATTGAATTATCACTAAACTTAAATAGTTTAATTTAATTTCAATTACCACGAGAGTATGGGTTGAGTTTATTGGGCATGACTCTTGTTTCTCATAAGAGAACATTAACTTCTATATTAGGATTAATTCACATTCTAAAGGAGTTCAACGATAATCAAAGGATAGTCAATTTGAATTGTAAATTATCATTGTAGTGAACACCAATCCTGAAATCTTTTGTCATTGTTATGACAATCTAATTCAATTATCTTGCAATCTTAATAAATTTATGCGCATCAGCTCGAATCATTATTGTTTCATTGTCACAACTCCCATTTGAATTAATTAATTAGAGCAATTGAATTTAATTTATAATTAATTGGTACTAAAAAATCACAGTCCACGTGGATTCGATATTTTTATTACTTGACAATAATCATACAGTTGCGGATTTCTCACATTAAGTTTTTGGCGTCATTGTTGGGGACTGTGCTTTTTATTTGATTATCAATTTAATTATTTATATTTAGTTGAATGAAATAGTTTTGATTGTTAAAAAAATTATTTAATTTTATTTATTTATGAAAGTGTTGGAAAATACAAGAAATTGGGGTTTGAATTGTGTTTGGACATATTTGAAAAATACTTTGATTGATTTACAAAAAAAAAATGTTTTTTTATCAAATCAATCAACTTATTCTTATAAAACAAGTTTATTAAGACTATTAAGACTAAAATTGAATCATAAAGATCTAAGATTAAAGTAATAGAGAGAGAGAGAGAGAGAGAGAGAGAGAGAAGGAACACATACATTTTTATACTAGTTCACTATAAACTATTGCTACATCTAGTCCTCCTTTTACAGAGAGATTTTGCCTCAGTACAATTGATAACTTAATCTACTATTTCAAACATAGCATTCAAATATTGTTTAATCCGCCTCTTCAGGCTTTGAGTATTCTTCTCTAGCCTTCCTCCCACGGCTTTCACTGTTTGAACTTTTCTTCAACTTTCTAGCAAACTGCCGTTGAGGTTCATAAGTATTGTTATACCATTTTAGGTACCTCTTATGGACAAAAGGGTTGTTGCCACTATCGAGTTAATTTACATCAATTTCAATTGAAGGTGCTGGAAAACACAAAAAAGAGGGGTTGAATTATGTCTGCCATTTCTAAAATAAACTTCGATTTCCTTACAAAAAAATTGTTCGATATCAAACATTCAATTAACTTTTATAAAACAGGTTTAGATAGAGTAATGTTGAACCATAAAGAACTAAGATGCGAGAAATAGAAGAAGATAAAGGAGACACAAATATTTTTAAACTAGTTCACAATAACCTGTTACTACATCTAGTCCTCCCTTTACAGAGAGATTTTTCCTCACTACAGTCGAGGACTTAATTTACTATTTCAATTAATAGCATACAATTTACTTTGCCTTTTTCAGACTTTGAGTATTTTTCTCTGACTTCTCTAGGCTGTCGTTGCCAAAACCTTCTTCATCTTTCTGGCATCATGTTGTTGAGGTTCATAAGATTCGTCGCACCTTTTCTGGTACCTCTTAGGGGTGAGAGATTTGTTGCCACTATCGAGTTGATTTACATCAGCTCTAGTTTGTGTCTGAATTGACACAAAGTTTCAGAGGATGTTACAAATCAAGTCCTATATCAGTACAAGTGTATGAAAACACTTTGACTGATTTGCATCAATTCTAATAACTCTAGATTGAGAGGACATTTCATTCATACTTTTCTTTTGATGTGTTCATGACTTTTAAAAAGTTCTTTTTAACACATTGCCTTTTTCATTCTCTCTCACTCTCATTGGTGATGGTTTGAGTGAATTCTTCTTAAACGGAGAGAAGAAGTGTCCATTGAGGGTATTACCTTGGAGATCTTCAATCATCATTTAAGGCAAATTAATCTTTAAGATGTATCCATATATATCTTCGTGAATGATTTTGCGTATCTTGGTATGAGGACAGGGAAGTAAAGGATACTATGATCAGAGCATGTGTTAAAGAATTTCAGACAAGTAGCAAATTCATGACGTTCATGAGAGGTTGCACAAATGCTTTGTCTTCTTTGGAGCGTTGACTTTCATCAAAAGTGTTGACTTCTTTCAGAACATACAACATAAATTAGAGTTAGACGATCAAATGCTTGAAGTGATGATGAGATTATTAGAGACAGACGATCACTTGCTTGTTAAGCTTATCAGAGGCAAACAATCACATGTTTTGTCAAGCTTATGATAGGTAGACGAACCGAAGTCTAACGGAGTCAGCCAAGACAACGCATCGCTTCTCATCACTAGAGGCGCGTCTAGTATTAAAAAATTGTTTCAAAAGAAGGCTCCATCTGAATGTAGTATTCAAAAATTGTTTGACTTAAGGAGTGTTTGATTTCTAAAAAGAAACTTTTAAATTAATATTCTAGGGCTCCCCTTGAATTTTATAAATGTGATTCTTTAAGTGTTTCAAACCTTATTAAGTCATTTTATTTTTGACACACATGAGGATAAAATCACACAAAGATATCATGAAAAACATGCAAATGCATATCATACAATTAATTGTACTACTTTAGCTTCTAGTTTTCTCCCCCTTTGACATTATCAAAAAGGGTTAAATTATAGAATTTATAGTAATCCAAACATATACAAGGATCACAAGAGGGATAAAAGAACCCGTCACACCACATACAGATGATCAGCATAAGTAAATTTTTAAACAAAAGCTCATAGAAAACATAAACAAAGGTAACATTTCATTAAAATAAGGATCACAATTACAAGGCAGACACAAAAAAGATAACTCAAAGAAAAGCTAATCCTAGACATAAGTACTAGAGACATCTAAGGACACGCCTTAAGAGTTCAATTGGTTCCTCCTTTTGAGAGATGAAAAGGTCCAACTTGTGGTTGACTTCTTGCAAGGCAATCCACTCACCATTGAGGCTACTTCAGATGGTGGGATGTCCTTTTTCTCGAGAGAGGAAAGTGACTTCCTTCTCCTACTAGAAGACAAACCATCATTCATAGCATATGGGATTTGAGAAGCGTAAAAGGATGAACGTAAAGAAAAACACAAGGACGGAGAGAAGATTGAAAAGACACAGTTAAGAGAAAAAGAAAGCATTTGAGCTATAAATAGTTAGATTTCTTGAGAAAGAAAACGAAAACGTTTTTGGAAAAAGGAGATGTAATGATGAGGGCGTGGAGGAAAAGGAAGAGTGAGACAGATACTCTAGAGGCACGAGATGAAGAGTTGTGGTTGATGGAAATTAAGAAACATAATTTTTAAAGATGAAAAGAAGGAAATGAAGATAGATTTTAAAGAAAAACAAAGGATACGAAGAGAATTTTGAAAAACATAGGAGATGAAGAGAAAACACAAGTCGAAAGAAAACAGAACAGAACAAAGGATAAAACCAGAAGGTCAAATAGATGATAACATTTACTCAATTCATAACTCACATTACCCTTGTAACACATAAAATTTACATTACGGCTATAATACTTGTTATAAAAGGATGAAAAGGAAAAACAAAAGTCTTAAGGTCTTTCTAAGGCTGCCTAAACTAGATTCTTTAATTTATATTACATATTAGATTTTAATCACCAATTCCTAATACCTAAATAAACTAGGTTCCTTTATTTAACATCTTCTTCAGTAGGAGTCTTCTTATTTTGAACTTTCATCTCATACAATGATGACGATGTTTTCATATTCAGGAACCTGCCTTCTAACTTGTCATACATAATTAGGAAAAAGGAGATGATGTAGTCTTCTCTTTTCTCTAACTATTTTGACTTGTCTGGTAAGACTTTCTCTAAATATAAACTTGGAGATATAATTTTCCAAAGATAGATCTTTGATAAAATTGTAGGTGTTCCAACCTTTCTTTATTATTACTTTCAAATTTCCATCTATCCTAGAAGATTCAAACAAAATGAGGCACAAGCCTTTCAATGATCTTTTTCTTACTTCCTTCTTGTACTTAAGGTACTTAGTGAAAGAATGAGACATTGATATCCAAAAGTTCTACAAAGTGAACCTTTGAATGCATTTTGTGAACCATCTTCTATAATCCATCTTGTTGATTAAAGTTCACAAATGTAACGAATTCAAGATTTTTGAACATTCCACCATTCAGGTTGAGCAGTTAATGTTTTAAGAAAATCTTGAAGTCTTTTTGAGAGTACAGTGTAAGAAGATGATTATTTAGGAAGATGAATTCTTAATAAAGAAAGAGATATAAAACAGGTTTTTCCTATAGGGTTTCATGTTTAAAACATTTTGGATGAAACAAAATTGGGTTGGGAGAGAAAAGCTTTTAACGAAAAGGTTGATTTTGAAAAGCACTAGAGGGGAGAGAGTTTTAAATAAGCATTTAAGAAGGATAAAAAACATAAATTTTAACAAAAGTTAACAAAGAACAATTTTCAAATAGATCGAAAGAAATATGAACAAGGATAGGACAACATGGACCTAGATAGAAAGTACAACACAACCTCACGATAGGATAGATAGGAAAACCCAATCACATAAAACAAAAACATATAAGGTAAGACAAACAAGTACACATAAAATAATAAAATAAAGTACAAGGTACCTGACGATGACAAATGAAGGTAATTTAGCAAATGTTCTTTCACTTATCTTACCAGAGTTGATTGGACTTTTCTATCGGATGATCTGCTAACCAGAAGCAAAGTTATCATGGTTTTGATCTTCCTTCTGAATCAACACATGCAGTCATTTGTTCTAGTGCTTTAATTTCGTATATACGAGTCTCAGATAATAAGTCAAGCACACAATACACCAGAGTAAAAAAAATAACCTTGTCCTTGAGCATATAGAGGAAGAGCTTTAGACCTTGTAGTTAGGGGATTGTCAAAGTGGCTCATTCTAGGTTTTGACATGACCACGAGTTTGACCGGATGGTGAGATAATTAAACTCTTATGTTGTATAAACTTCTCCAATGGTGAGATCAGATGATGGTATTTCATAAGAGAGTTTTGGCCCTTTACATGCGTTACATGCTTCTTTGAGGATAATCTGGTTTCATAATTATTTCAAGTACATCATTTTAGTTCTGACAAGGATCTTTGACTTATTGCCATTCAACGTTCCCAAAAAAAAGGTTGAGTAAAGGTTGCATTGCTCACCATTTCTTCTAAAGGGTTACCTGCACATTTGAACATATGTTCTAGATCATTGAAGTTTTTAGAAAACTTCTCCCTAACTGGTTAAATTCATTGTTGAAATGCATCATAATGTTTCCATTATTTTGAACTAAAAAATTGTTGTAGTCACTAGTACTTCTTTCTATCAAAGGATAAATATCAATATTAGTAAGTGGACTCTTCTCACTTATTAACTCACTATCCCTTATGGAAGAATACGAGTTTTGTCCAATTTTTCATTGAAAAGTTTGAAGAGACACACCTAGAAGACATAATTGAACTGATGAAATTTTCAAAACATATAAAGACATATCTTAAAAGAGGAAATACACAAGGAGTTCCATTTTGCTGTTAAAAAAAAGGAACTAACCACACGATGAAATATTTCCTTAGATAATTTTAATTTAAGAAAGTATATCTCATATAGATATGACTTTGAGATGACTATTTTGTTTCAAGGGACATAGTAAAAATCCTTATTCGTGTATACTCTTATCTTTGAGTATCCACTTGTCTCAATACAAAAATTTTGTTTTACTACTCAAAATGTCATTGAAGAGTGATTTGCATAAGGGTAACTTTAACACAAAAACCCTTTCCCTAAAGCAGATAAACTACCCATTTAAGAAAAAGACTTTGGAAAGGAGATGAAATTGACATTTGATAAATAGATGTTTTGCTAAAGCGTTTTATCTATTTTTTAGATAACAATTACAATCCTTGCGAGCAGTCTTTGTCAATCTAAGTTTTGAAAGGAATAAACAAATTTAAAATAATTGATTCAAAAGCATAAATTATTTCATACCATTTCCCTAGTATTTCTAACATAGAGGGATCTTTCTTGTCACACAGTAAAGAGCTCAATTAAGAGACCGAGCTTTAATACCAATTGAAGGTGTTGGAAAACATAAGAAATGACGGGTTTGAATTGTGTTTGCCGTTTATGAAATATACTTCGATTTCCTTACAAAAAAATTATTCTTTATAAAAACATTCAACATACTTTTATAAAACAAGTTTAGACAGAGTAAGGTTGAATCATAAAGAATTAAGATGGAAGAAATAGAAAAAGATAAAGGGGAAACATATATTTTTATACTAGTTCACCTCAACCTATTGTTACATCTAGTCCATTAATATAGTTGAGGACTTAATTCACTATTTCAATTGAGGACTTAATTCACTATTTCAATTAATAGCATACAAGTATTCTTTAATCTATCTCTTTAGGCTTTGAGTATTTTTCTCTTGCCTCGCTAAGCTGTTGTCGTTAGAACCTTCTTAAAGTTTTTGGCATCTTGCTGTTGAGGTTCATGAGAGTCGTCGTACCTTTTCAAGTACCTCTTAGGGGTGAGATAGTTGTTGCCACTATCGGGTTGATTTACATCCGTTCTAGTTTGTGTCTAAATTGACACAAAGTTTGTTTCTAGGATTCTAACTCTCATTGAGATGATGTTACATATCAAGTCCTATATTAGTACAAGTGTGTGAAAAAAATTTGGTCAATTTACATCAGTTCTAATAACTCTCTATTGAGATGATATTTCATTCATACTTTTTGTTTGATGTTTTCATGACTTTTCCAGAATTTCTTCTTAACACATTGCCTTTTTCTTTCTCTCTAACTCTCATTTGTAATGGATTGAATGAGATCTTCTAAAATAGATAGAAGAAGTATCCATTAAGGATTTTACCGTTGGAGATCTACAATCACCATTTAAGGCAGATCATTCTTGGTATGAGGACATGGAATCAGAGGATACTATGATCAGGGCATGTCTTAAAGATTTTCATACAAGTAGCAGATTCAAGATGTTCATCAAAGGATGTGCAAATACTTTGTCTTCTTTGGAGCATTGACTTTCATTAAAGCATTGACTTCTTTCAGGGCATACAACATAAATTAGATTAGACGAGTAGATGCTTGCAGTGATGATGTGATTATCAAAGGTAGATGATCACTTGCTTGCCAAGCTTATCAGAAGCAGATGATCATATGCTTTGTCAAGCTTATTAGAGGAAGAAGAACAGAGCATAGTTGCGTTTAATAGAGGCAACTTAAATAGAACATATCATGTATTTCCAGAGTCACCAGAACCAGACAACTGAAGTGAAGCGGAGTATTGTTGTTCCTTTGTCTTTGAACTACATAATGCAATACTTCTTATTGCTATATTATGACTTGCTCCATTTAGTAGACATAGTTACTTGTTTATTAGATGATAATGCTCTTTGTGTTTAAAACACTCAGATTATTATCTCTAATTTACTTTAGTTTATGCAACCTTAAAATAGATAGTCATTAATATAATTCTTTGTCTTCTTCACACTTATCAAATACAGTTAGGAGATAATTGTTCTTTATTTGTTTGTTTTTGTTATCATCAAAACATTAACTAGAGGATTGTAGCTAACACTACTTTTTCACTAACACTAGTTTGTGTCTGAATTGACACAAAATTTCTTACTCTAATGGAGATGATGTTACATATCAAATCCTACATTAGTTCAAGTATATGAAAACACTTTGAGTGATTTACGTCAATTCTAATAACTCTCTATGGAAAGGATTTTTCATTCATTGTTTTGATGTGTTATGGGTTTTATACATAATTTCTTCTTAACACATTGCCTTTTTATTTCATGTCTTCTTGCACGATTGATAGATCAGTGTCTACTTAAATGCTAAGAAGAAGTATCTATGGAGAATGTTACCGTAGGAGATCTTTAATGAACTTTGAAGGCAAATAAGTCTTTAATACATTCATATATATCTTCATAATTGATTTCACATATCTTCAATTAAGAAGACATATCTCAGAGGATATCACTATTAGAGGATGTCATATAATACTTCAGTTAGAGAGTAAGTCCATTATAATGAGTTAGAGGATGTTGGAGCGTAGACTTCTGATTAGAGCGTTGACTTTCCAGAGTGTTGATTTGCATTTGAGCTTTAACTTTATAGAATGTTGAATTTTTATCAAAGCCTTGACTTTCCATCAGAATCAGATGATCAGATGCAGGCGATCAAATGCTTGTCACATTTATTAGAGGCATACTTAGTGGATGCTTGTCACACTTATTAGAAACAGGCTTAGGGATTTCTTCTGTTGACCTTTAAATCAAAGACTCAAGATAGTTTTCAGTCAAAGGCAAATAGTCATTGTAGCGCTCTTTACTTTTCTCTTTAGAGGAACAAACATTGACATGTATTCCTTTGGTCTTTTTCCACTTTGACTCGGATTGTAGCTCGTCAGAATCATATTGCTATGACTTGCTCTATTAGTAAACATAATTACTTGTTTATTAGGTGATAACATTCTTTGTCTTAGAAACACTTAGATTATTATCTCTAACTTACTAATAACTTATGCTACCTTAAAATAGATAGTCATTAATATAACTCTTTGTCTTCTAACTTAATCTGCACACTTAGCAAATACAGTTAGGGGATAATTGAGATTTATTTGGTTGTTTTTTTTATCATCAAAACATCAACTAGAGGATTGTAGCTAAGACCACTTTTGGCTTAAGAATCTTTTTATTTTATGATGACAAATATCTTTACAATGAAGAACAATTTTCGTTCACAAAAAAAATTAAACAAATGCTCCCCCTGAATGTAGTACTCACAACTTGTTTAACTTAACACTCCTTTGATTTTCTTAAACGAAAACTTATAAATCAATATTCTAGGACTCCCTCTGAATATGATAAACATGAACCTTTAAAAGATTCAAACTAATTAAGTTATTTTATTTTTGATACACATGAAGGTGAAAACAAAAGGAAAAGTACAGAGACAAGAGAAGCACGTGGATAAACACACATATAAATTAACATAAAATTGACAAGACTTTCTAAAAGCAACTCACATATACATAGGGTGTTACAGAGGATCACGATTACTAAGCAGACACATGGGGTGAATGAAAAGATTACATAAGAGTGACCTAATCCTAGACACAAGACCTCTAAGGACACACTTCAGAGTTCAACTGCTTCCTCGAGTTGGGCGGTGAAAAGGTCCAGCTTGTGATCAACTTCTTGTAGAGAAATCCGAGCTTCCAGCTCTTCAAGAAGAATGTCGCTCACCATCGAGGAAAATTCAGATAGTGGGATTTCCTTCTTCGTGGGAGAAGAAAGTAACTTCCTTTTGCTACTAAGAGACGATTTGAAATCATAGAATAAGAGTTTGAAAGATTTTAAAGGTGAAAAAGTAAAACACAAGAAAACACAGAAGTTGAGAGGTGAATGAAAATATAGATAGAGAAGTTGAAGAACATTTGAGTTATAAATAGCCAAAAAAAAATTAAAAAGGAAACGAATACATTTTGGAAAATGAAAACGTAATGATGAAAGCGAGGTGGAAGATGAAGACTAAGACAAACATCGAACCTAGGTTTTGATAGAGACCTTAAGATATGAAGAAAATAGGATGTTAGAACCAAGTTGGTTTGAAGAAATATGACCCTTATGTGTTTTGATGATAACGTTATTTTTTGGGAACTATTTAAAGCACTAATGTTTTATTTTGGTGTGTAATCTTTAGAATAGGTTATTTGTTATGAGTTCACACTGCATCCTCTAATGTTTGATCTATCTTAAAGGAATACCAAGACTCCGCTTTGACTTTTGTACTCTAAGGTTGGTGAACTTGCGTTGAAATGCGCCTCTGGTGATTGTGTTATTGCAATAAATGCTCTGATTAGTTTGGCTCTGACGACTACAACAAGCATTTGATTATTCTTCCTCTGGTAAGTGTGAACAGCAAGTGACTGTATGTCTTTGATAAATCGTGCCAAGCATTTGATCGTCTTACTATGAAAATTGTAAATGCTCTGGTAAGTCAACACTTTGATAATAGTCAAAGCTTTTGTTATCCTCTACTAAACACCTTGAAGGTCTATGTGACATAATCTGATCCCAATATCTCCTGCTCCTTCGGTCTCAGTGTCAAGATTCGCAAAATCAATTTCAAGGATATTTTTAACAAAGTTTAATGGTAGATCAATCTCAGAAGATTTGATATGAAACTTCATGATACATGCTGATTTCATGCAATCAGGACAACAACTAGAAACCCTAAAAATATCTATAAAAGAATGTGCAACTCTCATTTGAAAAGTACAAGCAACAACGTACCACGATAAGCACTATACAACAGTCTCTGCACTCTTGTTCTTTACCTTTTATCTTTTCTAAGTGCTGAGAAATATTTTCTAAAAGTACAACATTGTAAACACCCTATTGTGAGAGTTATTTAGAAACTATTAAACCTGTTTTTTTAACCTATCCCAGTAGTTGATGCATCCTTCAACAACTTGACTGTACTAAGCTAGAAGGTTGAGAAGACTTGAACACAATCAATTTGACTAGTAGGTGTTCAATGGAAGTGTAATTCAGTTGGTGAATTAGTGGATTAAATCCTTTAGGTTGAAGGGACTAGATGTAGCTACTGTTTTGGTGGTGAACCAGGATAAATCAGTTGCGTCTCTCTGTTTTTATTTGATGTTTGTTTTCATCGTTTTTAATAAAACCGATTTTTAAAATAAAACACAATTCAAAACCCCTATTTCTTATGTTTCTTATTCTACAATTGGCATCAGAGCTCGGTCTCAAAGATGAGCACCTAACCATGTTTGAGTAAAGATCTGTGTTATTAAGACTAGCTCTAGTGAAGAAGTCACGGGTGGAAACATTAACATATCTCCTCTATTTGATGTAGAGAGATTTGAGAACTAGAAAGACAGGCTTAGAAGTTTCTACAACTGTCATGATTCTGAACTCTGGGACATAGTCGAAGATGGCTTTGAGGTTCCAAAAATGCTGCTGGTCAAAAGAAAATTACAAGATGCATAATAAATCTAGAACTTTCATGATGAATGCTATATAAGTTGTGTTGGGACAAAGGAAAGACAAGAAAGTGTAAGCCATTTACTATACAACCAAGCACTTGATGGTGCTCCATCCAATTATGCCACCATAGAGAATGAGTTGTTAGCAACTGTATTTTATTTTGAGAAGTTTAGGTCAAACTTCATTTACTTGAGTAGATTGTGCTTACCTTCCATCCAACACTCAAACAAAACAACCTCAAATACCTTTGTTGTTTTCTCCAACTCTAATTCATATATGAACACCTCAGATGAGATGTTTGGGGAAACCATAGTAGAAAGCTTTGCTACCCTTAGATATAGATTAAATCAATATCTCTTTAATACTAAATATCCCACCTCCACACCATCACCTTCCTCCACTAAACCTTCACAAACACCTAACCAAACAACCAGTCAACTGAGATAGAAGCTCATGTTATAAATGACTTAGTCTTTGAAACATCCTCGAATAACCAACCTATTTCTAACCATCAAATACCTGTGAGATTGTTTTGTTTCAGACCTGAACTTTAAGTCAATGGATAATGACCTGAACTTCTCAAATGCAAATACCTTTGCCAACAACTCACTCTCTATGGTGGCATAATTGGCTGGAGCACCATCAAGTGCTTGGTTACATAGTAAATTACATGCAGTTTCTAGTCTTTCCTTTTTCCTAACACAACTTATATAGAATAGTCTCTCGCATCACACATCACCTTAAATAACAAGCACCAATAAGACGTTTGCAATATAGGTGTTATGATTAAAGGTTCTTTCAACCTTTTAAAAGCACTCAAACAATCCATATTGAAAATAAATTGAACATCTTTAATCAAGAGGTTAGGCAAAGGCTTAGAAATTTTTAAAACATCTTTCATAAATCTTCAATAAAATCCAACATGACGCATGAAACTCCACACTCCTTTAACATTAACAACCGAAGGCAATTTTTCAATAACTATAATTTTTGCCTTATTCACCTCAATTTCTCATCCTAAATATTAATTTCCAAGGAGTATTCCTTGATGTATAATAAATTTAAACTTATCCCAATTCTAGTCAAGGTTAACATCTTCACATCTCTACAAAATGTTTGGAAAATTTTATAAACAATCATCAAAGTTAGCACAATTAATAGAAAAATCATCCATAAAAACTTTCATGGAGTTGAACGTAAAAAGGTAGATCAGAAAGGTATATCTTCAAGTCATCCATAAGGTTCCATACCTTTCTGGCTATACGGAAGGGCGGACTGGATCATCAGAGGGTGGAAATTTACTCCAATTGTAATACTGGCTTTTCAACAGGGATTGCATGCCCATTTTAGGGATTAATCACTTCACAGGAGAGAACACGAGGGATGAGCGACGATCAGCCTACAGAATAATCATCATTGGTTTACCCGCTTGCTAAAACCACCGTCCATAGCCAATTGGATGGTTGGATAGCCACTCAACTCTTCAAGATGGATGATTGACTCTTTTCTTTACTTAACTGCCTATAGACCTGATATTCTGTTTTGTGTATGCGTGTGTGCTAGATTTCAGTCTGATCCTAAACAATCCCACTTAATAGCGGTTAAAAGGATATTTAGATATCTGAAAGTTACTACTAATCTTGGCAGGTGTTATAAGCCATCCTCTAAGTACAGGTTAGTAGCTTTCTATCATGTTGATTATACTGGAGACAAGCTAGGAAGGAAAGCACCAGTGGAAACTGTACATTCTTTGGTGAGAATCTAATTTCCTAGTCAAGCAAAAGACAAAGAACTATTGCTTTATCTATAGCAGTAGCTGAATATATTTAGCAGCTTGTTGTAGCAATCAAGTGTTGTGGATGAAATATCAACTAGAAGATTTCAAAATCAATAAAAGTAACATTCCTATCTTTTGTAATAATACTTCAGCTATATGTTTAACCAAAAATCCTATTTTACATTTGAGAGCAAAACATATAGAGATTAAACATCATTTTATAAAGGACTATGTATAGAAGGGTATTTTAGATATTAAATTTATTGACACTGATCATCAGTGGACAAAGAGTTTTACAAAACTCCTTGCTAAGGACATATTTAATTTTATAAAGAAAAATCTAAACATTATGTTTATAAAGGAAAGATGATGAAGTTCCTGTATATTTTTGCCTCTAGTAAAACAAAGTTAATGGTTAAATATATATGTTCTGCCTTTGTTGAAATTGAACTTGTTTTGTGCCTCTAGTCAATAAAAATTCAATTAAAATTAATATGAACAATTTTCTTGTAAGACGTGTATGATCTGTGATTTTCTGACAAGTGTTGATTATGCATGTTAACGCGTGTGTGTCAGTTACTTTTTAAAAACTCAAATGTTTTTTTAAAACACAATAATCACCATCACTCACCACTCTCACGTATTCCCCACACTTTTGCTGTCTCTTTCAAACCTTTAAAATTCTTTGAATCTCCCCTGCATTCAAATGGCTTCAAGCTCGACCTCTCACTCTACACTTGGTAAAACATCTTACGTTCCTAAAATGACTTGCAATCTCGATCAACTCCATGAACTTCAAATCAATTATGCAAACCTCACTAAGAACAGGTTCAATTTTTTTTGAAGATTTTGCTGGTGTTGGTTGGTGTGAGTACTTTAACCTAGGTCAAATTGTTGCTTTGGAAGTTTCAGTCTGATACATCTTGATATGACTTTCCTACTCCTACCTCATCACCACCTCAACCTGAACCTGCTACCTTCATCCCTTTAGACCTATCCCATTGTATTCCTTCCATTCCTCCGACTTCCAATTCATTAACTCATTTGTTACTTCTCTCATTGCCAAAATCCCCATGACTCGCAATAGGAATGCTCAAAGTTTGGATCCTAATGATGTTTCAAATCAATGGAACAAAATCCTATCTTTTGATACAAATTGGATAAGGGACTATATGGAGCATGGAATCCATTTGGCCTCTTAGAACATCGTTGCTTTCAAAAAATGATTGAGATCCTCGATATTTGGGTTTTTCATATTTTGAAAGCTCATAGCAATCGGTCTAGAAAGCTACCAACAACCACATTAGAAGCTAAAACTGAGGCATTTATGGACCAAAACAGTCAAGAATGAGGAGACCATTCATAATACACTAGGCTTAATCTTAGCTAGGCTGACCAACCCCAATCTTTTGTTCTTTTTTTTTTTTTTTTTTGCTTGTATTTTTTTTTACTTTGTTGTGCATTTTTTTTTCTATTCAACTATTAAATTATTAATGCTTATCAATTTATCTTGTCAAAATATCATTCATCACTCTTACCTTTAAACCTGCGTATATTAAGGGGAACTTTTCTATGATCTTTTATTTTGTTTTATCCTATTAAAATGAAAAATTGTTCACAAAAATAAATGCTTGTCATCATCAAAAAGGGGGAGATTGTTAGAACTACGTTGGTTCGAAGAACTATGACCCTTACTAGACACTTACTAGTTTTGATGATAACAAAAATTATTGTGGGAACAATTTAAAGTACTAATGTCTTTATTTAATTTTGCAGTTCCCTGATCATGTAATCTTAAATGACTTTACGCTGCATTCTCTGATGATTGGACAATTTGAAGAAACACCAAGACAATGCTCTCTGTAACATCCCGACCCTTACCGTTATCGGCGATGTTAATCACGACCTTCTCGCCCCCCCTTTCCCACCGTTGGAAATAGCGAGTTTTTGCCTTCCGTGGGATTTGAGCCCGGTACCTGGGGGATAAGTACCGCCTCATCTCATTCCCACTACCAATTGAGCTTCCCACCGTTGGAAATAACGAGTTTTTACCTTCCGTGGGATTCAAGCCCAGTACCTGGGGGATAAGTACCGGCTCATCTCATTCCTACTACCAATTGAGCCAATATTTTACGCTGCAACGGGCGTATTTGCGTTCCGGCAGTGGACAAGATAAATGAGTTTATTCTAGAGGAGGCACACAAGAGTAAATTGAGATTTCATCCATGAGTGACCAAGATGTATCAAGATTTAAAGCGAAACTATTGGTGGCCCGGAATGAAGAAACAGGTGGCCAAGTATGTTGCAACTTGTCTGACATGCCAAAAAGCTAAAGTAGAACATCAGAGACCCGCAGGAATGTTGCAGTCCTTAGATGTGCCTAAATGGAAATGGGACAGTATTTCCATGGATTTCACTATAGGATTACCCAGGACGCAGAGGAAGAATGATTCCATCTGGGTGATAGTTTATCGTCTAACTAAGTCAGTCCATTTCCTACCCGTGAAGACGACTCATAATGTGACTAAGTTGACAGAAATTTACATCGCAGAGATTGTGAGACTTCATGGAGTGCCTTCTAGCATCATCTCAGATGAAGACCCAAAGTTTACCTCTCATTTTTGGGAAGCTTTGCATGAAGCATTGGGGATGAAGTTGAGAGTAAGCTATGCTTATCACCCGTAGACTGACGGACAAACAGAGAGAACCAATCAAACCTTAGAAGATATTTTAAGAGCTTGTGTCTTGGATAATCGTGGGGGTTGGGATGAATGTTTACCGTTAGTTGAATTCACCTACAATAATAGTTTTCATGCAAGTATTGGGATGGCGCCATATGAAGCCCTTTATGGACGGAAATGCCAAACACCATTTTGTTGGTATCATGATGGTGAAAGTACCATAGTGGGGCCAGAAATGGTGCAGCAAACCACAGAAAAGATCAAAAAATAAGAGAAAGGATGAGAACTTCCCAAAGTCGCCAGAAAAGTTATGCTGATAGACGTCATAGGCCCTTGGAATTTGAAGAAGGTGAACACGTGTTCCTACGTGTTACACCTACTATTGGGATTGGTAGAGCCATCAAGGCAAAAAAGCTCACGCCAAGGTTCATTGGACCTTACCAAATCCTTAGGCGAATCGGATTTGTAGCTTACAAAGTTGCACTACCACCGCTCCTTTCCAAAATTCATGATGTGTTCCATGTTTCGCAGTTGCGAAAGTACGTCCATGATCCATCCCACGTCATTGAACCAGGTGTAGTGCAGTTGAAAGATGATTTATCTTTTGAAGCGCCTCCAACAAGGATTGAGGATAGAAAGGTCAAGATGCTCCGTAACAAAGAAATTCCTTTGGTGAAGGTAATCTGGAATCAAGCCACCGGAGATGGCACTTGGGAACTCGAAGACAAGATGAGGGAGCAGTACCCGGAGCTTTTCACTGATGTCAGTTTTGAGGACGAAACTATTTTAGGTGGGTAGAATGTAAGACCTGTATATTTTGTTTTATTTTTATTCTCATATTTAAACATTTTATTATGGTTTTGCTTATATATTAAAAATATTTTATTTTTCTTAAATGTGAACTATTTTGCTAGTGATTGTTACTACTAGTGGTTTTCTAACTAATGGAAAGTATCTTGCCATTCTAATTTAGGTGACGTTGCTATCTATGTTTTATTCCATGAAATTAAATGTTGTGATTTTTAATCTGCCAATGCATAGAAATAGTTAAGGTTGGTGATGTTATTAGCAAGACGATAAATTTTATTTTAATGCGAATTTATGTGTATGATTAAAGAAGGTGCAATTAATAGAATTAGTAAGATCATACTATAATATATTAAAAATTTAATTTGGAGTGGAACCACTCAGCCCAATTGCAACTAAGACATAACAAGAGCTTCCCCTAACCCTAGCAAAACAACTCAGCGCCTCCTCCCTTCTCTCAAACTCTCTCAAAGCCTTAGGAAGAGAAGTAGATGCCAATTTTGTGGATTATCATTATCAAGTAAGTGCTATTAATTTGTTACTTATCTTTAAAATTCCAATTTTACTATTAGTTTATCAATTTGTTATTTTCGCTCCATGCAATTTATTTCTTAGGATTTTCTTAAGATATTGATATAAAAACCTATTTGGATTAGAGAAAATTTTTATCTAAGCCAAAAATCAATTTTCATACGGAAGAAGTCGTTATAAAGAATATGTCGTGTTTTAACCAATTGAATTCGTTATTGACTACAAACTCAATTTTTATTTGATTAAAATTTTATTGTGTGATAGTTTGATTGTTGAAGAAATCTTTTAAAATAAAAAATAAAAATTAAAAATTAAAAACCTTATTGAAGTTAAAAATAATAATTTTCCCATAAATAGAAAAGGTGTTGAAAGTTGTATTATAATTATTTCATTTAGATGTTAATTTTAAAAGTTGCAGGTGTAAGATTTTATTTTTAGTTACATTTGAAACAAAACGAAATTCTGATTTTTTTAGTTAAGGGGGTGATTTTGGACTCAAAGAAATTAGGAAATATTTCTCGGATGATTGAAAAGCTAATAATAATTTTGTTATAGCAAACTTATTTAGAAGTATTGAAAAACTGATTTTTCTGAAATCTGGAATTTTAGTTTTGATGGATCAGCTATGCCATTCTTGATTTTATTGGTGCTTATAATTCAATTTTGATATTACTTAAGTTAGAATATTTGTTGAAATATTTACGATACTAGAAGCAAACAAATTATTAAAAAAAAATCTCAACGTTGAGCAACTTTAAATATAATAATTTACTGGAAAAAAAATTACAGGATGTTATTAGTGAATCTAATTCTGTTTTTTTAGTATTATTAAAGAGAAATTTTATTTAAGTTGATGGAAAATAAAATTAAAATCATTTCTAAATTCGTTGCTAATTTATACGACAAAAGTAATGATTTTTTTCACATCTCCATTATAACATAGGCTAATCTATTTTTTTGGGCTAAGTAATGGAAATTTATTTTCTTATTGTATTTTTATTTACTTGAAGGATTAAACTATATAAACTTTATACCTTTGGGAAATTATTTAATAATTACTTTATGTTGTTAATTTAAATGCAAGATTTAAATATTTTAGTTAATATTTTTTTATGTGAACTTTTAGTCACCTCAGATTCTTAAGTAGGAGTAGGACTAGATAAATTTTGACACTAAGTAAGCGACTATTTTGTGAAGGTGTAGAACCCTGTCAGAGAAAAGACGATACTTAATAATTTTAAGTACAACGCTCGAAAAGGTAAGGGCATCACTCCATTCGCTTTCCTACTTGAATTATGTGCTATATAAATGCAATGTGATGTTATGTATTGGTTCTAATTGTGAGTTAACTTCAAAATATGTGTGTTATATGAACTACATATTTACGAATGATATTATGAGGTTAAGCAATTCGTATATTTTGATTGGTATTGGATGATTATTCAAGGTGATGACTTTGTGTCTAAACCAGGTTGGTTTAGGACAAAGTTGAATGGCTTTGGACGCTCTAGTTGAGTGCTATATTTTGTTACTAGCTAAGGTGATGACATTCATGCATGCATTGGTGGCCTGAACTTAGTCACGAGTACGTGACGACAATTCATTGCAAAGGCAACGTGATTCAGAAAAATGCTCAACGGTGGGGTACTGAACATGAAATTCTGAAGAGCATTTGTCCAACGGTGGGACAAGTCCAACGGTGGGACATTGTCCAATGGTGGGACTCTTTGCTCTAAAGGGTGGTGAAATTTCTAGAATCATGCATTGACATATAGTCTAACAAATAGGATTTTGTGTATTTTGCTTGATTTATATCCTTGGTGCTTTGTGATTTTAATTGTTTAATGAAGTATATGATTTAGTTATATTTTCTATAATAACTATATATGCATGTCTATTTGCTCTGAGTTTGTTATTTGGAGATGACCCTTACTTTTGGACAGATGACATCCCCAATTTGCTTTCGCACCCGGAGGAGTTTG
The DNA here is from genome assembly GCA_037974755.1 of Cicer yamashitae. Classification (NCBI taxonomy): domain Eukaryota; kingdom Viridiplantae; phylum Streptophyta; class Magnoliopsida; order Fabales; family Fabaceae; genus Cicer; species Cicer yamashitae. Next base: position 16,012,594 of record JBBPBQ010000003.1, read on the forward strand.
CGGAGGAATAGAGGGAGCATTTCTTTTAATTTCTAGGATGGGTAGTTGTGGTCAGCTTTAGGGACCTTATTTCTATCAATTATTTGACTGAGATATTGAAGAATTTTTAATTAACTATGAGTTGTTTGTTGAGTTTAACTGTGTGATTTGGTATCTTGCTTGTGCGAGAAATTGAATCCTTTTTTCAAAAAAATAAAAAAAAATGGACCGTATTTTTTGAAATAGTATTTCGAGATAATGTCCCTAAAAGTGGGATGTTACACTCTCAAAACTGTATTCTGAGTCCGATGAACGCGGTCTTAATTGCGCATCTGGTGATTCTATTTTGGCAAGCAACGCTATTTAAATTCTGCATCTGATAATCTTGACAAGTATTTGATTGTCTTTTGATAATTGTGACAAGCATTTGATCGTCTGGCTCTAATAATCTTGACAAGCGTTTGATCGTCATACTCTGATAATTGTGACATGCATTTGATATTCTAGCTTTGGTAATTGTGACAAGCATTTGATTATTATGCTTTGATAAAAAGTCAACACTATGATACAAGTTAATTCTTTAATAGAAAGTCAACTATCTGATATAAAGTCAACACTATGAAATACGTCAATGCTCTGAAGAAGTCAAATTTTATCGCCCTCTGCTCAAGAACTATTTGACAAACTTTGATCATGGCAACCTATGCTCTTCTTGTCTCTTTTTCAAGATATAGAGAATCAATTATGAGGACAAATTTGGACAAGTTTTATTGGTGAATCAATGTAGGAAGATTTGATAAAAAAATATTATTCACGACAACAGTCAAACACATACTGCTGTCTCTGCACATTTGTTCTTAACCATATTATTTTTCTAAGTGCTGAGGGATAGTTTACTTTTTGATAGCATAGCTTTGTAAACACACTCTTGTGAGAGTTACTCAAAAAACCCGTAAGCACTTTTTGTTTGTAATCTAGCCCAGTTGTGGCTGCATCCCTCAACATCTTGACTCTACTAAGATAGAAGGTTGAGAAGACTTGAACATAGTCAGGTTGACTAACATCTTGACTCTACTAAGATAGAAGGTTGAGAAGACTTGAACACAGTCAGGTTGACTAGTAAGTGTTTAGTGGATGTGTGACTTAGTTGGTGAGTGTTGGTTTAAATCCTTTAGGTTGAAGGGATTGGACATAACTGTTTGGATCGAGTTGGTTTTCCTCTTGTGGTTTTGATGTTAACAAAGGTAATTTATGAGAACAATTTGCTTAGACTAATGGCTTCATTAAGTGGTCCACAATTAGAACAAGAAAACCAGAGGAATGTACCAGAGGAAGTGACCAAAGGATGAGATTAGAGGAACACAAAATCATACGCGTATGCCTCTAAACATATGCCTCTAAAAGCAGTGTGCCTTTGAAGGCTACGAAGACTTCCTCTGATGTTTGGGTCTAAAGACTTCCTTTGATAATTGGGTCTGAAGATTGGCTTTGAAGACTAAGTATGATAACTGGGTCTGAAAAATGAATTTTAAGCATGCCTTTGATGTCCTTGCGTGCCTCTGATGTGCACAAACTCACCATGCCTCTAAAGAGTTAAAATCAAGCTATCATTAACTCTGAAGAGATTGTTAAAGCCATGCATGGAAAACTCATATTCCGATTATCAAAAAGTTGCATCAAACTCCAAATGCTGCCTCTAATATACAACCTTTAGGGTTGCATTGACTTTGATCATTCAACAATGTGATTTGCCCAAAGCCATTAATTCTAAGTCATGCAATTATTCCTCTAACTATTATTATCCAAGAAACATAGCGTTTGAATCTTGTAAGAAATTCAATGGCTCTAATGGAAAGTCAACGACTCTAATTGAAAGAATTAACTTTGAAGAAAAGACTTAGCCGAATCAAAATTTCAGAATTCATTCCCACTCCAATCAATCAAGAGTATGAAGGAAGATTCGCATGAATAAGTTTTTGAAGGGAATCTTTGGCCAAGGTGAAATAAGATATGGTCAGAATATTGTTCACCAGAAGATATGGCCAAAATATTGTTCACAAGAAGATATGATCAAAATATTGTTCACAAGAAGATATGTCCAAAATATTGTTCACAAGAAGATATGGTCAAAATATTTTTCATTAGAAGATATGGTCAAAATATTTTTCATAATAAGATGTGACCAAAATATTATTCACAAGAAGATATGACCAAAATATTATTCACAAGAAGATATGATCAAAATATTATTCACAAGAAGATATGACCAAAATATTGTTCACAAGAAGATACACTCATAATTTGTTTACAAGAAGAAACACTAATAATTACAAGAATATACACTCATAATTTGTTCATTAGAAAGATATGATCCAGATTTTACAAGGACAAAAGTGAAACCCTAAAATCTATTCTATAAATTTTGAGAGCTCAAATTTACTACAATCCATACAATTCAGAAAATTTTGAGAGCTCAAATTTTCTAAGTATTCAAAGTTCAAAGGTTTAAGTTCTAGAGAAACACTTGCTCAAATAAATATTTTCTAAGTATTTTATTGTGAGAAATCAATTGTAAAAAAGCAAACAAAATGTGCGAAATCAATCGTTCCAAACTTGTGTAACCCAGTCCGATAGTGGCTCTAGTGTTCCTCAAGTAATCTGTGGTTTTCAGGTTGTGTGGAGAAGACTTGACTTGTAGGGTCAAGGTGTTTGCTTGCCTCAAAAAGTCTGCACATGTCTAGTTGTTTTGAGAAGACTGACTTGTAGGGTTAGGTGCTGTGTAATTCAAGGATATGAATTAGTGGTTAAATCCTTCTAAGTGAAGAGACTGGATGTAGCTACCAAGTTGGTGGTGAACTAGGATAAATCTGCTCGTGCCACTTTACTTTTGCGCTCATTACTTTACTGCTGCTTCTGATTACTTAAGTATGATTGTCATTGCCTCTGTTTTAGTTAAAATCACCAAGCCTGAACTAGTTCTTGAATAAATAATTAAAAAGAATCCAACTTAGACAAACATAATTCAATCCTTTTCTCGTGTTTGCACCTTCAATTGGTATCAGAGTTCGGTCTCAAGGCTAAGCACTTTACAATGTTTGAGGAAATATCCAAGGATTCAATATGTCTGGATTCGTTGAAGAAGCCTCTAGTGGAAACAAGATCCTGAACTGGAAGGACAGACTCAGAAGCTTCATTATCTCACAAGATCCTAAACTTTTGGACTTAGTGGAAGATGGCTACATTGATCCTACAAATACTGATGGCACTAAAATTCCAAGGAAAGAGATGTATGCTGAACAAAAGAAGATGCACAAGATGCAACACAAGTCCAACAACTTCATGATAAATGCAATCACATTTAAGGTGTTTGACAAATTCACTGACGAAGAAACAACAAAGAAAATCTATGAAAATCTAGTTATGACTTATGAAGGAAGTAGGCAAGTTCAAGAAGCAAAGGCCATCCTCCTAGTCAAAAAATGTGAACCACTATTTTCCCGATTCCAGACTCTGGTCTTAGGATTAAAAGGTTCTTGAAAAGAGTTATACTACTATTGATTATGTGAAGAAAATTCTTAGGAGTTTTCCAACCAAGTGGAGACCTAAGATTACAGTCATTCAAGAAGCTAAGGATCTGAATACTGTTATATTGGACGAGTCGATTTGCTTCTTGAGATCACATGAAATTGTGCTTGTAGAGGATGAGCCCAAACATAAATAGAAGACTTTAGTTTCGAAATCCAAGCAAAAGAAGGCTCTAAAGATAACAGCAGAATTATAAGATAATGATTCAGAGGACCGGAATGTGGACTCCGAGGATGAGGAGCTGGCTTTCATATCTTAAAAATTCATAGGATGTGGCACAACAGAAGGAAGCCATTCCCTCAAAGAAATTCCAAGCAATCGAGGAGAGGAAAGGATGACAAGTTTGACAAGAAAAACATCATCTGCTATAAATGAAATGAACCTGGGCATGTCAAGTCTGCATGTCCAAATCCAGAAAAAGGGAAGCATTAGAGGAAAGACTCTAGACCCAAGAAGAAGGTTCTGATGGCTACATAGGAAGATTCTGATGAATCCTCTGATGATGAAGAGAAAGCATATTTGGCTCTAATGGCTCATACTAACTATGACTCTGAATCCAACATTGATCAAGTTATGACTCTGATTGTGACTTTTGAAGTGAATCAACAGATGAAGAAATTGAGGTACTTTCAACCCGATCTGAATTAATTAAAGTCATAAATGATTTCTTATATAAAAACCACAATTTGTCTCTAAAACTGAAAGCACTTAGGAAAGAAAATGTAGATTTGACTGAAGAAATTAATGTTTTAAAAAATGAAAGTGTTGAGCTTAAAAATAAAATCCAATTCTAAAAGATAATCATGTCTCAAAACCTTCAAAAAATGTCATATGTAATTCTGATAAATATGAAGTAGCATTCCAAGACATTCTAGCTAACAATATAGAACGAAGAAAGTATGCTTTTATGATTTATGGAGTTAGTAGAAATGGTAAAATAGGTCTAGGATACCAAGAAACAGTAACTAAGTTTGAACTTATCAAACCTGATGTTTTATGTATTGTTTGCTCCAAGATAGGTCACTCCAAAATATCTTGTCTATTGTTAAACACAAGGAAATACAAGAAACCTATCAAGACTAACAAACCAGGACCTAACCAAATTTGGGTACCTAAGAACAAAATTATTTATGTTGTAGATGTTCTCAACAACCAAGTTAAAACACCAGTCATGGTACCTGGACAGTGAATGCTCGCAACATATGATGGGAGAAAAGTCTATGTTCCAAGTCCTAACTTTTATCAAAGGAGGCACAATAGCTTTTGGAAGAAAGCAGAAAGGTCAGTTCATTGGATATGGCACAGTTGGTAATGGCACTCTCCTTCCATTAAAGATGTTTTTTTTTGCTAAAGGTCTTAAACATGATTTATTAAGTATTATTAAATTAAGTGATAACAACTATGCTATTATATTTAATCAAAAATCATGCCAAGCAATTAGTCAAAAAGATGAATATGTTCTCTTTACAAGTTAAAGGCAAAATAACCTATATAAGATAAATCTATTTAGCTTAGAGAAACAAGATGTTAGGTGTCTCATGTTTGTAAATGAAGAAAAATTAATTTGGCACAAAAGGTTTGAGCATACAAACCTAAAATTAATCTCAAAATTGAGTAAACTTCAACTTGTTATAGGTCTACCTAAGCTTAACTACAAAGCTAAAGTTATGTGTGAAACTTGTCAAAATGTAAAACAAACTAAGAAATCCTTTACCCCTTAGGACTTAGTCTCTATCTCCAAACCCCTTGGACTCTTGCATATAGATCTCTTTGGGCCAGTGAAAACAACCTCAGTAAATGGAAAGAAATATGGCTTTGTAATAGTAGATGATTACACTAGCTACCGTGGCTGTGGTGAACTAGGATAAATTGACTTGTGTTATTTTGGGCTTATCATTTTATGTGCTTTGTTTTACTGCTTTGTTTTTTAAATCAAACCCAAATCAAACCTTTTTGGACATAATCTATTATAAAGTGATGTTTAATCTCTATATGTGTTGCCCTTGAATACAAAAAAGGATTTTTGGTTAAACATATAGCAAAAGTATTATTGTAGAAGACAAGAATGTTACTCTCATTAATTTTTAAATCTCCTAGTTGATGTTTCATCCACAATAGTTGAGTGTTGTAGCTGACTACTGTAATATATTCAACTTCACTTGTAGATAAAGCAATGGTTCCTTATCTTTTGCTTAACCAGAAGATCAGATTTTTACATAGAAACCTACTAACCTGTACTCAGAGGATGGCTTATAATACAAACCAAGATTAGTAATGCCCTCCAAATATCAAAAGATCCTTTTAACATTAGTTAAATGGGATTCTTTGGGGTCACGTTGAAATCTTGAACACACATTAAACAAAATGTCAAGAGAAGATATGCTTTTGTACCTGATTCATCTTTACCAAGAGAACATGTGGGATGCATACGTGTAAGCATGGGTTTACATTCATCCATCTAAAATTTCTTAAGAAGTTATGTAGTATATTTGGTTTGATTAATGAGTACTCCTTTAGAGCTTTGTTGAATTTGTATTCCAAGAAAAAAATTAGTTATCCTATCATGCTCATTTGAAATTCATTATGCATTAACTTAGAAAACACTTGATAGAGCTTACAATTAGTATAACCAATTATTATATCATCAACGTATACTTGGACAATGAGAAGGTCATTCTTAGATGATTTTCTAAATAAATTAGTGTCAACCTGACCCCTCTCAAAATCATTTTTTAACAAAAAGTTGTTTAGTCTGTCAAACCAAGCTTTTGGAGTTGTTTCAAACCATACAAAGATTTCTTTAGTTTGAAAACATGGTCTGGAAACTCATTATCCTCAAAGCAAGAAGGTATTTTAACATACAATCCTGCATTTATATAACCATTCAGGAATGCCCTTTTCACATCCATATGATATAAAATAATTTTATTAAAAACTACAAATGAAGTAAAAGATCTCATACATCATTTCTCATGAATTTATTTAGTTATTATTGCATGTCCATAAACTATCCATCATCTAATAGAGCTTCATCTATTGTTGCAGGCTCGACTTTAGACAAAAGACCGAACATTGATGTTTCTTTAAAAGCATACCTGATCTCCATAGGGCCGCTTAAATTTCCAAAGATCAAAGAGTCTGGATGTTATGATTTGCATTTCCATCCAAGTTTAGGTTCCTAATGACTTTGATTTGTAAATGGTTTGTCATTACTTGTCCTTGTATTGTTAAGTACATCTTCTGGTTCTTTAGAGGGAGACTTCATTGCTTCCGCTAATTTCTCTGGATCCTCTAATATTTGTAAATCTAAAAAGTCTTCATCGAGGTTTTGTCATCAAACTAAAAATCGATTGATTGCTCAATAATCTGTGTCTCTTTATTGTATACTCTTTAGGTTTTAGACCATTCAGATTACCCAAAGAGGTGAACTGTTGATATCGTGAATCAAACTTGCCAAAATTCTCTTTGGTGTTCAAAATATAACATATAACACCAAATTGATGAAAATAAGAAATGTTGGGTTTTATTCTTTTCTATAGTTCAGAAGGTGTCTTATTAAGAATAGGTCTTATATAGATTTTTTTTTAATAGAACATGCAGTTTTCACTACCTCTGCCAAAAAGTGTTCGGCAACATTCATTTCATGAATCATGGTGCGTGTCATTTCCTGAAGAGATCTATTTTTCCTTTTCGTAACACCGGGGGTGTTATAGGTAAAGGAAAGATGTGTAGAAATCCATTCTCTTCAAAGAAGTTTTCAAAAGATTTATTTTCAAATTCACTACCATGATCACTACTATTTTTTGTAATACAAAAACTTTTTTCATTTTGGTATTTGTTTGCAGAAAGTAGTGAAAAATTTATATGACTCATCCATGTGTTTAAGGAACTTTACCCATGTCCACCTGGAGTAGTTGTAACACCCCGAGTTTTAGCAGCGCAAGTGTATTTTTTTTTCAAAATAAATTGATAAAAATACCAAGTCAAAACCTTAAATGAAGAAAATACTTTTGGATAAAATATTTAAGTCGTAACACAACGACAAAGATCAACAATCATTACAATCAGCGGAAATGGTTTTGAACGAAAATCCAAAGTATCCAAATATAAAATACACCGGCTAAAATAGTTTGTTTCAAATGCATAAGTCCCCTTTTTACAACAACAACCTTGAAATAAGAAAGGGAAATAAATAAAATTCTTAAATAGAACTCTAAGCTGATCATTAATCTAACTGAGGGTGAGTGGGTACTGAGGATCCATGAGCGGCATCAAGCCCCACTGCTTTTGATCACAAATCCAAACTCATCGCTATGCCACACCTTAGAACAAACCTGGTTCTCATCTGAGGGCATAGCCTAGATTTCCACAATAATTGTAAAGGGTCACCAACCGAAATTAACAAATATCACATAGCATTTAAATTCTTAATGCACAAAATAGCCTTTCAAATTAACATACATCTAGAAAGGGTTTTCATATGCCAAACATGCATAAACAAAGCTGAAAAATAAAGTTTTGGACTAAACGACACTATCGTATTCGAATACAGCATCCTTGTATTCGAATACAGTGTCATTTCACAAGTCAATAGCAAAAAAAAACAGCAAAAACAACACTAACCGTACAACTGTATTCGAATACAGACCTGTTGTATTCGAATACAGATGCGAAAATAGCAAAAACAGCACAAATAGCACAAATAGCACAAACAGCACAACTGTATTCGAATACATACCTGTTGTATTCGAATACAGATGCGAAAACAGTGAAAAATCCAGCACATTTTGTATTCGACTACAACCTCCTCGTATTCGAATACAATTGCGAAGTCAATGGCAAAAATTTGACATTTGTATCGACTACAACATCCCCGTAGCCGAATCCAAGTGCGAATTCACAAGTCAGTAGCAAAATTGAATATCTGTATTCGAATACAACACGGTTGTATTCGAATACAACACGGTTGTATTCGAATACAACTGTGAAGATTAAAGATTTTCAGTTTTGAAAACGTTTCAAAATCAAACAACACTTTCAACACCAAGTCAACCAATCACACTTATCAATAACGGCACAATCACAAACAACAATCGAGTATGTATATACAACCATCACAGTATATCAAACATGACTCGCATGCCAATCACCCTAATGCAATGCGTATATGCCAATGCACATGATTCCGGAATTCCAAACCAAAACCCTCCTCGAAGGGGCGTAAATCGTAAGTGTACTGCTTATCACGGGACAGTACTGATTACCAAGGTGCCACCTATCACGGGCCCGCACAATTTACTCTAGTGTAGCCTATCACGGGCCTTACACTGTTTTCTAGAGTGCAATCGCTCACAGATCAGCATATTCTAGAGTGCAATCTCTCACAAAACAGCATGGCCCATCACCCCGTAAGGATAAGATGAACCAACAATTCACATGGCATCATCCCGTGGCCCATCACGGACACCACTATCACCATGGCCCATCACGATCACCATGTACTATGAAAATGCAGGAGCATACTCTGACCCTTTACACCACAACCATTAAGTAAATGTAGCTATTAAAAGATTCTCATTTTTTAATGCTCATTTAACACTAATGATTTTTCAATTCAACACAGAGCATACTCAAACATATTTAACTCATAATTCCATAATTCACACCAATTCATTTTTTTTCACAAAATCCACACATAGAACCCATCTCAAAATTTCATAATATTAATTATGAACACATCAATTACACCAAACATGAAACACCACGACCATTAAAAGATTCCCCTTTTTTAATACTCATTTAACGATAATGGTTTTTCAAAACATTTCACAGAGTACACTCAAAACAGATTTTCCTCAACCCACATCAAATTTAATCCACAATTCACATTAAATTCAATTCACAATACAAACCAAATTTCATCAATTCATTTTCCGCAAAACCACACCTAAATCACATTAATTCTAAACTCCACATTTCCAAACATAAACCACCAAGTTAAATCTCCAATTTTCAACCATAAATCACCAAATTAAATCTCCAAATTTTCAACCATAAATTACCAAATTCAAAACTCCACATTTCCAAACATAAAACCCATTAAATTCAACTTCCACAATTTCACCCATAAACACATTAAATTCATTTTCCACAAATCTACACCTCAAACACATCAAATTTATTTTCCACAAATTCACAAATAAGGACCTAAATGCAAGCTAAAAGTTTGGAAGGAGCCCCTACCTCAACGGTAGCTCTAACAACCGACTACGGCACCGCGATTAATTCCAGTAAAAGCTTTGTTCACGATGTCACTTCCAAAGTTGGCTCACTAGCACCGTAGCGTGGAGATGAGCAACTTTCCCTTCAGTCACTTCGCGAGAGGAAGCTTAGATCTAGGTGAGAAGTGAGGTTTTGTGTTTGGTGGTTTTGGAAACCACCCACACGGTTTCGAAACACAGGAAGAAACAGGGAGAAAAAGAATAGCTCGCGAGGTAGGGAAAGGAAAATGTTTTCTGCTTCTTGGTTTCTTCCTTGCCTTCACTTATATATATATACAATCTTACAAAATAAATATATATATATATATATATATATATATATATATCTTACTAACTCACTATATATATATATATATATACTAACTTTCCAAATAATATATATATATATATATATATATAAACCAACCCAACAAATATCTAAAACTCTTACCCACATCTCCAATTATTTGATAAAAATATCTACCCCCGTTGCAGCTCAATTGACAGGTAAAATTTTCAGCAACTAGAGATATTTTTAACAAAACTGTCCGGTATTAAATTCTTCGCAACATAAATAAATTATTCTTCGACGAATAATTTTAACCGGATCTATATATATATATATATATATATATATATATATACTGAACATAAAACAAACTCTAATAAAATATGCTTTTGGTATTTCATTCGCAAAATGAATTAAAATTGGGCTAAATGCCTCAGCAATTCAACACCAAATATACTAAAATGGCATAAATTAGAGTTTGAAATTAAGGGTCTTACAGTAGTCATCAACAATAATGAGTCCATTCTTTTAACCATTGACGGAAGCAGTTCTTACAGGACCAAATAAATCAAGGTGTAAACGTTGAAGTGCTCTAGAAATAGAAACAACATTCTTTGAATCAAATAATGATTTTGTCTGTTTCCTTTTCTGACATGCCTCACAAAGAACATCTTATTCATATCTTAGATTTGAAAACCTCTAACTAGGTCAAGTTTTTTCAACTTTAAGATTAATCTCAAGTTGGAATGTCCCAACCTTTTTTTGCCAAATTAGTTGTTCATCATTTGGTGACATGAGACACTTTACTTTTTTTTTTCTTTCTAAATCTAATAGATTTATTTGGTAAATATTGTTTTTCTTCTGACCAATAAATAGAATAGATCCATTTGTTTGACTAATTGCCTTACATGATTTTGATTGAAGACAACATCATAATCACTGTCACTTAATTGACTTATGCTCAATAGGTTATGCATTACTCCTTTTACAAGTAGAACATTTTTAATAGAAGGAAGAGAACCATTTCCTCAAATCCTACAATCGTCCTTCCTTGAGGGTCAGGTTTTAGAACATAGAATTTTCTTCTGCCATGTGTCGTGAGCATCCACTGTCCAAGTACCATGATTGGTGTTTCAACTTTGTTGCTAAGAATATCTGCAAGATAGATTATTCGTTTCTTAGGTACCCACATTTGATTGGGTCCTGGTTTGTTTGTTTTGATAGGTGTCTTGTCTTTCCATGTTTTCAACATAGGACTAGTAACTATAACATGACCTTTCTTTAAGCAATTGAAATAAGAAGTTTCAAATATGTTAAATTTAGAAGTTTCCTTTAGTTCCTAAAAACCAATACCCTTTTTGTTGTTTCTATTAACACCATAGATCATAGAAGCATGTTTTCTTATGTTTATGCCATTTGCAAGGAACTCTTGAAAAAGTTTTTCAAGCTTAACATAATTACATATATTATCCTTTGAATTTTTGAAACATTATCCTTCAGAGTCTAATTTTCCCTTTTTATGTTTTCAAAGCTTTTTCAATAGAATCGTACTTATTTGTTAAGAAGGAATGAGCTATTATGAGATTCTTTAGTTTTGAATAAACGTTGTGATTTTTGTTTAGAAAATCATTTAATCCAAAGGAACTAAGATTTCAGAATTTAAATTCCAGAAATCTTATTTCAACACGAAACTTGTTATTTAAAAAAAAAAAAAACTTCAAAATTATAATTATTCAAATTTTAGAATCAGAACCCAAACTGTCATTATAATTATACACAAATAAATGAGCATTAATCTCAATTAATTTAAATAAGAACAATGAATAAAGCAACTAGTATATGTAAGCAATTTACAAAATAACAAACAAAGTTATGTGGCTTTTGTGATAAAAACAAGGTCTCATCGTCTAAGACAAATGTAAGACATGAAGCATTATGTAAATTATTACATACTAGTTTCCCGAAGTTTGCTACATGTTGAATCTAGGAGAAATCAATCAATCTAAATACCAACAACTAATTCATTTTTCCCAATGTTGCTTTGTGAAACTAGATTTATACACACTAGTCATAGGTAATTTTGGACTAGATCAACTATGCATTATCTAAACTTATTTTATTCTGGTATCATGGTATGTTAAACTATCTATTGCAAGAAAAGACTAGCAACATATCACAAGTACTAAATACCAACAGGTTATAAGTATACAAGATACCTAAGCATAGCAATAAATCAACTTATCTAATCTCATAGTAAAGTAAGTCAAATTAATATGCATACCTTTTCAAAAACCTGGGTTGATGTAGAAGAATGGAGTGTCACACTATTTTCAATGCCTAAAGCATGTCCCATCATGTTATCAACAACAACTTCACTTAAATTTGGGTTTTTCTGCTTCAACACACATTTTAGAAGTTCATCATATGCTTTCATCTTTTTCTTTGTAAATGACTCATATTCTTCTATCTTTTTCTTCATGCTACTAATTTCACTTTCATAATGTTTCTTGATGTTAGGTGTAGCTGTTCTTCCATAACAACGAACTCTATCGGGCTTTTCTTTACCGAACAATGATTCAAAGGCTTGGTCAAGAGACTCACTAGAGTTTAGATTGAATCTTGAAGTTTAGCTTGATCGGAAGCAAATAATAAATGTTAAAAGTTGAAAATTTAGACAATAAAAGTATATAATGAAAAGAAAAACATAAAATGGATATCTTTGTTTCTTCGCACGCTTTATTGGTAAAAAATTGAAAATAGAGTAACAAAAACTGATTAGGATAACTTGTTATTTATATATAACAAAGACACATAAACAAGAATGAATATTATACCTCTTTTTACAGAATTCTAGCAAAATGTGTCGTTCTCATTCGATGCATAAACTTCTATTTAGCCATATTGACAATATTTTTCTTGCTAATGTTCTACAATGTAAAGGGGGAAAAAATTAAAGTAGGATATATATACAAAAGATTCTATACAACACACAATGACTAAAAGTAATGTAAAGTATGTACACACTTACTTGGATGGTACTATTGTTCCAATATTTCAACAATTTCTTGAAACGAGGTTTTGGTATGCTTTCAGGCCTGTTTTTTAACCTTTCCTTTGAGGTTGAGTATTTCAAAAAATGTTTCATCTTGATATAATATTTGTAATGTCTCCATGCATCATTTATTCGAGAAAAAAAAAGATTTATTTCGTTTTTCATGAATAATATATTTACTCTGAAAAATATTATTGTGATCATCATGTGATAACTATTTAACAATCAGATAAAATATGAAAATTAAACTCTTATACTTGAATATATGGTCATATATGTTCCTCGTGATTTTTGTACATTTTTTTAAAGTTTGTATAAATTAAGGGGCAAAAAATCGAGTTCCTTGCGATAGTACCAAGGAAATAACCTAAGTCAGTTACAATTTTTTCGTCAGGTCCTATCACTTCTCCGCCATTATCTAAGACGACTTTTGGATGATCTTGGATTTTTCTTCCATGTATTTTCAAGCACGGAGTTGATCCCCTTGTTTTTTTCTTAGATGTCCCTATTTTGACATTAAGCTTTTATAACATAAGATAAAATCCTAAAGATGAGTCACAAATATATATATGACAAATTAATATTTGATCATTACCATTGTTTTCGTCATCTTCATCTCGGCCTTCAATTTCTTCTTCCATGACATATTCTTCCTCTTCAATTCCAATATCATTTCCCAACTATTCTTCATCATCAAGTTCATTATTTTCCTTAAAAAAATCTTCAATTAACATTGAGTTAAACAAGGACATTCTTTTGGTCTTCTTTGTTGCACTTTGCTGACTTGTCATTACCATGTCATCTGCATTCTCCACCCTTTCTTTGGCCTTTTATTTTGTTCTTGAAATGTTGTTTTCTTCCGATTCCTTTCTCATTGGTGACTGAAATTCTTCATTCTCCAAACTTTTTTTGGCCTTTTGATTCTACATAGGTGATTTTCTTTGATTCATAATGCGACCTTTTGGATCTTGGTTTGTTTCATGATCCTTGATTGTCAATTATGACATTGATGCTTGATCCGCTGTCGCACACGGTTCAAATACGATTAATCCACTTATTCGAGTTTCGGACCTATCACAGATTCTATCAATGAGTTTTAATTAATTTCTAATTCGTGATTCTATCCTTATTTGACTACAGAATTGATCAAACAAGCATACAATCAATCCTACATTCGGTTTCATTGACTGGATTAAGCATCACAATCATTAAAATATTACAATTAACGATCAAGCGTCGCAGAATTATAATTCAATTAAATTATAAATTGAAACCGAATTCTGTCAAATAAATTAAATCGATCTTATTGAAATTCAGTTTAAACAATTTGAAATTCAATATAATCATATGAACGAAAATAGAATCATGAATCAAAAATCGACGGTATAACTTGAACCTCCAGGTGTGATGAAACTCTGAATTCGTGGATTAATCTGATGAAGTTAGCCTTCCATGGAATTGAAAATAAAAAATACGTTTATATTATGATTCTGTCCAAAAATAATCTGATACCAGAAAGGAAAGAAATCCCCAAATATATAGTGCTCGGGCTTTTGGGCTTTTAAAACAAGTAGCCTGCTATTTAAATTATTACAAAGGTCCAGATTACGAAATCTGTAAATTAGGCTCAGTAGATTTCGGCATTGAGATTTTTGTCCAACACAAAAGTTGTAGCTCTGATTTTTAGCTTTCCAACAACTGCTCGCTTGCCTCAATCTGATATCCAGAGCTCAAGTTATGGCCTACAGAGCGAGCAGGGGTTAAAATGCAAATAATAAAATTGTAATTCAATTTCAACCCAAAGTTTAGAAACAAGCTAAAAAATTATTCTAAGCTATAAAGTGATTTTAAAAATACCAAAACAAAAGGATAGAAACATGTGCCCAAGTGCTATGATCAAATTCCCCCACACTTAAGCTTTTGCACTCCGTGCAAAGCAATGCATGCGATTCCAAATATTCTCAGGAATGCAAAGTGGTGAGCAAAAGAAAAAATTCAAACTTCAAGGAATATGACATTCATGAATAATTTTCACAACCAAGGCAAACAAGAGGATAAATTAACCAAAGAATGCATCATATATAAGTGATAGAGTCGTCACAAGATATAAAATTCTCTCAATCACTCAAGTGTTTGGGCTAATGTTTACCCTCAAAGCACATCATGAAAGCTAGCACTACCATAGGCTTGACAAGCCCATAACATCTATAATTGAAACACATGCACATAATGATCAAAAGGTCTTTATTCAGGTTGTAACGTGGCCAAGGTAAGGGTGAGATAATCCTAAGGAGACTAGGGCTAAAAATCAAAGAGGATAAAGGAGTAATGATCAAGAGAGAAAAATAACATTGAGAAGTAACTCAACAAAATATCATTGACTTTTATTATCAACTCTCTTTACTCACAACATAACCATTTTCCTCAATTTATTTCTCATTTCAATTTTTTTTTATTTTAAACAACCTCAAATTTAAACAAACAAGTTGAGTTGAGCACCCCCACACTTATTTAAGGAAAGACTCCTTTATCCCCCAAGATTGGGTCAATTCATTGTTTTTCACTTTTAGGCTTGTAATGAGCTATATAACAAAGAATGGGATAATTAGGCTCAAAGGGGCTTAAACAAATGGATAATTGAAGCTTATTTGGCTAGTAGCTTAACAAGAAACAAATGCCTAGATCATTTCAATATATGCATGCGGACAAGAGTCAAGTCAAGTTCTAGCGTAACTAGCAATCATGAGTGAGATATCACACAAAAAAGGAAGATGGAAAAATGTATTCCATTCATAATAGGCTCAAAATCTCACAAGGGTTAATGACCTATCACAAATGATACGCAATGCACATTTTATATCATTTGCTCACAACATTTACAACCACAAAATTTGATGAAAAAGCATGCAATGCAATACACATTTTTATTTTATTTTATTTTTTATATTTTTTTATTTTATTTTTTTATTTTTTATTTTTATTTTTATTTTTTTATTTTTTTATTTTTTTTAAATCCTTTAACAAATAAAATCCCCAATACTACCCCCACACTTAAATTACACATTGTCCTCAATGAAAGTAACAAGTATGAATTAAGAGTAAGGAAAGGGAGCTCCCTGTTCAATCTTCAGTGTAGGTGGGCTTTTCCAAGGAGAGTTCTTCTATGGTAGTATCTTCAAGCACAGAGTTCTCATGGAATAGCTTGAGGCGTTGTCCATTTACTTTGAACACTTTGTCGGTGTTTTCACTTTTTATTTCCACTGCACCATGAGGAAAAGTGTTAGTAACAACAAAAGGACCAATCCACTTGGAACGAAGTTTACCTGCCATAATTTTTAGACGGGAATTAAACAGTAAAACTTTTTGGCCAATGGAAAATTCCTTCCTAGAAATCATCTTATCATGATAAGACTTAGTTTTCTCTTTATAGATCCGGGAGTTCTCATAGGCTTCTAGTCTAAGCTCTTCAAGTTGTTGCAATTGAAGCTTTCTCTCCAAACCTGCTTTCTCCATTTCAAGGTTGCAACTCTTGACAGCCCAATAAGCACGGTGCTCTATTTCCACTGGGAGGTGGCATGCCTTACCAAACACAAGTCGATAAGGGGACATTCCTATTGGTGTTTTGTAAGCTGTTATGTGAGCCCAAAGAGCATCTTCCAGCCGACGGCTCCAGTCCTTCCTGTTTGGCTGCACCATCTTTTCTAAGATCTGTTTGATTTCCTTGTTTGATATTTCAGCTTGCCCATTAGTTAGGGGATGATAAGGTGTAGAGACTCTGTGCACAACCTCATACTTCCGAAGCAAAGCGTCCATGGTGCGGTTGCAAAAATGAGTGCCTTGATCACTTATGATGGCCCGGGGTATTCCAAACCTGCAAAAAATATTTGATCTGATAAAACCTGCAACAACTTTAGAATCATTAGTCCTAGTGGGTATTGCTTCCACCCACTTCGAAACATAATCAACAGCAAGTAAAATGTAGACAAAACCAAAAGATACAGGAAAAGGGCCCAAAAAGTCAATGCCCCACACATCAAATACTTCACAGAAAGGCATAGGTTGTTGAGGCATCTCACTTCTACGAGTGATTGCTGTTCCTACTATTTGACACTGTTCACAAGTTTTGTAAGTCTCAAAAGCATCTTTAAACAAAGTGGGCCAAAAGAAACCCGAGTCTAAGACTTTTCTGGCTGTCCGTTGAGGACCCAAATGTCCCCCAACTTGAGAGGCATGACAGAAATGAAGAATGGATTTAGCCTCATGGTGGGGAACACGTCGCCTAATCACCTGGTCACTACAGAATTTCCACAGATATGGATCATCCCACACATAGTATTTGGCATCACTTTTAAGTTTGTGTACTTGTGTTCTGGATGCATCTGCGGGAAAGACTCCAGCAACTAGATAATTAACTAAATCAGCAAACCAAGGAATTACCTCACGCAACTGTAGCAGTTGCTCATCAGGGAAGTCATCTTGAATGGGGATGGGGTCCTCATCCAGTTCTATTCTGCTCAAATGGTCTGCCACCAGATTTTCAGCTCCACTCTAATCTTTAATCTCTAAATCGAATTCTTGGAGTAACAACATCCATCGGATCAATCTCGGTTTTGCTTCTGGTTTCTTCAACAAGAACTTCAAAGCTGCATGGTCAGTAAAAACAACTACCTTCGAACCTAGCAAATATGATCTAAACTTATCAAGAGCAAAAACAATAGCCAAGAGTTCCTTTTCAGTGGTAGTGTAATTAGCCTGTGCAGAATCTAAAGTCCTAGAAGCATAATAAATAACATGGGCAGCCCTGCCAACACTTTGTGCAAGGACCGCTCCCACTGCATAGTTAAATGCATCACACATAATTTCAAAAGGGAGGGTCCAATTGGGTGGCTGAATGATGGGAGTAAAGGTCAGTGCTGCCTTCAAGCAATCAAAAGCCTTCCTGCATTTGTCATCAAAGGTAAAACAAACATCTTTTTACAGCAAATTTGACAGCGGAAGAGCTATCTTGCTGAAATCCTTGATAAAACGCCTGTAAAAACCTGCATGGCCAAGAAAAGAACGAATCTCGCGGATGCAAGAAGGGTAAGGCAAATTAGAAATCACATCAATTTTGGCAGGATCGACTGCCATCCCGTTCTTAGAGATCACATGTCCCAAAACTATGCCCAGTTCAACTATAAAATGACATTTTTCATAATTCAGCACAAGGTTAGTTTCAATACATCTATGCAAAACTCTATCTAAATTGTTCAAGCATACATCAAATGAGGAACCATACACAGTAAAATCATCCATGAAAACTTCTATACAACTTTCTATCAAATCAGCAAAAATACTAATCATGCAGCGTCGGAAAGTTCCATGAGCATTGCATAGGCCAAAGGGCATCCTCCTATAGGCAAATGTGCCGAAAGGGCAAGTGAACGTGGTCTTTTCTTGGTCCTCCGGTGCAATATGGATCTGAAAATAACCAGAAAACCATTAAGAAAACAATAATGTGACTTACCAGCCAACCGTTCAAGCATCTGATCAATGAATGGTAAAGGAAAATGATCCTTTCTGGTTGCCTGGTTTAGTCTCCTGTAATCGATGCATACCCTCCAGCTGTTCTGCACTCGTGTGGGGATAAGTTCATTATTTTCATTTTTAACCACTGTGAGTCCAGTTTTCTTAGGGACTACCTGCACCGGACTCACCCATTGACTATCAGAGATGGGGTATATAATGCCTGCTTGCAAGAGCTTGGTCACTTCCTTTTTCACAACATCCAGAATTAATGGGTTAAGTCGCCTTTGGAGCTGCCTCACTGATTTTGCTCCATCCTCTAATAGTATCTTATGCATGCACATGGATGGGCTAATACCAGGAATATCAGCCAAGGTCCATCCGATTGCCTTCCTGTGTTTTCTCAAAATCTGCAACAGCTTCTCTTCCTGTTCATCTTCAAGTTTGGCTGAAATAATCACAGGTAATTTGCCACTTCCATCTAAATATGCATATTTCAAATTTTCAGGAAGTGGTTTAAGCTCTATAGTCGGTGGCTGCTCAATGGAGGGTATGATACCAGTGGCTGAAGCTAAGTCTGCAATGGAGGGATAGTTTCTCCAACCGGGGTTGTACCTGTTAGACGACAAATCATAATTGGCTTGAGGGTTGAATATGTTTGCTGCATATGCTTGAGGAGCATCAGCCACTGGATCGTCTTGTAGAGTAGGACATGAATCTGTAGGATGATCTAGAGAAATGCAAATACCACATACCACTGCTTGGGCTTTACCTACTGCCAATTTCTTCACTAAAGATGTAAGCTTATCAAGTCTGCTTTCTAGATTCTTGTGGGAAGAAGTTTGAATCTCATTCACTCCCTTTGTTAAAACGGCTGAATTGCTTCTAGTTGTAAACAGTTGGGAATTAATGGACATGTTCTCAATCAAAGCTTTTGCCGCTTCTGGGGTCTTATCGACAAGTGCTCCCCCACTAGCAGCATCCAAAATACTTCTATCCATAGGTAGCAAGCCTTCATAAAAATACTGGATGAGCAATTGTTCAGAAATCTGGTGGTAAGGACAGCTAGACACCAATTTCTTGAATCTCTCCCAATACTCATGTAGTGATTCCCTGTCAATCTGTCTAATGCCACATATTTCTTTTCTGATTGAAGCAGCTCTTGAGGCAGGGAAGAATTTTTCTAGAAACAATTTCTTCAATTCATTCCAACTTGTAACAGAACCTGGCTGAAGGTAGTATAACCAATCCTTAGCAGCATCTTGAAGTGAGAATGGAAAGGCTCTCAGCTTGATATGATCTTCTGTGACTCCTTGAGGTTTCATGGTGGAACACACCACATGGAACTCCTTCAAGTGTTTGTGGGGATCCTCACCTGCAAAACCATTAAACTTTGGAAGCAAGTGTATTAAACCAAATTTAAGTTCAAATGGTACAGTAACTTCAGGATATTCAATACACAAAGCATTATAGGTAACATCAGGTGCAACAAGTTGTCTCAAAGTTCTATTATTCATATCAGCCATATTGTGTAGCAAAATGTCACTTTTTTCACTATCACTATCACTATCTGAATCTCTATCTGACACGTTAGCACTAGCAGCAGCTCCATTTAGTTTACGCCGTAAATGGAAGGTCCTATCTATTTCAGGGTCAAGGGGGTGCAGATTTACAGAACTAGCCCTAGTCATGCATCATCATAACAATACAATGCAAAATCACAATTCTGAAAATTCCAACAATGTCCCTATTGCTAAAATTGAAATGAAAAATCGAAAACACTATCAAATAAAATCCAAAAAATATAAAAATACCACCGAAAATCTCTAAAAATCAAATAAAGGTCACGCAAATTTTTTTTGGATTTTTTTGAAAATATCAAAAATTCAAAAAATAAAAAAAGTGGTCCAGATGAAGGAATTTGGAAATTTGAGCGTCAAATCCCATAATAAGTCCCTTATAAGGGACTCCTAATCCTTGATTTTTTTTTTGATTTTCTGGCAAAAATTCGGAGCAATCCGCCACAGTCGCCTGAAAACCGGATTGTTTTGGACTAGCAACGTGCCTACGAGCTAGCACAACCCTATCTGACCTGTAGAACAACAAAGCACAACGAAACAATTGTTAGAATAGTTAGTAATACTCTAAAACTGGTTAATATTATTATCAGAGAGTCCCCGGCAACGGCGCCAATTTGATCCGCTGTCGCACACGGATCAAATACGATTTGAAATAAGTGCAGAAAAGGGTAATAACCTGAGTCGTTTCGCAAGGACTCCTAATATAATGATATTAACCGGGTTGAAATTTGAAATTTGGGGTTTTTATAATGATTTAGTTTGGACAGATAAGCAAAACGATTAATCCACTTATTCGAGTTTCGAACCTATCACAGATTCTATCAATGAGTTTTAATTAATTTCTAATTCGTGATTCTATCCTTATTTGACTACAGAATTGATCAAACAAGCGTACAATCAATCCTACATTCGGTTTCATTACTGGATTAAGCATCACAATCATTAAAATATTACAATTAACGATCAAGCGTCGCAGAATTATAATTCAATTAAATTATAAATTGAAATCGAATTCTGTCAAATAAATTAAATCGATCTTATTGAAATTCAGTTTAAACAATTTGAAATTCAATATAATCAGATGAACGAAAATAGAATCATGAATCAAAAATCGACGGTATAATCTGAACCTCCAGGTGTGATGAAACTCTGAATTCGTGGATTAATCTGATGAATTTAGCCTTCCATGGAATTGAAAATAAAAAATACGTTTATATTATGATTTTGTCCGAAAATAATCTGATACCAGAAAGGAAAGAAATTCCCAAATATATAGTGCTCGGGCTTTTGGGCTTTTAAAACAAGTAGCCCGCTATTTAAATTATTACAAAGGTCTAGATTACGAAATCTGTAAATTAGGCTCAGTAGATTTCGGCATTGAGATTTTTGTCCAACACAAAAGTTGTAGCTCTGATTTTTAGCTTTCCAACGACTGCTCGCTTGCCTCAATCTGATATCCAGAGCTCAAGTTATGGCCTACAGAGCGGGCAAGGGTTAAAATGCAAATAATAAAATTGTAATTCAATTTCAACCCAAAGTTTAGAAACAAGCTAAAAAATTATTCTAAGCTATAAAGCGATTTTAAAAATACCAAAACAAAAGGATAGAAACATGTGCCCAAGTGCTATGATCAATGCTTCATTTGAAAGTTTCTTGACATTTTCAATCTTCTTTATTGTTGAATAAAGATCCTTATTTGAAGGTATATTTGTTTGATCAAATGCTGCAAAATTTGATAATTGAATTGTGCTTGAGGTGCAATCTTAATTGAAGGATGCTTGACTCCTTGAATTTGATTGTCTACCAATAAAAATACAGTATACCAATAAATAGAACAACTTTTGAAAAGGACAAATAGAATATATAGGTTAATAGCTTTATTAAAATTTGACCAGTTGCAGCTATCATTGACAAAAGAACATTATCAACAATTCTCTCATGCATCACCCTTCTTAATAACTCATTTAACTACTCAAAATATTAAATTACATGTCTTCCAAAATTATTCTTCATCGTCCAAATCATAATCATCTTTGTCTTTAAATTCCTTCATAACATGTCCAAGCTTCTCAACTATTGTTGTTGGAGTATCTTCCCTAACACAATTGAGGTCGTTCCCATTATTTGATGCATTTAGATTTCCAATATCATAAAATGGATCATAAAAATATTCTTCTTGAGTTGTAGTATTTGATTGGCCACCCATGTTAAACAAATCTCTAGGAACGGTTTTCATAACATAATGTTTATTTTCATTAAAAGGATCTTGCATATAAATACATTGGTGGACTTGAGACACCATTTTGGTAACATTTTTTGTTGAAATGTACAAAAGTAAGCCCATATTTGTCTTCTTTAGCCTTATACCAATCATACTTAAACAACACAAATTTGAGTTAGCTATAATTGCTCCATAGTAAGTGACGATCTGTTTTAGGATTTTCATCCTTAGAACATGCAAAACTTTCAGTCAAAGAAACCAAAGTTACACTAGAATTTTGAGTTTTGCACCTTGCATCACGTTTCATAGTGTGAAATCTATAACCATTGGTAAGGTAACCTGAAAACCTTTTTGCAGCAACATTTGGACCTCTAGATAATAGGTGAACTTACACATCATTTTCCAAGGCTCGAATTTTATACCATTCACTAAAATCTTGACCTTGTCTTTTGGCCTTGATCCACTTTCCTCCTTTAGTGTGACCACTAACACATTCATTGTAATCTCTACAAAGGTAGCACTTTAGTTGTTAAAATAACTCTAAGATATGTTTTTTATACAAGTAGAGGAACAAACAATAAACTATTATGGTACCTTATGTATGTTTGAATATCATCGCAATTGAACAATATGTATCAATGGGCTTGAGCTTTTGATGTTGAGTCTATTAAAAATACTTTACCATTTTGCTTCTTTTCTAAAGGTTGGCCAATACTTGAAAAGTAATCATTTGGATCTACTTCGCAAGAATCATTGTTATAATAGTTTCTACTCATTCTATTCAGCCTTGTATCTACACTTTTATGCAAATATTTGAGCAAAGAGTCAAAGCTTCTTCATCCAAATATCCCTCAATAATAGAACCTTCTAGATGAGCTCTATTACGAACATAACTTTTAAGTCTACATAAGTTTCTTTTTGTGGGATACATCCATCAGAATTGAACGAGACCGCTAAATCTAACTTCATGTACAACATGAATAGGGAAATGAACCATTACATCAACAAAACAAAAAACTTGGAGGAAAAACCATCTCCAATTGACAAAGTATTTCTGCAATCTCTCCATGTAGATAATCCAATTCTTGCACTTGGATAACTTTTTGACACAAAGAGCGGAAAAAGGACCCAAGATGAATTAAAGGTCCAACCACTATATTTGGTATTATGCTCTTTATTGCTACTTGTAATAAGTAGTGTAACATGAAATACACATCATGAATCTTGTAACCAAATATCTTTTTATCGCCAACATGCACACATTTTGAAATGTTAGAAGCACTCTCATCGGGTAACTTGGTAGCTTTCAAAACACCGCAAAAAGTAGACTTCTCTTGGGAATTCATTAAGAAACCTTTGCAAACTTTGTCCAACCTCCGTCAATCTCTATTGGATGCAGTTCCTTTCTAATTCTCGTATCTTGCAAGTAATAACGAGCATTAACATGATCTTTTATCTTTCTTCAGATGTCTAAAAGAGTCCCAATAATACTATCACATATGTTTTTCTCAATATGCATTACATCAAGATTATGACATAAGGTACTGTGAGCCTCGTATGTCAACTCAAAAAATATTGACTTCTTCTTCCATGGACCATTATTTTTCTTCTTCTTCTTTTCAAATTCATTCTCAAAATCTTTTAAGCTTTCGAAAATTTCTATACCTTCTAGCATAGGTGATGCAAACCTATGTTCTTTATTTCCATTGAACGACCTTTTATTGGCTCTCCAAGCATGACTAGCCAATAAAAAAACACGATGATCCATATAACACATGTTGCGACTGTGTCCCAACTAGGTTGAATTAGTGTTATAGTTGCAACACGCGCATGCCAACTTTCCTTTGGTGCTCCAACCTAACAACATACTCAAGGTAGTCAGTAATAGTCCATAGCAGAGATGCCCACAATTGAAATGTTTGATTTTTTGAGGCATCATATGTTTCTACTCCAAATTCCCACATTTCATTTTGCTTCTTAATCAACGGCTGAAGGTACACATTGATATCATTTACAGGTGACTGTAGTCCAAGAATCAATAACGACAACATGGTATACTCATATTTCATGCACATCCAAGGTGAATAATTGTATACCACCATCATGACAGACCATGTACTATGCAATTTGCTCATAGTTCTAAATGGATTGAAACCATCACTTGATAAGCCAAGCCTTACATTACGATGCTTGGAAGCAAAATCGGGATGAGGCATGTCAAAATTCTTCCATGCTGGCCATCAGCAGGATTCCTTAATTTACCATCCTTTAAGCGACCTTCTCCTTGCCATCTCATCGACTCGATTGTTTTCAAACACATAAATAGTCTTTGAAGTCTTGGAATCAGTGGAAAGTGCCTCAAAATTTTTCAAGAACTTTACGGTCATACTTTGGATCCTTAAACTCTAAATCTACTGGAGTAAATTCCTTCCATCATCAAGCTTTACAAGTGCTTCAAGTATCGTCATTTTCATGCTCTTTCCAATACAACATACAATCATTTGGAAATGCATGAATTTTTTTATAATCAAGGCTTAAATCCTTGATTATGACTTTTGTTTGGTTAAAAGATTCAAGAGTATTCAGATTAGGCATGGCTTCTTTCAATAACTCCAAAAGAGCATTGAACGATACATTGCTCCACCCATGAAGACATTTAACAAGTAAAGTCAAATTAGAAATAATAAATAGTGAAATTTTCACATCCTGGATACAACTCTTGTTTCGCCTCATTAATCAAATTATAAAACTTCTTAGCATCCTCATTGGGTCCCTTATTGCCTCCCTCTACTTTTTTCATGGGCCTAAATGTGTCATAAAGTAAGCCATTGATTTCATCACCTAAGTCCTCTTGATCTATCATATGATCTTCATGAAGTGTAGTCTGAATTAATTCTATGAAATGTAGTCTACTGTTTGTCAATCACTCTAAATAACAAAAATAATACCATATATATTGAAGTTTAACGCAAATGAAATTATAATATCAATATAACTTATGATTTTGTACAAAAAAATCCATGCAAAGAAGGATAAACAAAATAAACTATTTGAGACCACTTGAAATCGTAAAAAAAACAAAAACAATGAAAATTAGCAAGTTAAAAATCAAAGAACTTTAGCATTAAACCAAAAAAACTCATTAATGTCAAAATGCACCATCAAGGTTTTGATCCCTATAATATATCATATTTCATTTTTAGTCTCTCTAAAAATTTTCTTCGAACAAAGAAAATTAGTAAATTAAAATTTCAAAGGACTTTAGCATTGAACAATAATGCATAATTTTTAATGGAGTAAACAAATATACTAAAACAATAATCAGAACTTTTTTATCGATTATCTTCAAAACACCATTCTCTTAATGCAGGATTTTTGTTTATCCATTATATTCAAAACAAAGCAACAACCAATTCTAAAATAAGCCATAATACACAAAGTTAGTCCCAATGACTTCTACACCTAATTATTAACATTTGCTTTCTAACATTAATGTGAATTAAAGTAACTAGTTGGAATTAATATCTATTAGTGAGCAACATAAACATACAGAGGCATGCATGTTAAAAATTATACCCGTTCAATTTTATAATAACACAAAATCCAACTTGCTCATTTTTATTTCAACTATCTCCATCTAATAGCAGTATTTCAAAATGAGATGAATTCATATTTGGAGTAACAAATTAGGATTGTATCAATAGCTTCAAACAAAAGAAGGAAACTAGCTATAACATAAGCAAGACAGTAACAATATTAAATACAAAATATACCTTTGTAAGAATGATTTGCAATCTTCTATCTTGTTGATTTTCTTTCACCAGAGACAAACCACACAATGAACCAAACCTTGCTAAAATGAATATACATTAAAACAAAAAACAGCAACCATTGTTTAATATAAAATTTGCAGCAACCATATATATATATATGTACTTTGTATTTTTTATGTACGTTGATTTTAGATCGTGACCCTCTACTATTACTCTGGATTGGGTTTATGCCCAAAGTTCTTAGATTTTTTGAGTTTCGCAGGAATTGCAATTACGTCAAAGACGTGGCAAAGTGATTATTTGGGTTGACGATTGGAAGCAGTGAGGTTTGATGTCACCCGTGGGTCCTCAATACTCAGTCAT
Organism: Cicer yamashitae; assembly: GCA_037974755.1. NCBI lineage: Eukaryota > Viridiplantae > Streptophyta > Magnoliopsida > Fabales > Fabaceae > Cicer > Cicer yamashitae. Next base: position 16,039,201 of record JBBPBQ010000003.1, read on the forward strand.
CCTCAGTTTAGAATTTGATCAGCTTAGAGTTTTATTTATGTGTTTTAATTATTTTCTCTTCCTTCTTGGAATTTTGTTGTTACAATAGAAATTATTTATCTGAAACAATTGTGACTATTTTTGTTCAATGTGAATTGATCGGGTTGTGAATAAGTCAGTTGTGTTGAAACCATGGTATAAAATGTGACAATGATTATAATCATTGCTTTTGAAAAAGAATCTTGCAATTAAATATTTTTCTCGAATTTTAAATTAAACCACGATTATGAATATTTTATCCAAAAATTTAGTTGTTTTTTTGAAAAAAAACAGTACAACTATTACTCTTGAAAATCGAGGTGTTACGTCTAATTATTCAAATTTCTAACAATTAGTTCAATGGACTCTCAAGATAAGGATGATGTGGTGGCAAATCTGTAGCCTGTTGAAGGCATGGACAACTATTTTTTTTACAGCAATGCATAAATTTTGGAGTTCATTGGTTCCGACTAAAATCTATGTTTTTGGTTGGTGGGTGTTACAAGATAAGATCCCAGCTAGAGTAAATTTGTGGCAATTAGGGGTTATTAGTGATATTTATCAACAATGTTGTGCGTTGTGTTTTGACAATTTAGAAACAACAGAGCATTTTTTATTTCCGTCTTTGAAGGCTTTCGAGGTGTGGAATTCAATGCTTGAGTGGCTGGTTTGGGAGCAATGAGTTAGTGGAGAATTGCTTGAGCTTTGATTCGAAGACGAAAAAATGGAAAATGAATATTACATAACTTTTTCTTTTCTCTCCTACGGCTACAGTGTTGCATCCATTGCAACTAGGGATTTCAAATCCCTTTTACTCATTATTATGGGCCTAGCCCAAAATCAACTTATCCTTTTTTTTTCTTTCCTAGTATTATAATACTAATAATAAAAAGTTTATTTGGTGTGGCCCACTTAGAAGTCACTACCCAACAAATATACTCTCACGACTCAAGTGGGTACTTGTCAACTATATTCACCTTTTTTCTACAACATATCATCTTCGACACATGCAAAGTCTTTGTCATCATATATGAATAATTCTCATTAGTATGGATCTTCTCAATCAAGAATGACTTTATCTTCAGCGCATCTCGTATCCAATGTTATCGCACCTCACTGTACTTCGAATTTGCATGAAAAATCAGATTCTTGTTGAGATTAATCGCACTTTGATTCTCGTAGAATAACACAAACTTGTCTTGCTTGAGGCCTAACTCTTGTAGGAATTTCTTCATCCTAGAAGATTTCTTTAGAAGCTTCAGTTGTTGCAACATACTCAACCTTAGTAGTGGATAATTCAACACACTTTTATAACCTCGATGGCCAAGACACAGTTCCCCCTGCAAAAGCCATCATATAACATGAAGTAGATTTTCTAGTATCAAGATCACATGTCATACTTGCATCTATGTAGCCATCTAACATAAGTTGACCACCTCCAAAACATAAACACACTTTGGAAGTACCTCTAAGGTATCTAAGAATCCACTTCACTGCTTGCCATAAATCTTTACCAGGATTAGAGAGAAATCGACTGATAACTCCAACTTGATGAGCAATATATGGCCTTGTGCATACCATATCATACATCAAACTACCAATTATGGATGTATAAGGAACCTTCTTCATATCTTCTTTATCTTTCTCACTTGTAGGACATTGTTCAGATTTAATTTTGAAATGACTAGCAAGTAGAGTACTAGTCAATTTGCAATTACTCATGTTAAACCTCTCTAACACCTTTTCAATGTAATTGTGTTGAGACAACCACAATTTATCATTCTTCCTGTCACGAGTGATTCTAATGCCCAAAACTTGCTTTGTAGGACCCAAGCCTTTCATTTCCAAAGACTTGCTCAAATCTTTCTTCAGAGATTGAATCTTTTTATTGTCATAACCAACAATCAACATGTCATCCACATATAAACAAAGAATAATATAATCACCATTATGAAATTTCTTGACAAACACATAACTCTCAGAAGTATTTTAACTATACCCATGCTTACCCATGAAATAATTCAATTTCTTATACCATTATTTTGGTTCTTATTTGAGCCCATACAAACTTTTCTTCAATTTGCAATAAGTTACTCTTTAGCCTTGACTCCAAAGTCCTCAGGTTGCTCCATATAGTTCTCTTCCTCCAAATTTCCATGAAGAAATGTCATCTTCACATCAAATTGTTCAACTTCAAGGTTCAAATTATCTGTTAACCCAAGTACAACTCGGATTCAGGACATTACCGCCACTAGTGAGATAATTTCTTCAAAGTCAATACCCTTTCTCTAATTAAATCCTTTCACAACCAATCTTGCTTTGTATATTGGTTCGTAACTATTCTCTTTTTCCTTTATCTGCCCTTAAGAAACTTCACCAGATCAAATGTGGGATTCTCATGCAAGGAATTAATTTCTTCTTGCATGTCCTTCAACCACTTTTCTATATCAACATTTGCAATGGACTCTTGGTAGTACTATGGTTCACTACTATCAGGGATCATCACATATTCGTGTGAAGGATATCTTTAGGAAGGTTGATGTCCTCTAATAGACCTTCTCAATTCAGGTTCAAGTGGTAGCTCAAGTGGAACCTACTCATCATGGTGAGGAACATAATCATCAGTTATATTCTCATTATCTACATGTATATCTCTCCCATCAACAAAAGTTTCAGTAGAGGGCATATGGGCAACATCAATCTAACTTCTGGAATTGGTTTATGTTTATCAATTTTATCAAAGTCTTCAATTGTCTAGTCTTCAAGAAATATCACATCTCGGCTTCTGATAATTTTCTTGTCAACTGGATCCCACAATCTATATCCAAATTCTTCATCACAAACAAAAACACATTATTTGGACCTATCATCTTTTGGTACTTGAACAAAACATCTACAGCCAAACATTCCCAAATGATGATAAGAGATGTCTTACCTCGACCATACTCTGCTTGGAACATCACCATCAAGTGCAATAGAATGAGAAAAATTGATCAAATCCACTGTGGTTTTCATTGTTGCACCCTAAAAAATTTCGATAATTTTTCATGAGAGTGCATACACCTGCTTTTGTCATTAATAGTACGATTCATTCTCTCTACAACACCATTATGGTGAGGTGTCTTTGGAATTGTTTTCTCAAGTCTGATTTCATGTTCTTTACAATACTCTTCAAATGGGCCGTTGTATCCATTACTATTATATGATAAAAACATATTTCAATTTTCTTCCCTTTTCTCTTTCAACTCTTGCATGAAAGTACTTGAAGACTCCAAGTACCTAATCTTTACATTTCAAAAGAAAAGTCCACACCTTTCTAGAGCGGTCATCAATAAAAGAAACAACATATGATGCACCACCAAGAGATTTCCTATCTATCATGCAAACATCAGTATGAACTAAATCAAGAATATTTTGGCTTCTATGAGGACCAGTATTATGAAAAGAAACTTTATGTTGTTTTCCAGCAAAATAATGAGTGCAAGTTCTTAGAGGCATACCTTTACCAAAAGAAATTTATTTGCTAGTATGTTGAGTCTTTTTTCACTCAAGTGACCAAGGCGCATATGGCATAAATCAATAGAGTCATCTTCAATTGCATTCACCTCCTCCTTGCAAAGCTTCACAAGCATCCTATAGAGAGAAGTGGAACTTTGATCATTTTCTACCACTAAAGACCATTTGGTGATTTTACATATACCACCACCACCAAAGTAACCGTGATAACCCTTAATATCTGTAGTAGTCAACTGATTCACTGTATTCTGTAAAGTACTTATATGTTCTATCATTGCATCCCCATCCTTATATTTCATACTCACCAGCTTCCGAATCAAGAATGCTTTATTTTGCATATTCTTCCTCTTATACAACTCTATGAATTTATCCCACATCTTCTTAGCATTTGGCCACTGCCTTTCTATTCATCTTCTTCCAGTCACATGAGTTTTATCTTTGGGTTTAGTGGTGTCCCCCTCAAGAGGATTGTACAAATCTTTTCTATATAACATGTCTTCCATGAGAATCTTCCAAAGTGTGTAATTAGTAAAGTAGAGTTTAATCATATTCGAACTTTTATTTTTCTCCTCCATTTAAATGCACAAATCAAACCATCTGAACTCTGATACCACTGTTGGATCGTGAGGGGAGTCGGGGGATCATCCACATTGGGTCAGGAGCAACCACACAAGTGAGTTGGACACGACATCCTAACCCAAAATCTTACGAGATTGGGTTTATAAAGAGTCCTCTCAGTTATATGTTGTTCAACCTTCCCTTTTTTAAGTATTGTTGGACTTCTAACTCACACTTGATACACAACACCAATAATAAAATTACTATCCACAAAGATTTATGGCCTGTATGATTGTCTTTTCTAAAACTGTGTTTTAATTTTCAAAAATTTAAAAACAGAAAAATTTGTTTGGTTAACCATTTTATAAATAACACTTTTGAAAACTAGTTTTTGTTTTCTGATTTTAGGGACTAAAAAAGAAAATCAGTTTAAAACACTTTTGTTTTTCAATTTCTAGTTTTTAAAATGAAGAAAAAGACAGACATTATTTAATTTCATTAATGGAAAATTTTATAATTATCATAAATGTATGTTTTAATTTTGCGATCGTATTATCTCATACTAATTATACATTCCTCCAATACTTTATCTACATAAGAAATGTAAACATGTGAGATGTTTTTTTAACTTGGCATACATTGAGATTTGAAACATACAAATTTCCCACAAACAATTTATTTCACACGATATTTTGTTAATTTATTTATTTTCATCGATTTCTAAACATTTTTAAATTGATTTTTCACTGGATTATTTCAATATTATTTAAACATAATTTCAAATATATAATTAATTTAATTAAATTTAGAAATATATCTTAATGTGCGACAATTAACTAAGATATTTTCATTGAATTTATTTTGGAAATCAAATACATGCCTAAGAGCTTGCTAATGATTCTACAAAAATAAGAGTTTAATAAATAAATAAATTATATTCAAGTGATATTTTCTTAATTCTCACCATCAAAATTTTATGAAACATGGGTATAGATGCGGTATCAGTATGAGTACATATTATGGTATTTTTTTAAAAATTAAAGTAAGGGTGTCAATGAAAAATATGAATTTTTATATAATTTAAATAAAAGAGTTAAATTTTGTAACTCACAATACAAAATCACAATAAGAATTTAAAAAGTAATATATTGTGTTTGGTTAATCACAAATAATATTATATTAATACATAGGAAAATCATTAATTTCACTCTTGATAAAATAATGAAAAAAACGGAGTATGATACGAGTATCGGTATCGAGTAAATACCTAATACAAATAAATTTCGATGAAAATTTTCGACAGTTTTTTACCATTTATAATAGTGTTTATTCTTGTAGTGCCTTATTTTAAATGTGAAAATTAATGAACAAATAAGTAAATAAATAGATCATCAACTAAAATAATTAAAACTAAAATTAAAAGTTCCAACTAAATTGGAGTTTTACATAATTAAAGCTAAAATTAATTTGTATATATATATATATATATATATATATATATATATATATATATATATATATATATATATATATATATATATATATATATATATATATATATATATTTAGATGTCCTTAAAAATTAGGTTAAATACCACATGTGGTCGCTTAATTTAATTTTGACTAACGATTTAGTTATTTATCTTTTTTTTCCCGATTTGAACCTTTATGTTTTTAAATAATTTCAGCGTTACCCTTTAAGTGGGGTTCTGTTAAGAAAAAGTTAAAAAATCTCTTCTCTGGATCATTGTATATGTTCATCAAATCTCTAGGAACGACTGTCATTGATCTGAAGTGATGTATATGGAGTATAAATACCCCATAGCTTCAGTTTTAATGAATCAATCCTACTACCAAATTTAGAACAAATTTTGAAAAAAATTTCTGAAATATTTTCAAAACATAAAGGGTAACTTTTTCTGAAAAGGGATGAGGGATTTTTTAACTTTTTCTAAACGGAACCCCACTTAAAGGGTGACGCTGAAATTATTTAAAAACATAAAGGACCAAATCGAGAAGAAAAAAAAAAGATAAATGACTAAATCGTTAACTGAAATTAAGTTAAGGGATCATGGGTGGTATTTAGCCTTAAAATTAATTGCACAATTTTAATGAATGAATTGCTTATTTTGAATTTTGAAATTATATTCTAAAAATAAATTTACCAAACAAGATTTTTCCTTTTCTAATCTCTAAAACAATTTTCAAAAATTGAGTTGTCAAACATATTTTTTTTTAAATTTTCTTTTTAAAAACAGTTTTTTAAAATTGATTTATAAAATAGTTTTCAAAAACTAAAAAACAAAACACAATCAAACAAGTCATTAATCTCCCTTTATGCTTGATTTTGAGTCCTTGAAGGAATTTTTGTTTCTTTCATATGTTTACTGCCTTCATAACAATTTACTAATGTTACTAATTGTGGTTGCTGCCTGCAAAGTTTGTGAACGAAATAATACTTTCCTATCAAGGCCATATGGTACTATAGTTAAATGTCCCAATGGGCATAGATTCAATGAAATAGTTGGAAAGAAATGTTTGGAGAGGGCTTACTATTTCATTGCTTCAATATATGCATCAATTTTGCTCACATCAATCTCTAAAAGGAGCTCTTATAATTTTTCTTTTTTTTGGTTGGTAATGCTTACAAGAACTTCCAATGGCCTCTTATGATTTGAAAATGGAATATAAGATACGAGTTGAGTAGCTTATTCAAATTAATTGAATAAGTTTTTTTGTTGTTGTAAGTTATTAGATAAAAATTATAAAACAAATCACTCAACAAATGAATATTTTAATAATTGGACTTATCTTTTGAAAAGATTTAAAGAAAATGAATTGGTTTTGAACTTTTCAACCTTGATGTAATCTTTTAACTTTTCTTCCACAATATATTTATGTAAAAGATTACATGTATTTGATAATCAATATTATATTTATGAGAGTCCAAATACATGTGTAATCTTAAATACATATAGATTACATGTATTTGATAATCAAGATTTAAATAAAGACAGATGATCAACGACCAATGACTTATAATTTACATATCCATGTTACATAAAGTATACTCATATTTATATAAAGGATATGAAGAAAAAAGACACACACACAAAAAAGAGGCATCATGATATTTAATCAAAGAGGAGAGAATAAAGACATAAGTGAAAAAAATATAATATCAACAAAGAACTAAGAAGTTTAAGTTGCAGTCTCACTCAATAAATATATTTAATCTATAATATGACTAAATATCTTTAGACGTTAAAATTATATTAAATTTTATAATAAAATATCATTATAGTATATGATTTAAATTTTTGCTTAGAATATTTTTAAGATTTATTAGATTTTTTTCTTATATCCTTATTTTAAGAATATGATTCATAAATATGTTATTAATTAGGATATGATATTAAAATATGAGATTGTATTACAATCTAACTTTATATATAAAGCGATAAATAAATGCTTATGATATTATATTTCACACAAGAATTATATATTTTTTCATACAAAATAGCAAACCAAGAATGCCATCAAATTTGAGGAAGGACTCTATATTTACACTTCCCTCGTTGCACAAATGAGGAACGAGAAAATGTTGTAGACATCAACTACTGTTGGAAATACCTTCAGATGCACTGGCCCATACTTTACAAAAGGTATTGGTCATTGACCACGTTAATTTTACCTTGTCTTATTTCTTTTTATTGGAACACATGCACAAAGGTCATCAATTGATACCAAAGAGAAAGCGGTGCTAATGATTGTTAGAATCCGGTTCTTTTGCGACACAAAGGGTGAAAGGGCATATCAAGAGTTTTTTACCCTTTAGGCTTTAACGACTATAATTGATAAAATATGTCCTCAAATCAAATGGATCATGGTGGCGATATATGTGCAATGCATATGGCCTACCACTTTATTTATTTATTTTGTAATTTTTATTTTTGAAGAGATGATAAATATCACCAAATGCATAAATACTACTAAATGTAGGCCATTATATGTTATTTATCTCATGTATATGTATTTATTTTAATAGTATAAAATCTTAAATTTTTAAATTAAAATTGTCAACCTGATTGAACCGAACTAAATAAATTTATCCTTCTTAGATCATATTGGTTTGGATTTTATTAAATAGATAGCAAAAATCAAATCAAACAAGACCGATTTTTTTTTATTGCTTCGATTTTTTTTTTCTCTCAAAAATCAATCTAAACACATATTTACATCCCTGCTAGGACTACTCTCGTCAGAGTCTCTAAACTCTTAACTTGAGTTATTTGTACCTAAGTCCTTAATTTTTTTTTAAAATTCTGGAATTTGATTAGAAATTATTTGTCCATGAGATTTCAGCTCAGTGGTAATTAAGTGTTTGACATTGTAATTTCAGAGTTCAGAGTTCAAATACCCTTATGGACAATTGTAAATGTTGGAGTTGGTTGAAAATATAATGTTGAAATAGTCTCACATTGCTTAGTTTTGTAAAAGAAGAAGGAGATCAAAACTATATATATGGCTCTAGTTCTTCATTACAAGATACATCATTCAGAAACACATTAAGTTTGTATTTGACTTTTTTCTTTCTCCTTTTTTGGAGTTTTGCGAGGGGTAGTTAGATACTTTCTTTTTAGAGTGTGGTTATATTGGGATTGTGGGGGGTATTTGAGAGAAGTCTATGTAGTTTAACAATTTTCACATGTTGTTATTCTCTAGTCATGGTTTATTTCCTCATATTTTAGAGTTTATGCATTATATTTTTGTGTTTTAATTGTGTTATTTAAATTTCATGAAGCTATTTTCCTCAACATCTAATATCATTAGCTTTTTGAACTCTTGAAGTGTTGTTTGAAAAAGGTTCTGACTAGGAAAGACTTTGTATTAAAATGATCTTCTGTAGTTCACCTTTCTTTCTTGGAAAATTACCTACGGTACAGTTTACAGTGTTCATACCGCTGAAATATCAAATTTTTCTAGTGTTGTGAAGTTAGACGTAGAGAAACTTAATGGAAAAATCAATTTTGTGTTGTGAAAAATACAAGTCAAAGGTGTATTGATACAATCAAGATTACACAAGGCACTAAAAGGAAATATTTCCAACATGGACAAAGATAAATGGGAGGAATTAGATTTGAGAGCTGCAAGTTCAATTCGATTGTGTTTGGCTAAGAATATTCTTGAGAATGTGCAAGACAAGTCAGACAACCAAAGAGCTTTGGAACAAACTTGAAGGGCTATATTAGGTAAAGGGCATCTCAAACCGATTGTTGTTGAAAAAGCAGATTCATAACTTATGTATGGATGAATATATGAAAGTATATGATCATTTAAGTGCCGTCAATAATATTGTATCTAAAATTAAAAGCTATTAGGAAGATTGACGATGAAGATAAAACATTGTATCTAAGTGTATCTCATGGCATTTTCATGCTGCCATGGAAAATGATGAAATATTGCCGATGGATTAGCACATGGTCGTTGGTTGATTTTGATATAAGGTGTTCTATGAGATTATGTAGATTAATGAAACACTTCTTAAGAATGTCAACATAGAAGTTGCACTATAATTTTTTTCGCATGATTTTACAGCATGTAAAAAAACTTAAAACGAATAAATTTTTAGCATGATTTTTTTGATATCTAAACACATTTTATAAATATATCAAATAATATTTTATATATACACATATATTTGTGCAAGTATTTAAAACAAATAACATTAAACACGACTTAATGTGAAATATGACTAAAGGAACGTAAATTATTAAACTCTTCAAAGTTCACTATTGTAATAGTTTAAGAGACTTGCAAAAATTATCAAAAGAAAAACACTTGCATGTTTTAGTTTTCAGAAAATTTTGATCATTCAAATTTAGTCTATAAATAATCTTTTCACTTTTAGTCTTTGTTTAAAAAAAAAAATACAAGTGTTGTTAGTCTCTCAAAAGAATCTATATAAAAATTAAAATCGAGACAAAATATAATAAAATTTATTTACAAATTAAACTTAAAAGCTTCAATTTTATATAGATTAAAAATATGGTACTTTTCTTTGGTACACAAAAAAGGTTAAATATAATTAAAAATATATTTAATTTGAAAACTATTTCTTTTTCATCAAAAAAGGAAAAAAAAATACTTATAAAAACTTTGAACAGTAATTTTATTTTAGTGACTGAAGTTTATTAACTAGTTTACTTTTTCAAACTAGTCGTTAGTTTCACAAAAACTGTGGTGCTTAACTATTTTACACGGATTGATTAAAATATAATAAAGAATTGTGAATTTACTAGTTCATCTTTATTATTTTGTAATTGATTTATTTTCATTATCATAAATATAAAATAACAAATAATAACTAGATAGATATATAAAAAAATATCTAAATAAATTGTGTAGATAATATGAAATTTAAGTGTACGATTAAAATAATAATTAATATTACATTTAAAAATATTTAAATTTGGACAATTTTCTTTTACAAATCAACAGATGAAGTATTCAAAAAGTAAAACTATAATTACATAGCTGAAAACATCATCTAATGAATTTCATTTACTGCCATATAAGTAAATCTGAAATGACCGAATTCATACATAATTGGACAACATAATTACAACAAATCAACAAAGGCAAATATTCCAAACATGCAATTTAACTATGTTAGCTTTATCTTCTTCAGTGGTAACGCACTATGGCATGTGCACAAAGGCAAATATAGCACTTGATATGCCACCGTCTCATAATGTGATCATTGTCTTTCGAGGAACAAAGAGAAAATGTCACCGGCAACAACAATGTTTAAATAGAGTTATAATAATAAATTTATTCCTTAAAAGTATACTCCTTTAATCTCAAATAAATAATGCATCTAATCATTTTGCACAAATATATTAAATAAAATAAATAAAATAATATTTTATTAAATTATCTTTAATAATTAATATCATATTATATTTATTATAAATGTAAAGTAAAGAATAATAATTTGATGGTGATGTAAATAATATTAATTACAATATAGAGATAAAAAAAATTGTATATTTGCATTAGAAACTTAAAGTTCGCCTATTAGGATAATTTTGTTTGCGAACATCATCGTTATCATGAGGTAAAGATAATAAGAATTATTCTCTTAAAATAATTATTTTTATTTACAAATGATAGGTTTTACTAATCTATTTAAACAATTTTAAAGAATATTGTTATTCACGAAATGGCTTGCAACTAAGTCTAGAAAGAAGGGAGTTCAATAGAATTTAAACTTTTAAAATTGTTTTGAAAACTTTTCGAAAGTGGAAAAATGAATTTTAAAATGTGTTGGACTCGCGTACAAATGCGTAATTGAACTCGTATTCAAAAGTCTAATAATATTGAAATAAACTAACACAAAAATAATGACATTATGCATAAGAAAAATTTAATTTGATTGAAGATTTTTTAAATCTTTTAGATTCAATCAATTTTGTAAAGATCTCTAAAAACCACTTAATGAATCACAGTTAATATAAACATATACAAATCCAAGATGGTGAGAACAATGTAAACTTGAAATTTCACCCAACAATTAAAATCAAGACAAGATTCAAAAACATAAATTTTTAATGTCACAATGTATCTCTATCAATTATTATTTGCCATCAAACATTGATAATAACGAAATCAATTAACAAAGTAAATTGCATAAATTAAAGAGCGAGAAAAAGAGAGAATCACACAACGATTTGTATTGGTTCCTCTACTTTTTCCTCACATGTAAAGTACACTAAATCTCCATTCAATCGAATGAAAGTTTCTTCCTTTAATTTTTTATTTCAAATGTTTACAAGATTCATCAGCAATTGTTACATACACATGCATCTCAATCCCTTCTTCCTAAATGCTCTTGAACCAGATTCTTGAAACAATTCTCCAAAAATTATGAACCTTACATTCAAGATGAAGATCCTAAAAGTGCTGGAAACACAAGAAAGGAGATTTGAATTGTGTTTACCATTTTAAAAATTAATTTTCTTTGATAAACTAAAAATATGTTCTTTATCAAAACATTCAACTTTGATTATAAACCAATTTAAATATCAACTGAAGTTGAACCATAAAGAACTATTCAAATTAAAGAGATGACATAGACGAGAGGGATACGAGTATTTTCATACTAGTTCACAATAAATTGTTGCTACATCTAGTCATCCCCTTACAGAGATATTTTGACTCAATATAGTGGATGACTTAATCCACTACAATCAAATAGCAAACAACTATAATTTACTCTGCCTTTTCAGGCTTTGAGTATTCTTCTTCTACCTCTTCAGGCTATACCACTAGAAACCTTTCTAGTCTTCTCAACAAACTAGAAAATTGTCGTTGAAGATTATATGTATTCTTACACCTCTTCCAGTACCCCATTTGAGTTAAAGAGTTTTTGTCACTATCGGTCCTGATTCCATCAATTCAAGTATGTGTCTAAACTAAAACATAATCTTTTTAAGGATTCTTACTTTCATTGAGAGGATAATACAATTCAATCCTACATCAATTCAAGTGTATAAGACTACTTGATTGATTTACATCAATTTCTAATAACTCTCATCAAAGAGGATTTTTTGTTCAATCTTTCTTTTGATATGTTCAAAGCTTTTTCAAAAACTATTTTTATTTGAACATTGTCTTATTCTTTTGATACATAAGTCAGTTTTGAAAATGTTCTTCTACTTTATCATTTTTTTATCCTAAGTGTAAACTCATTTTAGGATAATCCTTTTTCTTCATGGATGATGGAGATTATTATCCTCTTCCATTCAAGTTTTTTCTTGTAAATACTAAATAATATATTTGTTGAGAATAGAGCCATTGGACATATTTATCGTTTTCTAATAGTACATTGAGCCATTAAAGGACATTTACTATTCATAGTACTATTTCAAGCTGTTGTTATACAATTTAGAGGATTAACAACATTATCTTAATGCTTCTATTTTGGTTCCACGTCACATGTACTATTCATCAGAGGAACACTATTCTTTCTTAGAGGAATTTTGTCTTCAAACGAATAATAAATCTTCTTTGACTTCAATTATGACTTGTTGACTCAGAGACACTGAATTCTTCAAATGATAGCTATACTAGAAAAATTGTTTCTTCATACAAACGTTCCGGTGTTACTTCTTTAGAGGATTTGACTTTAAGCATACCATTGACTTTCCCATAGAATTCTCTTATCAAAGTATTATGTGACTTAAATATCACAGATTTTCTTCTTAGAATCTTGAATGGAGGATCAACAAAAGTCTTGACTTATAGTTGACTTTTGTCAAAGGCAGATGATCATAATTAGCACTCTTTTGCTTAATGATCAGAAGAACATGCGTTGATTGATTTCCATTCTTTTACTTTGACTCAGAGTATAAGTTATCAGATGCTCATTGCAAAGCTCTTGTTAACATTACTTTAGTGAATAATTTGTTACGATCAGATGAAGATTGACTTTAGGGCATTCTCAAGGACTTTCTTATTATCACTTAATCTATCAGTAAACGTAATTAATCATTTATTAGATAATAATATTATTTGCGTTAATAACACTCAGACTATTATTCCTAACTTACTCGTAATTTATGCTACCTTAAAATAGATAGTTATTAATATAAATTTTATCTTCTAACTTAATCTATACACTAGCAAACACAGTTAGAGGATAATTCTTTTTTTTTTTTTTATCATCAAAACATCAAATAGAAGATTCTAGTTAAACCAATTTTTCTTTTACAGATGCCACTTCATTTCTTCAACGTGACATCCACATATATTCTTTTGATGATCTGCATCTAGAATAGACACCCCAACAAATGATATACCCTCGATGTTGTTTCTCGCACCAAATCTCGATCGCACACATGACTTGAATAAGAAAAAATTTTCAATCTATGTTATGATCTTGAATGCATGAATTTGTGGAATGGGTAAAAGTATTCTTAGGTTTTAAGATATTTTGTAATACTTATAGATGATGCATGAAAAAAAAATGGCCAGATTAAAACATTTTCCAAAAGAAATAACAACTTTATAACTGTCATAACTGCCAAAAAATCAAGTATGCGTGTCAGGTATGTCAATTCACAAGGCAGTGAGTCGACTTACATGAGTGTTAAAAACCAGGTTTTGATGTCTGCAATAGTGTGAATCAATTACACCCTGTATAAGTCTACTTACAAAACCCTCTGTTTTGAGGTAAGTCGATTCACAAGTCTGAGACATCAAAAAACTGAGTTTTTTATGTTTGTAAGTCGATTCACAAGTCTGAAACATCAAAAAACTGAGTTTTTTTTATGTTTGTAAGTCGATTTATAAAGTTAAAAATCACTTTTTAAAAGGTTTTTATGCATTTCAAAGTGTGCCAATGCAACATGAAATGCTATAAAGTTTATACATGTTAAAACAACATGCAACAAAGGTTTATGCATGCTAAACATTCTTTTTCATGAACTATTTCTAATTCAAGTATCATTTTCAAGAGCTTGAGAATGAGAACAACAACGGCAAACACACATCATCTTGTCTAGACTAACTAATATTGACATCACACAAAACACTAAATCTGAACAAATATAAATTTGTTTATATAAATTAAAGGGTTAAATAAGATTTTGGTCCTTATAAATATATCATATTTCATTTTTAGTCCATCTAAATATTTTCTTCAAACAATGGTCCCTCAAATATTTTCTATTAAAAAATTCGGTCCCTGCTTTTAAATCAACTCATGTGTATATTTTGAATTTTTGAATGATTTTTACAGCCAAGTTTAGAAAACTATAAGAATCTCACGTACAATTTTTTTTTTTTATCAAAATATGAATTAAATATGAATTTTTAAGCGTTAAAAGCTTAAACAAAATTATATTTAATCTATCTATTGTTAAAAAATTCTAAATTTTTGTGAGAGAAAAAAAATTAAAAAAATCTAATTTGAAAATGAAGATGAAGTCCATGAACTTTTCCTGGGTTTCTTCTCACCTAAAAATTAAAACATAAAATAATAATAATAAAAAAAATCTTATGTGGACGATAACACATCAGCGGTTTTGAAAAAAATAAATTAAAATCTTATGCATGTTTTATAAGATAAAAGATCAGTAAAAAGAAATTTGAACTATTATTCATAAATAAGACACTAATTTTGCCAAATAATTGAAATTTTGGTGTGAGTGTAAATGAAAAAAGACAGACCCCAAAAGGATGAAAAGCCACTACATTGGAAAAGCCTAATTCTTTTTAAGAATGACAAAGCAGGTCAGTCACCAGAGTGGGTTAATTTTGGTGGTCTAATCAAAAGTACCACACTACTCTGAAAATAAAACTATTGTTACTTACATTGAGACAATAAAAATAACAACTTAACTTCATCATGAAAATAACTCAATTTATATTGAGAAAGCTACTGACTATTGTTAGGTACATACATTAAGAATAAGGACTAGTATTGTTAGTTGAGAACTCAATTAGGCCACACAAAAAAACATTGTCAACATGGTTAGCTACTTCCAAAATTAGAATCCCCAATATAAAGATAACTTCACTGACTGTTACAGTTTACTTATCTATAAAGAGTAAGTAAACTTATTGTCACAATCTCCTTAAGTAACTTCTCTTAATAATTTAATTTATCAACAATAAATAAACTTATAATAAGTAAATTTACATTATGTAATTTGAACCCAAAAAAATTATATTATGTGACAAACTATGAATAATTAAACTTGTCAACAAAAAATAGGCTAAATACATTATATAGCTCTTTAAATTTTTTTTAACAAGTTAGTCATTTTAGTATGTAAAAGTTTGTGTCGTTATCTTTTTTATCAATTTTCCATCCAACTTATCAATATTCAAACTTATCAATATTCCATCCATTAGTGTTCTTCAAACTTATCAATATTCATGAGTTTCTAGGTTTAAAAACCAGAAATTGCTAAAGAGAAAATGAGGTTTTGACAATCTTGGTGAAAAAAGAAATCTGAAATCCAAATTGGAGTTAAAAAACATCAAATTCTTCTCTTTCGTTTTGGGTTCTCAGGTATATGTTTCAAATCAAGAAATTGAATTCGAAAATGTGTTTCATCTTTTTGTTGGTATTCAAATTAGTGCAAACAAAGTCACATTTTGAAAGTAAAGGATCAGAGATAGATATAATGGCAACAACATATTTCTTATAAACTCATGACATATGATTTTAATTTTTGGTTTTGGATTAAATGGGTTTTGGATTTCAACTTCTCGGTTTGATGCATATACCTAGAAATCCATAACAAATTAGAGAAGAAGTTATTCATGAACCAAGATTGAAACTTTGAGATCTCTTTTTTCACCAAGATTGCCAAAATCTCATTTTCTCTTGAGCAATTTCCAAGTTTGAAACCTAGAAACTCATGATATCAATGAGTTTGAAAAACACTAACGGAGTTGGACAGAAAACTGATAAAAAGGTTAGCGACACAAACGTTTATAGACTAAAAGAACTAACTCGTTACCAAAGAGAACTTAAAGGACAAATATGTTACAATTAAATAACTTAAAAAACTATAAGATTCATTTAGCCCAAAAAATATAAGTATATTATCATTAAGTTAATAGCAATATTTCAAAATATATCGCTCCATACCTTAGACTATTAGTTTTGGTTGAGTAAATTAATTGATCAATTTTAGTCTTTTAATTTGGTTGAGTTAATAAAAAAATTGAAAAAAATAACCAAGTAAAAATAAATTAGAAAGATGATTTTTAATCTATCACTCTGTTTTATCAACGGGTTAAATAGGATAGACCAATTTAAATTGAAAAATTCAAACTCTCAGCCTAACCTACCTAAAATTGCAAGTAAAACAGATCAACTCAACAGGTTCAACTCGTTTTGCCATCCCTAATTCTTCTAACCTTCCATCATTTTCTCATTTGGCCACCACCTCCCACATCTTGTTCTTAATAGAATTATTGAAAAATAATAGATAACTCCATTGATGGAGCAAAGAAAGCTTGAGAGCTTGAATAGAGAATGAAAAAGTGATTCTCAGTATTTAATTGAGCTGATACAAATTACACTTTATAGTTGGTTTGCATCCTAACAAACCTACTGACTAGGACTAACCAAATTACACTAATATACTTCTACACTCCCCCTCAAGCTAAGGCTTATGAATGTCCATAAGGTTGAGCTTGGAAAAACAACCTGATTGGACTGCTTTAGTGAAGATATCAGTTATTTGCTCTTGACCGGGGATTTGAAGCAATTCATGAGTCAAGCTTGTAACTTTTCTCTGATCACATTATAATCAATGTCTAAGTGTTTGGTCCTTTCGTGAAATACAAGGTTGGCAGCAATGTTTCGTGCACTCTGATTGTCACAGTAGAAAGCTAGTACTTTGGAACAAATGACTTGTAAGACTTTCAACAAGTAAGTAAGCCATTAAAGCTCACATGTGGTTGAACCCAGGGTTCAGTATTCAGCTTATGAAGATGACCAAGCCATAGTCTAGTGTGTCTTGGCCTACCAGCTGATTAATGAATCACCTAAGAAAAAGCAATATCTAGATATGAAGCATCTAGTGTTAGGGCAGCCAGTCCATTATGTTGAAGAAAAATCTTAAATCATGTGTTTTTTGCGGATAAACAAACAATTAATTACTCACTAATCATGATTCTAATTATGTTGCTATTTAACTTGTGCTTTTGAGTGATTTATTCAAACATAGGTGATCATATACATTCATACAACAATCAACGATCTCACCATGAAAGAAATCAAGAATAACATGTCTTACTTGAACTGGAGATTGATTAGAATAACATTGTGGTTAATAAAAGAACATTTTGGTTTATAAAAAGAATATTCTAGTTATTCTTTTTTAAAGATAAAATTAAAGCATATCATTCTCCATAGTCCAAATCTCAAGTTAAAGAGTATCAAGACTACTCAAATCAATAATCAAACCCATAACTCAAGCTGAATGACCAAAGAAGCAAAACAGCCTCTAGAATGACCAAATTGATCTCTAGATTGATAAGTTGTGAACAAGGACAACAAGGACATGGGTACACTATTGTTTCACCTTTTGCAGATAATTCAACATGCTTCTGAGACAAAGGATTCAATCACTTAGCCACATTTTCCATATAACACAGAACCAATTTGGGCAAACAGTTTGTTGAGGTTCGGTGACAACTATATTGAGCCTTTTTAACCATCTCCTCATCTATAAAAGGAACATCAAGGAGAAGACAATAGCAAGAGTTTTAAGGCAATCATTTCATACTTAAACAATCATACTCAAGCCACAAAACTCTTCACTCAAGCAAAACTCCAGCTTTATCTTATTATATTGAAGGATCTCTTTATTGAGTTATTGTTGATAATCAATGTCAAAAGCCAAGTATATTGTTGAAGGAGGATCATCAAATAGACCACCTTGTTTCAATGGTACAAGTTACTACTTCTAGAAAGAAAAAATGCAATTATTCTTTAAATCACAAGATACAGGAATGTGGCACATCATAACAGATGGAAATTTTATATCAAGAGTTAATCAAAGTGATCCAACATCTGCTAAAAGGAAAGAAGCAAACTGGACAACAGAAGACAAAGTTAAAGTACTTCAAAACTCTAAAGCTCAATTATTTATATCTTGTGCCTTGAGCAGGGAGGAAAGTGAAAGAGTTGATCAATGCAATACAACAAGGCATACTCAATCCAAGAAAAGGTAAGAAAGATTTAAGAATTAGGGGACACCTAATTTGGTAAGAATGATAATTTGGTAAAATGCTTCTAATCATTGTATTTTCTAATATGTGTCCAAAAACTATAAACGACAATTATTTTGAAACGGAGGGGTAAAATAAATTGTCTTTGGTTGGAATATTAACATTGATCACACCTACTAATTTTGAAACCAAATTAAGTAAAGAAGGGAATTAGGATCCTTTCTATTTCCCACTCTATCAGCTTCTTCCATTACAATAGTTTTGTAAATATTTGTACATTTTTTAAAACATGTGAAATAAATTAAACATTTATTAATTTTATACACAAAAAACTATAATAATAGAGTTCTCCATTTCTTTTAAGAAATGAAAAGAATCTCAACTCGTAAAGCAGGATGTAAGCCTTCTAACAAAGCTGATAATAATAATAACTCTCACACTCTAAGAAAAGAACACTCAGAAAATATTTCTAACTTAAACAAGTGTTTCTCTCTTTGAACTCTAAGATGAATTTAGAAATTTGAGCTTTAGTTCTTCTACTTTTTTCTGTTTTCGATGATCTTCTTCTTCAGCCTTGTGTATCTATTTATAGTTAAAATTTAGACTTCAATTTAGTCCTTGTATCTTATTCAGATTGAGTTTGTAAATTCTACAAATTGATTCTGTTCCTATTTTGTTTAGATTGAGTTTGTAAATTCTTCAGATTGATTCTGTTCGAATTTTGTTCAGATTGTGTTTGTAAATTCTTCATATTGATTCTATTGATATTTTGTTGTAGATAAATCTTTATCAAATATTCTTCAAATCTTGACCAAATCTTCTTCAAATCTTGACCATATCTTCTTTTTAACTTGGTCAAAGATTTTCTTCAATTATAAATATCAATCAAATCTTATTTTAGATTTTCATCAATTATATATTTGAATCAAATCTTATTTTAGATTTTCTTCAACTATAAATCTGAGTCAAATCTTATTTAGATTTTTTTAAATTATAAATTTGAATCAAATCTTATTTTAGATTTTAAGTTCTTAGGGATACAAATTCAGCAAAGTCAAAAACGTATATACATACATCAAACTAAATATACTAAAGAGCTTCTTAGAAAGTTTAAGATGAGTGATTGCAAACCTATGGCTACACCAATGCACCCTACTTGTCCACTTGAAAAAGATGATTCAGGCGAAAAAGTTGACCAAAAAACCTATAGAGGAATGATATGATCCCTACTTTACCTTACCGCTTCCAGACCTGACATCATGTTTAGTATACGTGAATGTGCAAGATTTCAAGCTGACCCTAGGGAATCACAATTAACTACTGTTAAGAGAATCCTTAGATACCTAAAAGGCACTACTAACCTTACCTTGTGCTACAAGAAATCTCGTAAGTACAAACTTAGTGGATATTGTGATTCTGATTATGTTGGAGATAAACTTAAGAGAAAGAGCACTAGTGGCAACTGCACCTTTTTAGGTGACAATTTAATATCTTGGTCAAGTAAGAGACAAAACACCATTGCAATGTCAACAACAGAGGCTGATTACATTTCAGCAGCTGGCTGCAGTTCTCAACTACATTGGATGAAACATCAACTTTAAGACTACAAAATCCTAGAATCCAACATTCCCATCTATTGCGATAACACTTCTGCCATTTGTCTAACCAAAAACCCTATCTTACATTCTAGACCTAAACACAAAAATATCAAACACCACTTCATTAGGGACTTTGTTCAAAAAGGGGTACTAAACATTCAGTTTGTAGACACTGAACACCAATAGACTAACATATTCACCAAACCACTACCTGAAGATAGGTTTGACTTCATCAAGAAAAACCTAAACCTTACTTTCACACCTGACTAATGTTGTGATAACTTCAAATTAGTTTAGTTTTACATTAGTTTTTATATTTTCATGTAATATGTTATATTCATGTTACTAAAAAAAATCAAAAAAAAAAAATCTCACTTTCAAGTCTTTTTGTTTGATAACAAAGGGGGAGAAAGATATTTGATAAAGTGGAGAGAAAATGATACTTAGACTTAGGGGGAGTCAAAGAAATACAAAGAAAACTTGTTATAAAAAATACAAGTTTTGTCATCATAAAAATATGGGAGATTGTTGGAACCAAGTTCATTTTATACTTAGAGTTTTTATGATAACAAAAGTATTTTATGAGAAAAATATAATTGACTTCAAAGAGTATGAAAGAAGATATGGTCAAGATTTGTAGAAGATTTGAAGAGGATTTGATCAAGATTTATCTACAACAAAATATGAACAGAATCAATCTAAAGAATTTACAAACGCAATCCGAACAAAATCAATCTGAAGAACTTACAATCTCAATCTAAACAAAAAAGGAACATAATCAATTTGAAGAATTTACAAACGCAATCTGAACAAAATACAATTCTGAATTAAACAAGGACTAAATTGGACCCCAAATTTTAACTATAAATAGATACTCAAGGCTGAAGATGAAAATTATCGAAAAGCAGAAAAGAGTAGTCTTAGAGTTTAAAGAGAGAAACATTTGTTCAAGTTAGAAATATTTTCTGAGTGCTCTTTTCTTAAAGCGTGAGAGTTATTATTATTATTATCAGCTTTTTTAGAAGCAACTACTCAATTCCCAATCTTTTGTATCCAACCCGATAGTGGTTTAGTTCCTTCTTCAATATGGGGTTGTCAGGAGAAGACTTGGCTTGTAGAGTCAAGGTGGTTAGTTCCGCATTGCTTGCTGCCTCTGAATCCGATCACTTCTACTCCAAGTAAGTCACCAAAACCAAACTAGTTTTTTACTTATCTATAAATTGTCAAAAAGTTATCAACTTTGGCAAACACAATTCAACCCCTCTTCTCGTGTTTGCACCTTCATATACCTTTTGACTTTGCTACATTTGTATCCCTAAGAAGAACATAAGTTCTCCCATCATACTTATTTGAAATTCAAGCTGCATCAATTTAGAAAATTCTTGGCAAAGAGTGCCATTAGTAGATTCAAAACTAATGTCATCAACATAAATTTGAATAATATGAATGTCATGTCCTATTGATTTTCTAAAGAGTGTATTATCTACCTGTCCTCTTTCAAAGTTATTTTTAAGCAACAAGTTACTAAGTCTACCATACCATGCGCTTGGTGCTTGTTTTAGACCATACATAGATTTCCTAAGTTTAAAAACATGATTTAGAAATTCAGCAGTTTCAAGACAATGAGGTTGTTTAACATAGACTTCTTCACTTATATAACCATTTAGAAAAGCACTTTTAACATCCATTTGAAATAATGTAATGTCATTATTTGCAGCAAAAGAAAGTAGGATACGAATAGCTTCTAACCTGGCTACTGGAGCAAATGTCTCAGTGTAATCAATGCACTTTTGTTGACTGTAGCCTTGTGCGACAAGTCTTGTCTTGTTTCTAACCACTTCACCTTTTTCATTTAGCTTATTTCTGAAAACCCACTTGGTTCAAATAATGTTCTTCTTTGGTCTAGGTACTAGATCCCAAACATTCTTCCTTTTAAATTCATTTAACTCTTCTTGCATTGCAAGAATCCATCCATCATCTGTCAATGCATCATTTCCATCCAGATCTTCCTTTTGACATATCTTGATTGTTTCTGACTTGATCAGATTCATACTCTGAAGATTTGTTATCTTCTTTTGATTTGCTTATATCCTCTGATTTTTCAGGTTCTTCTAGTTTGTCTGCTTCCTCTGGTTCTAGTAAACCTGCAGCATCCTCAACTTGCTTTGACTTTTTAACGTTAAGTTGGTTCCTCTAAATTTTTTAGAACATGCGAAATACTTATCTAGCTTTGATTTTTAGAATAAAGCTTTTTGTTATCACAGTAAACATAATATCAAACAATAATTAAATTTAACGAAAGATATAACCTATTTGTCAACTGTTTTAATTTCATTCTGAAAACCCTCTTATTTCTTCTTTTCTGGTTTTCAGATTCTGAATTTGTATATTCTTTGATTAGAGGGTCTGCATGAAGGGATTTGAATTCCCATCTAGCTTTTTAGTCTTGATGAAATTGATTAGAGTGTTCAAAGAAGTCTCCTGATTCTGATTGTTAATCTGACACTTCTGTTTTTGCTGATGTATTAGGTTCCTTTGGTAAATTTGGAACTGATGGTAATTCTTATTCTTGTAGTAGTTCAAGTTCTGTTGATATGTGTAATTTCTCTGCCAGTTTTGATTATGTTGATACTCCAGATTTTTCTGATATTTCTGGTACATCATATGGTTCTGGTTGTGACAGGTACTATGCTGACTAGTCCTTCTTTCACCTGAGTTAGTTGGCTTTTGTTTGTAAAGTCTTGGAATATAGACCTTTTTCCCTTCATATATTCCAAGCATCCATTGACCAGGCACCATGACTGGGGTTTCAATTTGGTTGCTTAGAACATCTGCAACATAAACAATTGTATCCTTTAGTACCCAAATCTAGTTGGGTCCTAGTTTGTTAGTTCTTAAAGGTTTCTTGTCTTTCCATATCGTTTGCATAGGACAAGATATTTTAGTCTGACCTTTCTTATAGCAAATAGTACATAAATCATCAAAGGGAACAAACTTAGGCTCAATTACTTTTTCTTGAAATCCTATTCCTCTTTTACCATTCCTTCTAACACCATAAATCATAGATGCATACTTGCTTTTTTCCATACCATTATCAAGAAAATCTTGAAATACTTCTTCATGCTTATCAAAGTTACATGTGGTATTTTGATAGCGTTTCAGCAAGTGTACTGAATCGTTGCAAGTAATAATAAAATGGTAGTACCGAGTGTCGAACTCAAGGATTGCGTTTTACTATCGAGTTGTATTTAATTACTAAATTGAACAAAAAGCTTCCGAATTGATTGAAATAATATTTAAAATTAAAAACAGTAATAAAATTGATCCTTTATAATAAGAAAGATGTCAGGGATGAGTTTCACTTCGAATCCAACCTTGGTGTCTAATTTGATTTCTAGTTATATGAATGAGTTTATTGAATTATTTTTCTCATCTCTGTGCTTAATGTTTTTTATTGCTTGATCAACATTAAAATGTTCTACGATTTGTATTTTGAAACGGAAGTGGACTTTACGAATGCTTCAGATGAGAAATTCATGAATTTGTAGTCTAGGGATAGATGCAGGTCATGAAACCAATTAAATTAGTTGCAAAGGCAATAGTTTACAAGAGAATTCATGTACGGTAAGGTTTAATTTTAATCTTAAATCCACTAAGGAATTAGGGTTACTTTAGAATTAAAGGTTCTGTCACAAAGACATTAGGGCAAGAATAATAAAGAGAATTCGGTAATAAATCAACAAAGGAATTCAGTAACTAGGATCAAATTAGACACCAAGGTTGGATTCGAAGTGAAACTCATCCCTGACATTTTTCTCATTATAAAGGATCAATTTTATTACTGTTGTTAATTTTAAATATTACTTCAATCAATTTGAGAACTTTTTGTTCAATTTTAGTAATTAAATATAATTCGATAGTAAAACGCAATCCTTGAATTCGACACTCCATACTACCGTTTTATTATTACTTGCAACGATTCAGTACACTTGCTGAAACGCTATCAAGTTTTTGGCGCCGTTGTCGGGGATTGCCATATCACTATTGAGTATAATTTATTTACTTAATTGAATTTTTTTTTGCTCTGCAATAAAATTTTTGTTTTTATTTTAATTATTTATTTTTCTTTATTTTAAAACTTTTCATTACTCACGATTTGTCTAACCTTGTATGCGAGACCAGCCCTCAGCTGAACTTATCTTTGATCTAGAAATCGAAAAAACTGCCAAAGCAAATCGAAAGGTGGTTCGAGAAAGGAGACAAAGGGAAAGACAGTTAGTAGTGAAAGAAGAGGATTTGGGGGATTTCTTCATAATTGCATAAATGGCCGATCCACAACCACCACCTGAACGCACCCTCGGCGAGTATGGGAATCGAAATAGAAATCGTGCTCGATTGACTATCCATAACAAGTTTGAAGTGAGCCCCGCTCTATTTCGAGAGTTGAAAGAGATTCATTTTTCCGGTAAACATAACAAAGACGCCAATAGACACCTCATAAACTTCTTTGAATTATGTGAAACAGTGAAAGTGGATGGTTGTTCTGAAGAAGGCAGAGAATAATTTGAAAATATGTACCTAACTCCAAGTAGTAAAGCCTACTATCCCAAAATGTCATACCCTTACCTAAGCCTCTTTACAACCTGAAAGTCCTCCAAAAGTGTATGTGTTTGTTGCATTGTGTTTGCTAACTAGAATTTTTTCAAGCCTATGGTAGCGTGATGCATGTTCTAGGATTTGAGTGATAAATTCAAAACCCTTCTAAACACTTGAGAGAAATTTTGGTGAGATTGTGTGAAGAGAGAGTTGAACTTGATGAATGAATGCTAAAGTGTACAAATTGTGTTGTTTTTTTTGTAAGCAACCATGGAGCATGATGAATGTTTTGTAGTAGCTGGAACTTTGAGAATTGAGTTTGATTTGATTTGAGAAATTGAGTTTAAGTTTGATTTTAACTGTACCAAATCTGAAATTAATCTATTGCTTTGTCAAACACGAGAAGGGAGATTCAATTGTGTTTGACAAAGTTGATAACTTTTTGCTAATTTGATGAAGACTGGTTGGTTTTTATGAATTACTTGAATAACAAGCAATCGGGTTCAAAGGCAGCAAATAATGGAAGCATAAATAATTGGACACATAGATTTATCCTGGTTCACCACTAACTTGGCTACATCCAGTCCCCTTATTCAGAAGGCTTTAATCCACTAATTCAAATACCTTGAATTACAAAGAACCTAACCCTCCAAGCCAGTCTTCCCAAACAGCCTGGCAACCCCAGACTTTTGTCGTACTAACCACCTTGTAGCCAAGTCTTCTCCTAACAACCTGACAACCCCAGATTAGAGAAGGAACTAAACCACTATCGAATTGGATACAAAAGATTGGAACTTTAAGTGTTTGCTTGTAATAAAGCTGATAATAATAATAATAACTCTCACACTCTAAGAAAAGAACACTCAGAAAACTTTTCTAACTTGAACAAGTGTTTCTCTCTTTGAACTCTAAGATGAATTTGGAATTTCGAGCTTTAGTTCTTCTACTTTTTATGTCTTTTGATGATCTTCTTCTTCTTTAGTCTTGAGTATCTATTTATAGTTAAAATTTGGGCTTCAATTTAGTCCTTGTTTAATTCTGAATTGTATCTTCTTCAGATTGAGTTTGTAAATTCTTCAGATTGATTATGTTCCTATTTTGTTTAGATTGAGTTTGTAAATTCTTCAGATTGATTCTGTTCATATTTTGTTCATATTGCGTTTGTAAATTCTTCAGATTGATTTTGTTGATATTTTGTTGTAGATAATCTTTATCAAATCTTATTCAAATCTTGACTGCATATTCTTTTCAATTTGGTCAAAGATTTTCTTCAATTATAAATATGAATCAAATCTTATTTTAAATTTTCATCAATTATAAATTTAAATCAAATCTTATTTTAGATTTTTTTTAATTATAAATCTAAATCAAACCTTATTTTAGATTTTTTTCAATTATAAATTTGACTCAAATCTTATTTTAGATTTTTTTTTTCAAAAACATGAATCTTCTTTCATATTCTTTGAAGTCAGATATATTGTTCTCCTAAAATATTTTTGTTATCATCAAAACTCTTAGTATAAAATCAACTTCGTTCCAACAATGCTATTTTGCACACATCTCAACTTCCAACACCATTTTTTTTTCTATACTGCCACATTAAATGCTCTCATATCCTTGATACCAATAACACCATTTTTCTCTCCTCTAAAGCTCAATTGTAGTTAACGACAACTTGGATTTAATTAGAAATAGAGGGCTATAATTGGAAGTATCAAAGAGCTAGTGAACCAAGAATTACAAAAGAGGTAAATTTTAGGTTTAAGAATTATTGATAATTTATTCATGTGTTACTCTAATGAAAATTAAGCATGTGTATTACACTATTTATATCAGATTTATTATTATATTTTACATATTATATATAATATGTACCATTTATTATTTGCATATTTATCCTACTTTCAATTAATGGTATTTTATGTTTCAATTATTCAAATTAATGGGATGTTCTCCATTTATTTTAAAAAATAAAAAATATTAGTTAGCTCCAAGAGCTTTAACACGAGACCTCTAAGTTAATGTTTTATCACATAACCTTGACCAAATTGATTGTATTTTTTTATTTTAAATATACAGTCTTCTTAATAATAATCAATTGTAAATAGTGAATATTTTTTGTCAAATTTGTATACAGTGAATTTAATTCATTCATTCATTTTTTAAGCAATTTTATACATATAAATAATTTATTATATTTTGATATTTAATGGATTATAAATGAATGAATATTATATGATTGGATATGATTGGATATTTTTAAATATATGATAGGATTGTTATATGATTGGATATTTTTAAATATAAAATTTATTTTCCATGAATTTGTTAAAGTTTTAAATATTAAATAGGTTAACAGTCATGGAGTTCAACTAGTGTCTTATTGATTCAACTAATTACTTACTAATTTAGTACTTTAACCAAATCGACCATCGATCCCGTTCTTAAAATAATGGTAGGAACTAAAAAAGTATTGACCGTGAAAAATGAAAATGTAAGTGCATTTACAAAAAAAAAGTTTATATTAACTCATATATTATATAATTAATTTATTAAATTAACGATTAAATAGTCAATCTATTAGTTAAAATTAATCGAATCCAAATTAGACTAATTATGACTTTGAAGTTTTAATTTCGATGATTCAGCGATTACATTGTAGCTAATTAGACTAACTATGACCTAGAAAAGATAATTTCCATGATCAAATAATTCAATTTAACCTAATTTATGACTTAAATATCCTAATTTCGATGATCCAATCATTCAATCTAAACTAATTAATTAGACCGCCTATGGCTTAGAAAATATTATTTGGATAATCCAACAGTTCAATCTTAACTAATTATGACTTAGAAATTCAAATTTTGATGATACAATTGTTCAATCTAACCTAATTAGACTAACTATGAGTTAGAAATTTCAATTTTGATGATTCAATAGTTCAACATTCAATAATTATATTAACCATGACTTAGAAATTTTAATTTTGATGACCTAACGGTTCAATGTAATCTAATTAGACCAACTATAACATAGAAATCTATTTCTAATGAACCTACGGTGCAATCTAACCTAATTAATAACATAAAATTCATAATTTTGATGACTTAAAAGTTCAATCTAAACTAATTAGACTTACTATAACTTTGAAATTATAATTTTTTCATCCAACGACTCAATCTTAACTAATTAGACTAATTATTACTTATAAATTTGAATTTTGATGATCCAACAGTTCAAACTAACTATGACTTAGAAATTTGAATTTTGATGATCCAATTGTTAAATCTAACCTAATTAGACTAACTATGAGTTAGAAGTTATAATTTTGATGATCTAATGGTTCAATCTCCACTAATTAGACTTACTATGAATTAGAAATTCTAATATTGATGATCTAGCGATTCAATCTTAACGAATTAGAATAACAATGACTAAGAAATTATAATTTCAATGATCCAACAAGTCAATATAACAAAATTAGAATAACTATAACTTAGAAATTCTAATTTTGTTGATCCAACGGTTTAATCTTAATTAATTAAACTAAATATGACTTAAAAATTCCTATTTTAATGATCCAACAGTTCAATGTTAACTAATTAGACTAACTAAAATTAATAAGTTCTAATTTTGATTATCCAACGCTTCAATCCTAATTAATTAGACTAACAATTGCTTAGAAATTCTAATATTATGACGATCCAATAGTTTAGTGTTAACGAATTAGACAAACAATAACTAAAAAATTCAAATTTCAGTGATCTATTAGACAATCTTAACTAATTAGACTCCCAATGACTTAAAAATTATAATTTCGATGACCCAATAATTCAATCTTAACTAATTAGACTAACAATGACTTTGCAATTCTAATTTTGATGGCCCAACAATTCAATCTAAACTAATTTAACTAACCATAACCTATAAATTATAATTTAAATGATCCATTGTTCAATATTAACCGATTAGTCTAACTATGACAAGGAAATTCTAATTTCAATGATGGCATGATTTAATCTTAAATAATAGACCAACTATTTAACCCACTTGCATTTTCATTTCCTAGCTAATGCCTTTTGAATTTCTACCGTGTTTTAAGAACATGAGCAGTCGTTGACTCGGACAAAGCATTGAGTTAGTGGGTAATTGATTAAACCAGTATGACACTGACTGAAATATTTGACCGTTGACCCAAATTATATTTATAAACTTTTAAAAAATCATGACAAATAGGTTTTATAATTAAAAACACATATCTTAAGAAATTTATTTATTTTATTTATAAGTCATAAAAACCAAAATATAAAAATATATTTATATATATAAAGCTACTTAAAAAATTTAATGCATGAATTAACTTCACTACATACAATTAATTATTAAATTGTATTTCTAAAATATACAAGCAATTAACTTTTGGTAAATGGTTATATGATGCAACATTGACTTAGAGCTCCTATGTTCAAGTCCTGCAACAAACAAATATTTTTCAATTTTTATAAAAGTAAATGGAGAACATCCCATTAATTTGAATCTTGGAAACATAAAATCTCATTAATTCAAATTGGGGTGAAATGTGAATTTACAAATAATAAAAGTATGTATTAGAATATGCAAAACAAAAATATAATAAATATGATATAGGTAGTGAAATACACATGCATAATTTTCATTGATGCCACATCATCACGAGTAAATTATTCATAATTCTTCAATAGATAATCTAGACCTCATAAGAAAAAAACAGAAAGAGATATAGAGAGAGAGAGTTGAACATAAAAGAAAAAGGAAACAAGAGAAAAGAGGAAGAAACCCACCTCACTTATACATGCAAAACTCCATTCTTTCATGAATTGCTCATCATTAACCAAAGAAAGAAAAGGATCAAATTTTGAGAACAAAATAATACTTATGAAAAAAAATAAATTTATAGTATTGATATAATCATAAAATATGTAATATTATAAATATAAAATACTTTTATATTATTTTTAAAATATATAAAAAGTTCATCTTTTGAAACGTGAGGAAATTTGTCAAAAGAAAAAATAGAAATCATGTTGTTTACATAAAATATGATAAATAAAATTTTGAAACAAATGTAAAACGTATTAATTTTAATGTAATTATTTTTAAAAAAAATATTAAAATCAATGATATTAATATTTGTTGTTAGTTGTTATAAATAGTTGTAGTTGAGTTCGTACAAAATTTTATATATTTTTACGGTCTCTATTTTGGTTTGTAGGGATGTTTGTTAGTAATATTGGTAGTAATAATTTAATTAATATTAAAATTATATTTTTGTTTTAATATATAAATATTTTATTTTTTAAATTATATTAATATTAATTTTTAATATATAATATATTTTTTTAATATTAATTTCAAATTTTATAAATAAAATTTAATAAAGTTACCCATGTGTGGCGGCCTAAACCCTCATAAACTGTGTTTTTTTTTCATCAGCTTCATTCTTTGTGGCAGTCTAATCCCTCATAAATGGGACAGTTTGTGGCGGTCCTAGTCCTCACAAACTGTGGGTTCTTTTCATCAGTTTTATCCTTTGTGGCATTCTAAGCACTCACAAATTTGTGGTAGAATTTTTTGTCGTAAATTTGTGACTGCTTAAACTCTTACAATTAGTAACCAAAAAACCAACCTTTGTTGTCATTTTGGCTGCCACAAAACTTTGTGATTGGGTTATTTGTGGCTACCTTAAGCCGTCACAAATTTTCCAGTTGTGGTGGTTTTTCACCTTTTGTGGGGGCTTTTGACCGCCACAAATGAAGGGTTTTCTTGTAGTGAGAGAGAGAGAGAGTGGAGAAAGAGAAAAATAAAATAAAATTTAGGTTTCACCTTACCAAAAACTAAGAAAAAGATCAACCATAAACCCCTTCTTCATTATGTCAGGATGTTGAGTACTTGAGAAGAGGTTGCAGTCAAAGAAAAAGTCTAGGGTTTACCATTATAGAGTGAGTCCTCTCTCGAATACCTTATTCATGAAACCTTAAGGTAACATAGAGTTCCACTAGTAAATCTCTCAAAGGTATTTTTAGGATTGTTATATGATTGATATAATATTTCCTTTCCCTTGCATGCTAAAGATTTAATAATCTTATGACCTTCCATGTATTTGATATTTTTTTTATGTTTCTCTTGTTTTATGAAGCTTGAGGGATGCGTTGCTGTTTAGGGGGTTTTTATTTGATGACCTTCCATGTTTGGATTATTGCATTACTTGTTTGCCTCAATGAAAGTTGGTCGAATTGTATGTGGTTGTTGTAAAATTGGTTGTTTGTATGTTAATTTGAGTTGTTCATACCTATGGATGCCGAATGTGCATGAGTAAATGTTATTTGATGCCCTTGTGTGTAATTCTCTTATTCATTCTTATAACCTTGATGTACCTTTGATGATTTTATTTATATATCATTTTTGGGTGAATTTACCTTAATAATTATGGGAGTTCTCTACATAATATAGAAACTGTTTTGCACAACGCTTAAATCAATTCATGGTCTTTGAAATTGGAATTTTTGGAACCAAGGACTATCGTGAATCGATTCACAGTAGGAGTGAATTGATTCATAACTTTATCTTTTCTATTTTTCAAACTTTTCCATGTTTCTAGCCCTTAAATGGTTCATCCTTTTGAATACTTGAAGCATAATCATTATGATTGACCCATAATACATTAATACATGATATAGTTAAGTATCATTATGTTATAATGATCATGACGTTCATGGAAATCCTATGATATATGCGCATGTGTAATTGTGTGAATGGAGTAGATAATTACTTGTATGTTTATGTGTGTTTAAATATGTATATTATGCATCAAATGTATGGATTAAAGTGAAGAATTTAATTTTTTTCCCTAACTAGATGAACTCTCTTTTTATATACGAAGGGAGGGGTAAGTCATGGTAAATAAGGCACCACTTACAAGTTTAATTATGTCTTATCTTACTAAAATATGTTAGTGATAAGTTATAACAAGTACGATAGACAATATATATATATATATGTTTAACTAAAGTTGAAAAATAGAGATTACACCTTTATCTAATAATTTAATGAGAGGATTTTTCATTAATAGTACACCGACATGATTAGTGTATCCTAAAACGTGTATAGTGGCAAATATTTAAAACATGTATAGTTTATAATTAGTGTATCCTAATTTTTTCAATTTTACTGAAAAGATATTCAACACACACTAATAATTAAATACAATTACTAATACAGGGTTGGTCCAAGTTGTAAAGGACTCAAACCTCTTAAGCAAGTGATAAGGGGTTTGATATTGCGCTCTTGCGGTGGATACTTTGTACCAATAACATGGTTATCAAAAACATAATCATATATACACTATTTTTTTTAACTATTTGACACATGGTTGATTTGTGAAATACAATATTCTAATTAATTAATTGGTGACAAACATTTGTATCGTGTAAGGTTTATACAATAAATTACAATTTATGTATTATGATTTTCTTCAAATTTTACCAAGAAGATATTCAAGATATACGATACTAATGAAATACATATTTCAATTTAACTAATCGACCAATGACAAATATTTGTCCCATATATAATGTATACAAAAAAATTTAAATTAGTGTATTGGATTTTATTTTCAATTTTTTTAATCTGAAAGGCATTCAAGAGGAAAATTACAAATTAAATAAATATTTCTATTTTAACTTATTGATTTATGAAAAATTATTTTTTAACTAATTAACAATGAAATGACCAAAATTTGTTCCGTGTGGGATGTATACAATCATTAGTTTATTATAATTTTCTTCAAATTTTAGTATAAAAGATATTAAAGAGACGTATTACTTAATGAAATACATATTTATCTTTTAATTGATTGATTCAAATTTTGGTGTATTTTAATTTTTTTTTAATTTTTTAATTATCTAGTTGACGTTCAAGAGATTACTAATGAAATACATGAAGTAGAACTAATAGTCACAAGAAACGGAGTTTAAATTATGACCCTTTAAAATTTTGTTAACATGTTCTTAAAAAAGTTTGTTCTCATGTCTTATGACTTGAAAGTAAAAGAAATATAAGACTTAAGAAAGTTTTGAAGTGTTAGTTGAATACAAATAGCTAAACGTTTTAATGATGTGTCAGGTGTGTAAACTTAAGTACTGAAACTAAATAGTCAGGAATTAGAGAATCACACACAGAGATTATATTGATTCACCTAACTTAGACTACGTAAAGTCCTCACTGTTAGTGAGATGTTTCACTACAAAGCTTCAGAAACCTTCTCAGCTCTTGCATATTACAGATCTACCACTTGGAAATTTTCCACTTATATTTCTTAGCAGACTTACGACCTTCTTTTTAAGTAACTCTTTACTTTAAAACAATTACACAATCATTAAGTCTCTTTTACACTCCAAAAGTTGACTTTAAAATGTTTACGATTTGAAATTTTTTTCCTATTGCATTTTCTCAACTTGTAATTCATTTATTCTAGTGTAACATTCTTAGTATCTTAGTTTAATAGACACAATATAGACTTTGAGTGTGTTTGAAATTTTAATCAAATTTCGCAGTTTTGAGACAAGTGAATTGAATTCTTTATGTAAGCTCTTGTATCTTTCAAGTCTTGGGCTCTTCAATATATATACAGGTGTAAGAGCTTAGTATTCATGTCTTCAAGCATTCATGTGATTGTTGGACTCGAATACGAACACATGGTAACCAAATAATAAAGTTAAACTTGTAGAACAATGAATGTTCTTAACTGAAGCGGACTTTTGAATATTTGTTGGGTTTATTCTTGTTTTATAGTGCAGAAGAGAGGAAACATGGGACATATCATATAGTTCAATTTTGATTGAGTTAACTGCAGTGAACTGTGTAAGTGCAGTGGCTTTAACAGTTTTCCTATCACTTTTATATTTTATGCATGAAAGTTATGAACTTATGAACCTTCTGAAGTTCATAAAGTTGTTGTTTTAAAATTTATCAAGTTAAGTTGTTGGATTCTCATATACCATTGTTTCTTCTAAATTGTGCTAGAAGTATAAGGAACAATATGAGATGGCTTTTGTTTATATTTTCATGTTGAGAATATTCTTTGTGATTTTATGCCTTATTTTATATTAAGGATGGCTTGAATATTCTTCGTGTATTTTTGGACATTCATATCACTTGAATAAGCAATGTAGATTCTACATTTATGTCTTTCTAAAATTGATATAGTCAAATGACCAATTCATTCACTTTGTGTATGAACATTCTTAAGTTTGTTCATGTTCAGAACTGAACTTTTTGATGTCTGTTAGATTTATTTTGTGCTTACTAATGCTTGAGATTTTTGTGCCTAATAATTGTTGGAACCAAGTTGGTTTTACATTTAGAGTTTTGATGTTAACAAAAGTAATTTATAAGAATAATATATTTGACTTCAAAGAGTATGAAAGAAGATTCATGTTTTTGAAGATAATCTAAAATAAGATTTGATTCCAAATTAAAATTGATGAAAATCTAAAATAAGATTTGATTCAAATTTATAATTGAAGAAAATCTAAAATAAGATTTGATTCAAATTTATAATTGAAGAAAATCTAAAATAAGATTTGATTTAAATTTATAATTGATGAAAAAACTAAAATAAAGATTTGATTCATATTTATAATTGAATAAAATCTTTGATCAAGTTAAAAATAAGATATGGTCAAGATTTGAAGAATATTTGAAGAAGATTTGAAGAATGTTTGATCAACATTTGAAGAAGATTCAATTAAGATTTGAAGAAGAGTTTATTTGAAGAATTTACAAACTCAATTTGAACAAGATACAATTCAAAATTAAACAAGAACTAAATTAAAGCCCAAATTTTCACTATAAATAGACACTCAAGGCTGAAGGAGAAAAACATCGAAAAGCAGAAAAGAGTAACTCAAGCTCAAAGTTCTCAATTCATCTTAAAGTTCAAAGAAAGAAACACTTGTTCAGGTTAGAAATATTTTCTGAGTGTTCTTTTCTTAAAGTGTGAGAGTTATTATAATTATCAACTTTGTTAGAAGCAACTACTCAAGTTCCAATCTTTTGTATCCAATCTGATAATGGTTTAGTTCCTTCTTCAATCTAGGGTTGTCAGGTTGTTAGGAGAAGACTTGGCTTGTAGGGTCAACGTGGTTAGTTCCCCAAAAGTTTGGGGTTGTCAGGCTGTTTGGGAAGACTGGCTTGGAGGGTCAGGTGCTTTGTTATTTAAGGTATTTGAATTAGTGGATTAAAGCCTTCTGAATGAGGGGACTCGATGTATCCAAGTTAGTGGTGAACTAGGATAGATCTACGTGTCAAATTATTTATGCTTTCATTGCTTGCTATCTCTGAATCGAATTGCTTTTACTCCAAGTAAGTCACCAAAACGAAACTAGTTTTTTTATTTATTTATAAATTATCAAAAAGTTGACAACTTTGGCAAACACAATTAAACCCCCCTTCTAGTGTTTGCACCTTCAATTGGCATCAGAGCTCGGTCTCAAGGCTGAGCACTTTACTGTGTTTGAGAAAAGATCGAAGGGTTCAATATGTCTGGATTCAGTGAAGAAGCTGCTGGAGGAAACATCAACTGACCACCTCTATTTGATGGAGAACGTTTTTAGTATTGGAAAGGCATGCTTAGAAGTTTCTATATTTCACAAGATCCTGAACTTTAGGACTTGGTGGAAGATGGTTATATTGCTCTGAATAATACTGATGGTATTAAAATTCCAAGAAAGGAGATGAATGCTGATCAGAAGAAGATGTACAAGATGCATCATAAGTCCAGAACATTCTTGATAAATGCAATCACCTTCAAGGAGTTTGACAAGTGTACCAATAAAGAGACAACAAAGAGTATTTATGATAGTCTGATTCTGACCTATGAAGGAAGCAAGCAAGTTCAAGAAGCAAAGGCCAACATCTTAGTCAAAAAGTTTGAGTTGTTCAAGATGGAAGAAGATGAAGACATTGAAACAATGTGTTCCAGATTCCAGAACCTGGTCTCAAGATTAAAGGTACTTGAGAAGAGTTATACTACTGCTGATCATGTGAAGAAAATTCTTAGGAGTCTGACAAGCAAGTAGAGACCTAAGATCACTGCCATTCAGGAAGCAAAAGATCTAAACACTCTAAAGCTGGAAGAATTAATCAGCTCTCTTATATCACATGAAATTGAGCTTGAAGAAGATGAGCCCAAGAAGAATAACAAGACTCTAGCCTTGAAATCTAAGCAAAAGAAGGTTCTAAAGGCAACATCAGAATCAGAGGATAGTGATTCAGATGATCAGAATCTGAACTCAGAGGAAGAGGAGATTGCTTTCATAACCAGAAAAAATCGAAATATGTGGCATAACAAAAAGAAGAAATTTCCCCAAAGATATTCCAAGCAATCCAACAGAGGGAATGATGATAAATATGACAAGAAAAGCATCATCTGCTATGGATGCAATGAACCTGGACATATCAAGTCAGAATGTCCAAATATGGAGAAAGGGAAATGATGACTCTTCATCATATGCATAGTTTTCATTGTTTTTAGTCTTATATATCTTTTATTCATTAGTTAATTTAAGGAGTTATTTGATATATTTTGTTGATTTTAGTTCTTTGATTTAATGAAATATTTATGTTTTTATTTCATTGATTAAGTAGATATTTTTCGTAGTTTTGCATTGTTTCTTTGTTTTAGTGCAGTGTTGAATTTTGGTGAGAAATCAACATGATCTATGTGGAGTATTTCATGCCGTGCGCTTAAAGCGCTCCCGAAGCGCGCCTGAAGCGCATTTCGCGCTGACGCCACTGCCGTTGCGCGCCTGAAGCTCGCGACGCGCAACACTTTTTAGGTATCTTTTTGGCTATTGGGAAGTGGGGAGACTTGTGCCCTAGCAGAGAAACTCAAAGACGTCCCGTTTCTAACATCATTGGAGCAGTTTTATCAAGAATATTCATGAATCATTCTTATAATTCTTCTTTAATCCCTATCTTTTGTATCTCTATCATGAGTAACTAAACCCTATTTGTTAGGGATGAGTGTAACAAGATGAAACCCTTATTTTTCTGATTTGATTTCTAGTTATATGAATGAGTTTATTGAATTATTTTTCTCATCTTTGTGTTTAATGCTTTTTATTACTTGATCAACATTAGAATGTTCTACGATTCGTATTTTGAAACGGAAGTGAACTTTACGAATGCTTGAGATGAGAAATTCATGAATTTGTAGTCTAGGGATAGATGTAGGTCATGAATCCAATTAAATTAGTTGCAAAGGCAATAGTTTAACAAGAGAATTCCTGTACGGTAAGGCTTAATTCTAATTTTAAATCCACTAAGGAATTAAGAGCTACTTTGGAATTCAAGGTTCTGTCACTAAGACATTATGGCACGAATAATAAAGAGAATTCGGTAATAATTCAATAAATGAATTCAGTAATTAGGATTAAATTAGACACCAAGGTTGGATTCGAAGTGAAACTTATCCCTAACATTTTTCTCATTATAAAGGATCAATTTTATTACTGTTGTTAATTTTAAATATTACTTCAATCAATTTGGGAACTTTTTGTTCAATTTTAGTAATTAAATATAATTCGATAGTAAAACGCAGTCCTTGAGTTCGACACTTGGTACTACCGTTTTATTATTACTTGCAACGATTCAGTACACTTGCTGAAACACTATCAAGTTTTTGGCGCCGTTGCCGGGGATTTCCATATCACTGTTGAATTTAATTTATTTACTTAATTGAAATTTTTTGCTCTGCAGTAAAATTTTTGCTTTTATTTTATTTTTAAATTTTGAAAAAAAAAACTGTTTTTCTTTTATTTTCTATTGTCATTTCTTGAGCTTGCTAATGTCATGTGCTAGTGGTTTGTCTCTTCTTTGTTTGAGATAACTATTCGCTGTAGAGCATGAAAGATTATAATGATGATATTCTACTACAATTATATCAAGAGTGTGATACTTGTCTTATATCTGGTATATGTCGCATGATTGAGGGACAAATCTTGAGAGATACATTTTTAAAACATCACCCTCAGATCCTTCAGATGTGGCCTCTTAGGTGTGACTTTTGCAGAGAAGGATATAGGAATGGAACTTGTTTTGATGACTTAGTCGAACTAATAGAATATGAAGGTTTTTTGGTCAAAGATGCAGAAAACGACGAGTGTTATATTAAAAAGATCAATTGGGAACAAATTCTACATCCTAAAATTCTATCCAAAGAATCAGATGACAAAGACTTTCACATTATGGACGTTTTGGTTGAATTCATGAAGAATAACATGGTTTCAATTGAAAGATTTGAAAGTCAATGTGAGAGGTTATTTGAGCAAGTGGTTAAGTTTGAGAAGATGGAGGAGAAGTTGAAGATTGAAGATGATTTCATTATTGTGGTAGAAGAAGATAAGCAAGAGGAAAAGATGAACGAGGAAAATAAAAAAGAAGAGATTGATGAAGTTCAAGATTCAATCTATGCCTTGTTCATAAATGTCCAATTGAAAAGGATATGGAAGCAACATCATTTATTTCTCAAGTTCATGGAATTTCTACCAAACAAAAAGAAGAAGAATGATGATGTGTTCTTTCTGTCATATATGCCACCTTGACAATGGTTGAGGCGTCAAGCTAATGACCATAAAGAAGCGCTTCGTGGGAGGCAACCCATAGGTAGAGGTAACTTTTATTTTTGCAATCTTATTTTCGTTATTTGAATTTGTTTCTTTTTGATTGTGTGTTAACGTGCACTATGATGAAGAATTTTTAACAACTTGAAGTTGGTCTTAAGCTTTTTGTTTGGGATTTTGAAAATTAAATTCTATTTCTTGGCTCATGTCATTGCTCAATTCCACGAGTTTCACTAATGCATACATTGTTGATTACTTTGTGGTTGTAGAAGTCTAACTTGCCATCAAATTTTCAATAAAAAAAATTAAACTTTTCATTGACATGTTTGGCATTATTTTGACAGTTCATACTCTCTCTTATTATCCTAGCTGTGAGCTTTTGGGCCTAAACACTTCAATTCTTTGTTGTGTGATTATCTAGACATGTGTTATCCCTTCAGAACTTGCACTAATTCTGACTTGCATTACTTGTGATTTATGCATACACTGAGACAATTTTCTTTGATCGTTTGAGCCTTTCTAGCTACCCTATGCAAATTTTATCGTTTGCTAGCCCCTTTGAGCCTTGCCCTTTTATTTCGGTTACAAGCCACATTACAAGCCAAAGACCTGACATTAATTAAATCACCTTACTTGGAGTTAGGTAGAAAGAAAAAAAAATTCTCGTATTTGTAAAGTTCTAAGTTTGGGGTTGCTCATGGGATAGCAACCTTTTAAGTTTGGGGTGGTGGTTCTCAAAAAAAAAAAATAAAAAAAAAAAAAAAAAAAAAATATCAAAACAAAAAGAAAAAAAAGAAGAAAAAAAAATCAGCTTGTGTACTTTGATAAATAACATCTTAGTTCTTTTGTCAATGTTTGAGAATCTCCACAATGAAAATGTGAAGAAAAAAAAGTGGTAGAATAATTTGAAAATGTGTACCTAACTCCAAGTAGTAAAGCCTACTATCCAAAATGTCCTACCCTTACCTAAGCCCCATTACAACCTAAAAAACCTCCAAAAGTCTATGTGTTTGTTGCACTGTGTTTGCTAACTAGAATTTTTTCAAGCCTATGGTAGCGTGATGCATGTTCTATGATTTGAGTGATAAATTCAAAACCCTTCTAAACACTTGAGATAAATTTTCGTGAGATTGTGTGAAGAGATAGCTGAACTTGATGAATGAATGCTAAAGTGTACAAATTGTGTTTTTTTTTTTTTTTTGTAAGCAACCATGGAGCATGATGAATGTTTTGTAGTAGCTAAGACTTTGAGAATTGAGTTTGATTTTATTTGAGAAATTGAGTTTAAGTTTGATTTTAATTGTACCAAATCGGAAATTAATTGTTGCTTGGGGACAAGCAATAGATTAAGTTTGGGGTTGTGATGACTCTTCATCATATGCATAGTTTTCATTGTTTTTAGTCTTATTTATCTTTTATTCATTAGTTAATTTAAGGAGTTATTTGATACATTTTGTTGATTTTAGTTCTTTGATTTAATGAAATATTTATGTTTTTATTTCCTTGATTAAGTAGATATTTTTCGTAGTTTTGCGTTGTTTTTTTGTTTTAGTGTAGTGCTAAATTTTGGTGAGAAATCAACATGACCTATGTGAAGTATTTCAGCTATATCTGGAGTTGTAGATGTCCAATTTGAGTCCAACCAAGTGCAAATGAAAGCTAAGATCCATAGCTACAACTTTTAGGAAGACACCAAAACCCAATTCAGACTCCAAATAGGAGACAACTGCACTAAACGCCAGACAGAAGATGTTGTGCGCTTGAAGCGCGCCTGAAGCGCATTTCGTGCTGACGCCACTGCCGTTGCGCGCCTGGAGCTCGCGACGCGCAGCAGAACATATAAAAACGCATTTTTAGTACTTTTAGGTATCTTTTTGGTTATTGGGAAGTGGGGAGACTTGTGCCCTAGCAGAGAAACTCAAAGACTCCCGTTTCTAACATCATTTGAGCAGTTTTATCAAGAATCATTCATGAATCATTCTTGTAATTCTTCTTTAATCCCTATCTTTTGTATCTCTATCATGAGTAACTAAACCCTATTTGTTAGGGATGAGTGTAACAAGATGAAACCCTTATTTTTCTGATTTGATTTCTAGTTATATGAATGAGTCTATTCAATTATTTTTCTCATCTTTGTGCTTAATGCTTTTTATTGTTTGATCAACATTAAAATGTTCTACGATTCGTATTTTGAAACGGAAGTGGACTTTACGAATGCTTGAGAAGAGAAATTCATGAATTTGTAGTCTAGAGATAGATGCAGGTCATGAAACCAATTAAATTAGTTGCAAAGGCAATAGTTTAACAAAATAATTCATGTACGGTAAGGCTTAATTCTAATCTTAAATCCACTAAGGAATTAGGGGTTACTTTGGAATTAAAGGTTCTGTCACTAAGACATTAGGGCACGAATAATAAAAAGAATTCGGTAATAATTCAATAAAGAATTCAGTAATTAGGATCGAATTAGACACCAAGGTTGGATTGGAAGTGAAACTCATCACTAACATTTTTCTCATTATAAAGGATCAATTTTATTACTGTTGTTAATTTTAAAAATTACTTCAATTAATTTGGGAACTTTTTGTTCAATTTTAGTAATTAAATATAATTCGATAGTAAAACGTAGTCCTTGAGTTTGAAACTCGGTACTACTGTTTTATTATTACTTGTAACGATTCAGTACACTTGCTGAAACACTATCAGTAAACACCAGAGGAAAGATTCCATACCCAAGAAGAAGAGTTTGATGGCTACATGGGATGATTCTGAGGAATCCTCTGACGATGAACAGGCAGATTTGGCTATGATGGCTCATTCCAACTCTACCTCTGGATCCAACACAAATTATGACTCTGGAAGTGAATCAGAAGATGAAGAAATTGAGGTATTTTCTGAATTTACTTGATCTGATTTAGTTACCGCTATAAATGATTTTTTGAAAATGAATCACAAATTGTCTTTAAAATTGAAAACACTTAGGAAAGAAAATACAAATCTAACTGAAAAAGTTAATGTCTTAAAGAATCAAAGTACTGAACTTAAAACAGAGAATGCAAATCTGAAAACTGATATTACTAAACTTAAGACAGATATTGCAACTCTGAAAACTAATATTATTGAACTTAAAACAGAAAATGCAAATTTGAAAACTGATGTTGTTGAACTTAAGGCTAAATATATAACTCTTATAAGCATGAACAAGTATTTCCTGATTTTCTTGCTAATGGTATGGAAAGAAGCA
This sequence comes from Cicer yamashitae, assembly GCA_037974755.1. Taxonomy (NCBI): domain Eukaryota; kingdom Viridiplantae; phylum Streptophyta; class Magnoliopsida; order Fabales; family Fabaceae; genus Cicer; species Cicer yamashitae. The sequence continues at coordinate 16,081,155 of JBBPBQ010000003.1, forward strand.
AGTGTGCTTCTCTGATTTATGGAGTTAGTAGAAATGGTAAAAGAAGTATAAGATTTGACGAAACTGTAACTGAACCTAAACATATTCTCTCTGATATCTTGTGTATTGTTTGCTCTAAGAAATGTCACTACAAATTATCTTGTCCCATGTTAAATACAAGGAAAGACAAGAAACCTTTCAAGACTAACAAACCAGGACCCAACCAAATTTGGATACCGAAGAACAAAATTATCTTGTTGCAGATGTCCTCAGCAATCAAGTTAAAACACCAATCATGGTACTTGGACAGTGGATGCTCGCGACATATGACGGGAGAAAAGTCTATGTTCCAAGAACTAACTTTAAGCAAAGCAGGCACAGTGACTTTTCGAGGAAAGCAAAAAGGTTAGATCATTGGTCAAGGTACAGTTGGTAATGGTACTTCCCCTTCTATTAAAGATGTCTTGTTTGTTAAGGTCTTAAGTATAACTTATTAAGTATTAGTTAAGTGATAATAATTATGATATTATATTCAATCAAAAAACATGCAAGGCACTTGAGAAGATCTCTTTGGGCCAGTGAAAACAGCCTCTCTAAGTGGAAAGAAATATGGCTTTGTTATAGTAGATGATTGCACTAGGTGGACATGGGTAAAATTTTTAAGAAGTAAGGATGAATCCCACAAAGTGTTTATCACATTTTGCAAGCAAATAATGAATGAAAAAGGTCTTAAGATTGTAACAATTAGAAGTAATCATGGAGGAGAATTTGAAAACAAGTTTTTTGAAAGTTTTTGTGATGAGAATGGAATCTCTCACAACTTCTCCTCTCCTAGAACACCCCAACAAAATGGAGTTGTAGAAAGAAAGAATAGATCACTCCAAGAAATGGCCAGAACCATGTTAAATGATATGAATGTTGCAAAACACTTTTGGGCTGAAGCAATTAATACGGCATGTTATATTCAAAATAGAGTCTATATTAGATCTATATTGAATAAAACACCATATGAATTGTGGAAAGGTAAAAAGCCTAACATCTCTTATTTTAAATAATTTTGTTGTACGTGTTATATGTTACACACTAAGGATAACCTTGGTAAATTTGATTCTAGATCTCAAAAATGCACCTTCATTGGATACTCTGAAAGATCCAAGGCTTATAGAGTGTTTAATAGGGGAACTCATATTGTGGAAGAATCCATACATGTTAAATTTGATGACAAACAGCTTGGCCTAAAAAGTCAAAGCAAGATGATGATAGTGCAAGTTTATCGGAACCAAAGGAAGCAGATGTAGACAAACCAGAAGAACTTGAAAAATCAGAGAATACAAGCAAATCAGAAGAATATGACAAATCTTCAAAGGATGAATTTGATCAAGTCAGAAATAGTCAAGATAAGTCAGAAGAAAGATCTGGATGGAAGTACTAGTCATCTCATCCTGAAACTCTAATCATTGGAAATGCAAGTGATCCTTTGAGGACCAAATCATCACTTCAAGATACCAGTTTGTTTGGCTTACTCTCATCAATTGAGCCTACCTCTATTGATGAAGCATTGACAGATGATGGATGGATTCTTGCAATGCAAGAAGAGTTAAATGAATTTGAGAGGAATGATGTTTGAGATCTAGTACCTAGACCAGAGAAGAACATTATTGGAACCAAGTGTGTTTTCATAAACAAGCTAAATGAAAAAGGTGAAGTGGTCAGAAATAAGGCAAGACATGTCGCACAAGGCTACAGTCAGCAAGAGGGCATTGATTACACTGAGACATTTGCTCTAGTGGCCAGGTTCGAAGCTATTCGTATCCTACTTTCTTTTGCTGCAAATATTAACATTACATTATTTCAAATAGATGTTAAAAGTGCTTTTCTAAATGGTTATATAAGTGAAGAAGTCTATATTAAACAACCCCCAGGTTTTGAAAGTTTTGAATTTCCAAATCATGTTTTTAAACTTAGGAAATCCTTGTATGGTCTAAAACAAGCACCTAGGGCGTGGTATGATAAACTTAGTAACTTCTTGCTTAAAAATAACTTTGAAAGAGGACAAGTAGATAATACACATTTTAGAAAATCAATAGGAGATAACATTATTATTATTCAAATTTATGTTGATGACATTATTTTTGGATCTACTAATGGCACTCTTTGTTAAGAACTTTATAAATTGATCTAGCTTGAATTTCAAATGAGTATGATAGGAGAACTTAAGTTCTTCTTAGGGATACAAATCCAGCAAAGTCAAAAAGGTATATACATTCATCAAACTAAATATACAAAAGAGCTTCTTAGGAAGTTTAAGATGAGTGATTGCAAACCTATGACTACACCAATGCACCCTACTTGTTCACTTGAAAAAGACGATTCAAGCGAAAAAGTTGACCAAAAAACCTATAGAGGAATGATATAATCCCTACTTTACCTTACCGCTTCCAGACCTGACATTATGTTTAGTGTATGTATATGTGCAAGATTTCAAGCTGGCCCTAGGGAATCACATTTAACTGCTGTTAAGAGAATACTTAGATACCTAAAAGGCACTACCAACCTTACCTTGTTTTACAAGAAATCTCCTAAGTACAAACTTAATGGATACTGTGATTCTGATTATGCTGGAGATAAACTTGAGAGAAAGAGCACCAGTGGCAACTGCGCATTTTTAGGTGACAACTTAATATCTTGGTCAAGTAAGAGACAAAACACCATTGCAATGTCAACAGCAGAGGCTGAGTACATTTCAGCAGCTGGTTGCAGTTCTCAACTACTTTGGATGAAACATCAACTTGAAGACTACAAAATCCTAGAATCCAACATTCCCATCTATTGAGATAACACTTCTGTCATTTGTCTAACCAAAAACCCTATCTTACATTCTAGAGCTAAACACATAGAGATCAAACACCACTTCATTAGGGACTTTGTTCAAAAAGGGGTACTAAACATTCAATTTGTAGACACTGAACACCAATGGGCTGACATATTCACCAAACCACTACCTGAAGATAGCTTTGACTCGATTAAGAAAAACCTAAACATTACCTTCATACCTGACTGATGTTGTGATAACTTTAAAGTAGTTTAGTTTTACATTAGTTTTTTTTTTACTATATTATATTCATGTTATTCAAAAAAATGAAAAATAAAAAGAGAAAACAAAAAATAAATAAAA